>JBAKGM010000139.1:20427893-20445880 GCA_037177215.1 Asparagus racemosus
GCCTTAAAAGTTAATTGTGCTTATATGCCATTGTAAATACAATTCACCATCTAATTGGTGGGTTGCAAGTAAAAAGAGGGGTTAATTTTAGAAAACCCCCCTTACTATGGGGGTCATCTTTGAAAACCCCCCTCAACTATTTTAACTCTAGAAAATCACCCCTCAATTATGGAGTTGTTGTAGATAACCCCCCTTAACTTTTAAAATATTATTTATCCCCACGCAACTTTTTTCACTTAACCCTCTAAGCGAATATAATTTAAATCTAAAGGAACAAATGATCTAAAATGACCATACTATCCCTAAGACATTTATTTTTTTTTACCATAGTGTTTATTTTTAACTTTTTTTAGTTAAAAATAAATTTTATTTTGTTTTCCCCCTCTTATTATTCCTCCATCTTCATTGCTAGGTTTATATGCAAATTTAATTTTTTTCCTTTCTTTTTTGAAGCGTTAATTCTTTTTATTTTCTGTTTATCCATGTTTGTATTATTTGAAACAATTGAAACTTTTAAATTTTTTTGAAGCTTTGTTTCCTCATCAAAACCCATCGAACCGATGTCTAATATTTTGATTGCGTTGGATTTTTAAACTCAAATGAAATTTTTTTAACCAATGGTATTTTAGTCATTATATATTTCAAATTAATTATATTAGGGGGTTATTTAAAAAAATAGAAAGATAAATGGGGTTTTGTGACACAGCCCATAGTTAAGGGGGGTTTAGTCATATTTTGAAAGTTGAGGGGGGTTATCTACAACACGCTCATATTTGAGGGTGTTATGACACTTCAATTATCAAGTCATAATTGGCTCAATTAGCGGACAAGTATCCCACATTAAGATTATCAGATCAGTACACTATCTCGAGACGACTTGAACACCTAGCCCAGATGACTCGAGGAGCTGACATCTCTCGCAGCTGGCTCAAAAGGCGGTACTAGTCAAACTCCTTGCTGAGTTGACCCGGCATGCGACCAGCATGACAAGTTGGTCGATACCCCCTTAAGTTGACAAGAGAGATGGAATGTCTTGACATTCCACCTAGGATAGGAAAACAACGACATTCCTCGAGCCCCCCACTGGCATCAGGTCGCCATCGCATTGAATGCGAGATCAGAGTCATCAATTCTCCATGCTCTTAGATCTTTAAGACACGTCGGCCCACGTGCCTCCTATCACTTCACATTAACACTGAGATGACTTCCCCATCACTTGGCGGCCAACACCTGTAAAGCAAGTGCTGACTCACCCGCCAGCTCTCACTTGGCTGGAGTTACCGATTTACACCTCTTTTGCCACTATAAATAGAGGAACTATTCCCTACATCAGGGTAAGCAATTTCTGAGATATTTTCTATTCACTTATTCTAAAAACTCTAAACAGTTACACTTACTTCTCCACTCAAGCTAAAAATACTAACTTGATTGTCGGAGGAACCACCGGGAACCCAACCCCAACCTCTAATGATTTGTTGTATGTGCAGTACACATCAAGGAACAGTCAGAGCTAGACATCAAGAGAAGTTAGCAGCCCCTAATTACCCTAACATTTCTTGACTAATTGACTGTGTGATTCGTAGCATCAACAGAGGGGGGTTTTCTAAAGATTAAAAAGCTGAGGAGGGTTTTCTGAGACAAGCTCCACAGTCGAGAGGGGTTTTCTAAAATTAACCCTTAAAATAATGCATGTAATCTTTGTATTAACTTATCAAGTGGCAAATCTATCAAGACACGCTTATTATGATTTTTTTGGTGATAACCTATAAAGCCATGTAACACCACTTATTGTTTGTACATATAACTACACAATGTAGTGCAAATAAATTGCACATGAATGATAAGCAATTAAGATGATAACTGCTTACAACCATCTAAATTATTCAGAACAGAACTACTTACAACCATCTAAATTATTCAAAATGGTCCTACTTGTAGTTTTCACATATATATGCAAGTGCAAAAAGTGGTCCATAACAGTAATAAGCGAGAGAGTCCAATAATTCTGATGATCGGTTACAATTAAATTTTAATTATTTTTTGTTAACAAACTCTTCTTTAACAGATTACAATTTTTGGTTATTGAATTAATGCAATACAAGAATATTGAAATTTAACGTACGGGTATGAAAGTTATTATTTATTACTGTACCGGTGCCCTTCTATTTTTTCCCAATCGAGACCATATTACCACACTCTCATCTTTCCAACAACCCACTTTGTTTGTTGGGTGGAGATTCTTCACATTTTAGGGGGTGTTTTTTTGCATGTAAGTGAAAGATAAAAGTGAGAAAGTGATTATATATATAGACACACACACACACACACACACACACACACACACACACACACATAAGCAATAAGATGAGATTGTGAGATAGTTTGCTTAACATGAGATGACCATTCTACACCGTTATATTCAAATTAATGGTTAGATTTAAACTAATAGGTTAATTAATTAAAGATATGTGGCCCACACATTTATTTGATTTCCCTACCAAATCTTTTTTAAGATTTTTCATATCCTCCCTTTCGCCTCCTGTCTTTCTTATTTGGGTTAGGGTTAGGGTTAGGGTTAGGGTTAGTGGGTACGGGTTCGGGTTCGGGTTAGGGTTAGGGTTAGGGCTTGGGTAAGGGTTAGGGTTAGAGAAGATTTGGTAAGGAAATCAAATAAATGTAGGGGCCACATATCTTTTATTAATTAACATATTAGTTTAAATCTAACTATTAATTTGAATCTAACGGTGTAGAATGACCATCTCACATTATGCAAACCATCTCACGATCTCACAATATCGCTTCTCATATATATAAGCGATAGGATGAGATGGTGAGATAGTTTGCTTAACGTGAGATGACCATTCTACACCGTTAGATTCAAATTAATAGTTAAATTTAAACTAATAGGTTAATTAATTAAAGATGTGTGGCCTCCACATTTATTTAATTTCCCTGTCAAATCTTCTTTAAGATTTCCCATATCCTACTTCCGCCTCCTCTCTTTCTTATTTGGGTTTGGGTTCGGGTTAGGGTTAGTGGGCTCGAGCTCGGGTTAGGGTTAGGGTTAGGGTTCGGATTAGGGTTAGGGTTAGTGGGTTCGGGTTCAGGTTCATGTTAGGGTTAAAGTTAGGGTTAGTAGGTACTGGTTCGGGTTCGGGGTAGGGTTCGGATTCGGGTTAGGGCTTAGGTTAGGATTAGGGTTAGAGAAGATTTGGCAAGGAAATCAAATAAATGTGAGGACCATATATATTTAATTAATTAACCTTTTAGTTTAAATCTAACCATTAATTTGAATCTAACGGTGTAGAATGACCATCTTAGATTAAGTAAACCATCTCACCATCTCACATTAAGTAAGCCATCTCACATTAAATAAACACATATGCATGCATTATTATCATCATTATTCATATTATTTCCATTAATTAATTATTGATTATTGATAGCAACATGCAATCCAAAAAAAACTTCTAATTAATTAATCCCATAATCACCTTCTAAATCTAACATCTCACCCCTCTCTAATTCCAATAATTAATTGCCTTTTGTTTCCAAATGTTTCCCCCACTCTCTCAGAAACAAATGCACTGTTGGGCTCCTCAACTCACTTTACTCAAATAATGAATAATTTAATTGATAAATTTGTGTATAAAGCTGTGAAAGAATTTTTGAAGGGGCTTACCTATTTTGGTTTTGAGCTCTAATATCTCTTGAGAAATTTGGTGACCTTGCAGGTCGCGAGGTTAATCAGGAGCTTCACATGCAGGGTTGAGAATGGGGTTCAGGTGGTCATAGATGCGAGAGTGGGTCCACTGCTTATTAGAACCTTAAGTCAGTCTGATGTAAGGATGAAATTTTGCTGAGGTGTAGCGATCAAATTGTATTGTTTTTAAAATTTTTTTTAAAGATTGAGTTTTTTTAATGTTAAAATTAAGACTTCACCTGTAGTACGTAGATGCATAGTAAGGTGAAATATACTCATCGAGTCAAAGGATTACTATATTTTAGCAATTTGGTTTATTGTGGAATTAGGTTTTTTATTTTTATTTTCTCTTACTCTCTTAATAATTGTTGTTCTGATATGTCATTCTTTTTGCTTAATTTTAGGTTTAGTAGAAAGGCCATGGAGATTGTAGGCTTTGAAAATTGCCTATCAGTGTCCGAACATGACTCGTGACAATGGATTGGCAATTGACGACCCATCCGACGATGCGACAAAGAACCGCTGACAATACAACCACGCTGCAAACACGAGTCGACGAACGCATGGAGCGAGTCGGTGAGGCGTGCAAGCCAGTGAAGTGACGAATCGTGACATAAATTCAACGGCGAAGATTTAGATCAGAGAGTTTTGGAGAGGCGGAACCAATTGGACTCAAACGCCGATGAAACGGAATCAACCGGAATCAAACGTAAACAGAACCGAGTCAATCGAACTCTAAAATTAGTGAAACAATCAACCAGACATGGGAATCGAGGCGATTGAATGTATTGGGATCAAAAAATTGCTAGAACAGGACTACAAGAGGCCAAAAGATGAAACAACTCAGTTTTGGCCGAGATGGCTAGGTCAAGGCCGAGATAGCTCAGCCTTGGCCGAGCCAGACTCGGCCAAGGCCGAGCCACAAGCCTCCAGGAGATCCCCCAACCCCTATAAATAGTGAGGGGGCGTCTCATTTGCTCGGGGTTAGAATTTTTGGGATCCGGGCCGGCATTTTCTTCAGATCTAGGATTTTTTCAGAGCTTCAAGACAGGATTTTGCTGATCTTTTAGCATAGATTTGAGCTTTTCCATAGACGAAAACTCAGATCTAGACTTCTAACGCACGAGGAGTCTTTCCTAACACAGATCTACATAGCAAGCAAAGGATTTAGAGGAGATGCAGGTCAGATCTACGTTGATTCCGTCTGGATCTAAGCTTAGTCTTGATCCCGAGAAGAGCTGTGATTTTGCTTGGTCGATTTCACTTGTTTCAGGCGATCTATTTCCTTTGTGAAATAGTCCCCTAACCCCGTAGATCCGTAGATCTCACATCTGGATCTGATTGCGTGGTGGTCCACGGACAGATTAGAGTCCCCGGTGAGGATCTGATGAACGGATCCCGTATTTGTTCACAAAAGGGCAAAAAGTTGTAATCTTTTTTGATTTGTCATTATAAGCCTCATAAAAGGGCGATATTTATATTTGAATTTCGTTGTAATAGCAAAAAGCTGTAACGAGTTGAAGTAATGATAATTGACGCAACTTTCCCTGCGAATAAGTTAGCGACCACAGTGGGACCCAATGGTCTCAAATCTGAGATCGTCGTGTCACAACCGCGGATCTAGATCCTGGTAGAGGAAGAGGTTAAATACGAGTTCAACCAATAGAATTTTGAGGAGTATCTCTCCTCTTCCTCCAGATCCGCTTCTCCCCACAAGTCCAGAAGGGTCTCCGTTGCAAGGAAGATCCGGTGGGCCTCAGACATTGAGTCTCGGGAGGAAAATTCTAGCCCTGCTACCACCGAAGTTATAAGTAGTAGAATTTCCCCCTCGGTACCTACAGCCCAAGTTCCCCCAGCACCGGGGACGATCACCGATAGCATTCCCGCGCTCTCGAAGAGAGACCGGCAGTGACGGTGCCAAAGCATGGTGCGCCGATTCGCCAAGGTGATGAAATCAACGGATGAGATCTGCTACGAGGCAGATCTAAGATCCAGATTGACTTAGAGGCTTCAGCCTCAGACGGTTAGCAACCCCGCCAAGCCTTTGACAAGTGAATGGGTTCGAGTCAAGCAGAACTGTTCAACACTTCAGGAGCATATCCGGAAGTGCCGCGCACTCCTTGCGCATGCACGGGCTTTAGTGCAAGAAGCCTAGAAATTGAAGAAGCAAGAGGTGACCACGAAGCAGCCGACAATCCGCTGAGTCTCGAGGTCAAAAAGCAGCACTCTAACTCCAGTCACCACAGCGCCAAAGCCAAAGGCTGCAGGCGCCCCAACTCCAATTCCCCCCCCCCGCCGAGGTCACTGTTGGCGTCCATGTCTAAACTTCCAGTTAAGCTGGTTCCTACTTCAACCTGCAAGCCAACAATCATAGAATGCCACGACCAGTTACAAAATGATCGAGGCAAAATTCTGATCAAAGAACATTTGGGTCCGTTGTGAAAATCACGGGTCACTCCTGATGCAGGAGGTCACACCCACCTCAAAGACCGGAAGACCCCTGCTGCTCATTACACCGGATTGAGAATCGAAGTCCAAGAGTCTATCGAGACTTCACGCCCCCACAGGTGAACGTCGAGACTGGTCACTTTTGGCAGTTTTGATAAACCAGTCAGTCCTCAGAAGGAGACATTTTCGTCCGATGATGACGACGTCATACCTGAGGAGTCGTGCCAGCACAAGATGGGTCGCTTTGGCATTCATGTCGATGAGTTGTACTATCGTGCTGAGGGTACGATCAGATACTGAAAGAGGAATTCACCTGAGAAGCCTGCGCAGTGCCTCTGTTCTAAGTTGATAAGGTGGTGCTATTAGAATGTAGCTGTAACAAAGCAACTCTAGAAAGGGTGTCAGTCTTCGACAGAACTTGGTGCCGGACTGCCGAAGCCCAAGTCAAAACGCTTCCGCAGGAGAAGCGACGAATTGCCAAGAGTCACCAACAACATGACGGGCGGAGGAACATCGACTCATGCCGGTCCCTGACCATCCTACCGGATAACTCATCTGTAGACCAGAACTATTCGGCGATCCAATTACGACAAAATCCTGAAGGAATTGCCGTCAGATGATGAAGTGTCAGATGCTGACTCCGCACTGACCTCTGATAACACAGTCTCCAGTGAGGGACGACCCCGTGAAGCGCTCATGATCAGTGCCGAGCAGGTGGCCAAAATGTTCGAAGAAGCAATGGCCAAATAGAAGGAGAACTTCAAGTTCGAAATGGAGATGGCCATGCAGCAAATAAGAGAAATGCATGACCAACAAATCCAAACACTGACGAACCGTCAAGGTGAAACCAGTTGTCGCGACAACAGTTGACAGCTTTGTCAAACAGTTTCAGAACAATGTGATAAATTGCTGGGATCCGATAACTGAGGAGTTCATCCTCCAAACCTGCCACAACAACCTATTGTTGGATGTACTCGAAGCGATAGGAACAGCACCCTCCACTACATGGAAGGATCTAAAGGTGCGCGGGGAGCAAGCCGAGTGGTTCCTTAAGAGGAAAAGGACGAAAAGAGGCCAGCAAGCGGCATATGCACACAAACAGAATTTCGCCCCACGCGGTAAAGCGAAGGCACAAGCGAAAGCTGTGGACGCAAACTAAACCGTCCAACAGCGAGCGCCGCAACGGCCACAGAAGCAGAAGACTTCAGAACCAAGATTCTCCAAAGTCTATTCTTTCAAGGAAGACGTGGTTCTCGGTATTTTCAAATACCTCCTGGAGAATAACAAGATCAAGCTGCATCCGATCCAAAATCAAGAGGAAGCACAGAGGGCTACAGATCTGAAGTACTGTACGTACCACATGGTGGTTCACCACCCCACTCAGTCATGCTACGGTCTTAAAGATAAAATCCAAGCATTGACAGATGTAGGGGTCATTACCCCTAAATCATCTAAATGAAAGTCTTTTATAACCTGAATGGCAAGTACCCCTGGATGTTCTAAGATTTCTTTCGAAGTTGTCTTAGTTTTCCCAGGAAAGCATGTGATGCTTTGGGTTTACTCTCTAACTGAGCCTTGTTCTAATAATGTGGCCGAATACAACGCGTTGCTTATTAGACTCAGTTTCGCTAAAGAGCTGGGGGTCGAATATCTCGAAGCCTATGGCGATTCGCAACTCGTAGTCAAACAGATCCGTGGGGACTATGAAGTCAGAAATCCAAATCTGATTCTATATCACCAGGCAGCCGTTGAGATGGCAGACTCATTTGAAAAATTTTTCATTGAGTACATTCCGCGCCTCTAGAACACATACGCGGACGCGTGAGCAGCGTTAGCAGTGTCGTTGGCACAACCTCCCAAAATCTAGTAGTTAGTCATTGTCCGGACCCACCAACTATTCATACCAATGTATAACGAAGGTAGTGAGAAGGAGGAAGATGAGGGGGTGGTTACCAAAGAGGTATATACACAACCCAAGCCAAATTGGAACCCAGAGATTGGCGTTTTGCCATAATCAACTACATCCTACATGGTATTTTGCCAGAGGACACGAAGGGGAGAGAATCGATCTGACAAAGAGCCCCAAGGTTCTTCTACGATGCTGAGGCCCAGATGTTACATCATTGCGGGTATGGGCTTGCTGCTCCGGTGCTTTTCAAACAAGGAAGCAGAAGAGGTCCTTAAAGAGGCACACGGAGGAACATCATGAGAAACACCTCGAAGAGCTCGAGATGTTAGATGAAAAGCACCTGGAAGCTCAGCAACGCATTGAGTTTTACCAAGCTAAAATGTTGAGGGCTTTCAACAAGAAAGTATGACAGAGGAGTCTCAAGGAAGGAGATCTGGTCCTCGCTGCTCGACGGCCGATAATTCTCGACTCCAACAAGAAAGGTAAATTTGATTCTAAGTGGAAAGGACCATTCCTAATAGAGACAGTCTATTCGAACAGTGCTTATCGCCTGATTACCCAGAATGGCGACAGACAATTAATGCCAATAAATAGGAAGTTCTTGAAAAAATACTAGCCTTAGTATATACAGGATAACCTGTTTCCACGGGAAGTTTCTCGTGAGATATTTCACCCATTTTCCCTCGAGAATAACCCTGAACTTATCCTCCACCACAAATTCTCTCAACGATCAAATTCATTGACGGTGGGTCTACAAGAATTTTCTGGTACAAGCTATCAAAATCTCCTCTTGATTCTTTCCATGAATAAGAGGTCCACTTAAAATTTCCTTCACGCCGGAGATAGAATAAAAATTCTTCCTCTCCAAGCGTAGGACCTCTTTCATGATAAATTGGAAGAGTTCCGTCCTTTCCCCTTCGGTCACACCTCCTCAAGGCTAGGGCTGAAGTGGACTTTCATCTTGATAAACGAGAAACTCATTTCAGATCAGGGTTTTTTGACTAAAGGTTGCCTGAATATTTCCGATTCTTAGAGTGGAAACCCCACTCTTGGTTTCACCCCTCTCCTAGGTTGCACTGACTAAAGGTATGCGCTGAGATTTTCAGATCAGGTTTTTCGACTGAAGGTTGTCTGAATCTTTTTAAATTTCAGAGTGGAGACCCCACTCTTAGTTTCACCCTTCTCCCAGGTAGCACCGACTGAAGGTATGTGTCAAAATTTTCAGATCAGGTTTTCTGACTGAAGGTTGCCTGAATCTTTTTGATTCTCGGAGTGAAGATCCCACTTTTAGTTTCACCTCTCAAGATTCTCAAAGTGGAGATCCCACTTTTAGTTTCTTTCGCACTGGAGACAGGGCAAAAACCCTTCCTTTCTGACACCCTGAGATAGGAGACAAGATCGTCCTTCCTCTCCACCAGCAAGATATAAGATATAAAACCTTCCTCTCTTGTTTCAAGTTCATGAGCTTTCGGAGATAGAACAAAAATCCTTCCTCTCCACTGGAAAGAGATAGGATATAAAACCTTCCTCTCTTGTTTCGAATTCGTCCCTTACCCGGAGATAGGAGACAAGATCCTTCTTCCTCTCCACTAGCAAGAGATATGATACAAAACCTTCCTCTCTTATTTCAAGTTTGCGAGCTTCTGGAGATAGGACACAAATCCTTCTCTCCACTGGCAAGAGATAAGACACAAAACTTTTCTCTCTTGTTTTGAATTTGTCCCTACCCAGAGATAGGGAAAAAATCCTTCCTCTCTATGAGCAAGTGATAGGAGACAAGATCTTCCTTCCCTTATTTCAAGCTTATCTTCATTCAGAGATAGGACAAAAATCCTTCCTCTCCATCATCGAGAAACAGAATATAAAGTTCTTCCTTTTCCACATCAATATTTTCTACTCCTTCAATCCAAAATTCTTCTTGGGGAATTTGATCCTGAATTCTAAGTAGGGATAAGTCGACGCCTCACACGTGTCGTCAGTTTAGTCTTTTTTTGATTGAAGAAGATACCTGAATCCGAATCAGGGGTATTTTATTCTGAAGCTTAAGAAGGGATAAAGTCAACGCCTCACACACGTTGCACGGTTTAGTCTTTTTCCAATTGAAGAAGACACTCGAATCCGAGTCGGGGGTATTTTATAATGAAACCTAAGAAGGGATAAAGTCAATGCTTTACAAGCATTGCCGGTTTAGTCTTTCTCTAATTAAAAAAGATATTAGAGTCCGAGTTAGAGGAATTTTATCCCGAAGCCTAAGAAGGGATAAAGTCAATGCCTCACTTACGTTACCGGTTAATTCTTAACCGTAAAAAGAATAAATGCCAACATATTAAAAAATGTGGCGTGTCATTATTAATAACACTAAAATCCATGCCTTACGCGCGTGGAGAATTTTATTCCAAATCCTAAGAAGGAATAAGTCAACGTCTCACACGCGTTGCCGGTTTAGTCTTTTTCCGATTGAAGAAGACACCTGAGTTCGACTCTTGGGAATTTTATCCTGAAGCCTAAGAAGGGATAAAGTCAACACCTCACACGCGTTGCACGGTTTAGTCTTTTTTCCGATTGAAGAAGACATCAAAGTTCAATTCTGGAGAATTTTATCCCAAAGTCTAAGAAGTGATAAAGTCAACGTCTCATACATGTTGCCAGTTAATTCTTAGCCGTAAAAAGAATAAACGCCAATATATTCAAAAATGTAGCGGGTCGTTATTAATGACACCAAAATCCACACCTTACACGCATGGGGAATTTTATCCTGAATCCTAAGAAGGGATAAGCCAACGCCTCACAGACATTGCCGGTTTAGTCTTTTTTCGATTGAATAAGATGCAAGATTTCGATTTTGGGGTATTTTATCCTGAAGGCTAAGAAGGGATAAGTCTACACGTAACACGCGTTGCCGGGTAGTCTCTTGCCCGTAAAAGAGTACCAAGTCTACGTATTCGGTATCATAGCATGAAGTCTAAAAGAGTCTCATTCATTCTTTTAGCACAACGTCACGTGCGGAACGGGTTTAGATAATCCGCATACTAGCCCGATTCAAACAGTAATTGGTAAAGACACACCAAATCCGTTAATGGCTGGGGGTTAGCCAAAAATCTCAAAGTTAACGACTAACACGCGTTGCTGGGTAGTCTCTTGCCCATAAAAGAGTACCAAGCCTACGTATTCCACATCATAGCACCAAGCCTAAGAGTGTTTCATTTTTTTAGCATAATGTCACATGCGGAATGGGTTTTGATAATCCGCGTGCTAGGCCGATTCAAACGGTAATTGGCAAAGGCTCATCAAATCCGTTAATGGCAGAGGGTTTGCTAAAAATCCTATAAGTATGCAGGCGCTAAAAAATGCTTACGTCGCCTGAATGAAGGCTCGCCTGCGCGAGGCCCTCCTCTAACATCGCCCAAATGAAGGCTCGCCCGCACGAGTTCTCATACGTTGAGTTCACCCGCATGAGCTCAACGTCGCCTGAATCGAGCTCGCCCAAGCGCCAACTGGCTTGAGGGCTCGAGACTCGCCTACATACGCGAAGCTCGCCTGGATGAAGGCTCGCCTACAAAAGGCTTTCCCGCCCGACGAGTTCGCCAGCAGGAACTTGACATCGCCCGAAAGAGGGCTCGCCTACACGGGGCCCCCTTGATTGAGTTCGCCAGCATGAACTCAATGTCGCCTAAACAATGGCTCGCCTGTACTCTCTGAGTTCGCCCGCACGAACTCAACGAGGCCCGACCGCAAGCTAGCCGCCGAATCAAGCTCGAGCTCACCTAAAGGCTCGATACTTGCCTGCGTACTTTGCCTGGAGGTTTGAGGGCTTGAAGACCGCCTAGAGGGTTGGGGCTCGCCTAAAACGCCTCGCCTGCCCTCTGGGGGTGAATGCCGCTATTCATGTTGACGGGGCTCGCCAGTTGACCCCGCCAGCTCGCCTAAAGTTCGCCCAGAGGCTGAGCTCGCCTGATTAGTGGTTGGTCTCGCCCGGACAGAACAGGCGGCTGCCGCTTTTTGGGAAGTGGGCTTACCCACTTTCCACGCCCTAGGTAATGATGAGGCACGGCTTCCATCACCCCTAAGTGGTCACATCCCACAGAGGTGGTATGGTTCTCCTCAACTAGGCATGGCCAGATCCCACAAATCAGGGGGACGACCATGCTTCTCCTGGCTTATATATAGGCCACCACCTTCGAATGAGAGGGGGTTCAGTTCCAGTTCTGGCTGATCTCTTGTCTCTTGGCACTTAGCTGCTTGGCATCCTAGTCTCAATCTGAACTCTCAGATTTGAAGACTCTCCTAGCTCTTTGCAAACTCTTGCATCGTAGCCGTACCCAAGCGAGCAAGGCTCGGGAAGGATCGAACTCAAGACCGTCGGAGCTTCTACTATGTATTGAAGTTCTCGCCTGCCACATCGATCGGATCATCCAAGGGAAGCAAACTCAGCTCGAGCATCGAGGGAGGCGTCCTATCGCTACGAGCGAACCCACGTTAAAAATAAGAAGGGCCTACCCTTCGCTTCTGTTATAAAAAGGCGATTCTTGATTTGTAAACAAACAACACTACAAATACAGAAGAGATTTTTACACCAAATAGGAGATGGCGACCATAGTGGGAGAGACCGTTTCCTCAACGCAAATGGTGGTGGCGCAATTCGACGACGTCGTGGAAGGGACAACAATAGAGTCCCTCGTCATTGAGTTCGACTAGGCCAAGTATGAAGAGTACTTATCCTCTTCTTCTAGCGGCAATGCTTCGCGCCGATACCGCAGAGTGGCGCGCGTAACCCGGCCCCAAACGACCGAGGCGGCCGTGCTCAAGAGCTCCACCGGAGCCACGGCAGGGGGTTCTGCTTCCCCCAAATCAATGGCTCCGAACCCAAGCCAGGTAGCTGCCACGAGGCCCATACAATCCCGCATGGAGGAGTTCAATGTCCGTCTCAACGCCGACCACGTTGTCACCATTGGTGCAGAGCCCTCCCTCTCCAAGAGAGCCAGACAGCGGCGATGACAAGCCCTCGCCCACCGGGAGGCAATGGCCGCCATGTCCTTTGACGGCTTGGATTACTATGCAAGCCCAAAGAAAGCCAGATGGAGCAGAGTGGACCGGAGGGGTGGCCTGCTCAAATCAGGCGAGCCTGCCCCTACAGGCGGCCCTCGTACTGGTGGCGAGACCCCCAAAGCGGGCAAGCCTGACCCTTCAGGCGAGCTCCACGCCGACAGGATGGTTCCCCACTCAGGCGAACCACGCAGAACAGGCGAGCTCCCCAAATCAGGCTGGGTACGCCCCTCAAGTCGCTGTCCTGCACACGAAAGCCACTGTGCAGGCAAGCTTTGTCAAGCCCAAGCTGGCCAAAGTGCTAGAGTTCGCCTAGATACGAAGCCCCGCCCGTCAAGACGGGCTCGCCAGACTTTGGTGCAAACTCACCAGTCTACGGTACAGATTCGCCAGACTTCAGCGCAAGCTCGCCTGACTTCAGCATGAGCTCGCCTGACTCCAACACTCGGGCGTTTTTGCACGGGTTCGTTCGAATCCCCTGCACCTAGAGGCATAGTGAGCCATGCCACGCTGGGGGTTGTCATCCACAACCTGTAGGAGACCTCAGGGATCATTTGACTCGCAAGCGTGCAATTAGGGGAGTAAACCCTCAATGCCATTGCGAGGAGCTTATCCAGGCAGTGTTGGCCGACTGTTCGTGTGCGCTAGCAACTTCAATGTTCGAGAGGCTTGCTTAGCCAAATCAAAGAGCGAGACTTTCTCGCCAAAGGCATGATGATTCAGAGCTGCCCACGGCTTCTGTCAACATGGCAGGGAAGGGCAAGACCAAATGCTTGGATTCCTCAGACTCGGAAGTCTCCTTGAGGCAGAGTTACCTCCCGGCAGAGGGTAGGGGTGTTTTCCAGCGCACGCAGCTCCAGACTGGCGCAGCCATCCCATTTGACTATGCTCGACTAAATTTCGTCTGGGATAGTAGTCCTGAAGCTGGTTCGGTAGAAGCTACATCTCTGACTTCAAGCTCAGCTTACGGCAAGCACGCGAGAGTGCACATGGTTGAAGGTTCCAGCGAGTGGGCCGCGAAGTTCGAGGAGCAACAAGCTGCCATTGACTCCATGAAGGAAATGATGGATTAGCTGCTCCGAAAGAAGAAGAGGGCTTCGTGGAACTGGCCGAGAGGTCGAAGGAATCAGGAACACAAGCCCACTTCTCATGCGACCGATGAGGAGAACGATCATGAGCCACCTTCCAATTACTCCTCCAGGTCCTCGAGGAGGGCTTCACAGCCTGGGAGCACTCCTCGAGACAAGAGGCTCGATGAGTTTCAGGATCAACTCGACGCCCTGAAACTCTAGAAAAGCATGAATGAGCTGGGGGTGGTCCGCCCATACCCAATCGAGTGGGACACGGTGCCTTACCCAGCAAAGTTCAAATCTGTGGGCCTCACCCAGTTTAATGGGAAAGGATCTCCCTCGTAGCACGTCTACTATTTTCTATCCCAGACGGGGTTCCTCGCCAAGAATGACCCCATACTCACGCGGTTATTCATCGGTACCTTGAAAGGGGTAGCCTTTGAATGGTTCCGCAAGCTGCCGCTCGGCTCCATCAATTTGTGGGCCGACCTGGAGAAACAGTTCCTGGCCCGCTTCTTCGACGACGATACCGAAGTATCGATGGCAACTCTTCTCGCTGAGAAGCAGAAGAAGGCGAAGTCAGTCAACGAATTTGTGAAGATGTTTAGGAATCGGTCACTACATTGCCGGGACCAGGTCTCTGAAGCCACACTGATCGAGATGTGCCGCAATAATCTCTCAATCAGCATCTTATCCAAGATCGGCACAATAGAGACGCAGACATGGAAGAAACTTGTCCGCCAAGGCGAGCAAGTTAAAAACATGATCAAGCATCTAGAGGCTGAAGAGCCTCAACCCAGGAAGGGGGCCACAGAGACACCCTTTTCTCGAAACCCTCTTCACTCCAAAGGGTAGGAGACGATGGCCGTAGACACTAGCCCTACCCCCAAGACGGCACAACATCAGAAGCCTAAGTCGTTTGAGCCGCATCCTCAGAAGCATTACGACTTCAAGGAGGATTGGATAGTCCCCACTTTCGACACTCTCCTCCAGACCCAGAGGATCAAGCTCCCAGAAATCACCAGACCAGAGGAAGCGGGTAAAACAGATGACCCGAACTACTGCGCATATCACCGGTAGGTTGGCCATCCAACAGCCAAATGTTACATCCTCAAGGACAAGCTTCAAGCCTTGTTCGACGTGGGGGTGCTGAAGAAGGAAAAGGTCCAGAAGAAGGTGACCACAAACATGATCACCTTGAAGTTCGGAGCCAACCTGCCTGAAGTCTACGCGCCAGCGGGTGTCGTACCCATCCCTAAGGCGGAGCTGAGGATTGTTAACGCGGACCCCCACAACTAGCAGGAAAAGGCTTAGTACTGCAGACTTTACCCTCAGGGCAGGTCATGTGGGTCCACCCTGATCTCCTCGTAGACGAACAGTGGGATTCCAAGCCGGCACTAACTAGAAAAGCAAAGGGCCAGACCTGTAACGTAGTCTCGGCGATTCCGGATGAAGACGTGCCGGGGGTAGCAACCCTCACCGACTTCGATGGAGAAGTGGCAGTGCTTGTCACAAGGGCAGGTAGGGACTTCGTAAAGAAGTATCCCCCACGACAGATGACTTAGCTAGGCCCCCGATGCAAGCATCACCAGCCCTCTAGGAGGATGTTGACAGACCGGGCCTGAGCAAGCCACCCTTTTGGTTTGACGTGCTCGCCCAACTGGCTAATATTCCAGCCAGGATCACCTTGTATGAGCTCCTGCGTCTGTCAAAGCCCTCCTGGGAGGCTCTGCGAGAGGCTCTGGCCGACTCGGAGGCCTTCACCATGCATTTTCCACCCACCGACGAGAAAGAGACGGAGAAGGAATGTGCACAATGTTGCCAGGCTTCTGGGCGGCATGTCCCCTGCATCACCTTCACCCCGGAGGACATACTCGTCAACACGACGGCCCATGATAGACCCCTCTACTTCACGGGATACGTCGGCTCGTCCAAGGTAAACAGGATCCAAGTGGACTCGGGATCGGCCTTGAGCATCGTCCCTTTGACACTGATTAGATCCCTAGGGATACCTCAGAGGCGGCTATCGACCACGACTACCACTATTTTTGGTTTTAACGCCACTGGCACACGACCGCTGGGGAAGATTCTTCTCAAATGCCAGTTGGGCGATATGAAGACGGAGGTCACCTGCTACGTCATAGATGCAGAACCCTCCTATAATATGCTGTTGGGCCGACCATGGATCCATAGCAACTGCATCATCCCGTCCACATTACATCAGTGTTTAAAGTATGTAGACGATGACGGGCAAGTGAGGACAGTGTTCGCCGACAGGCAGCCTTTCGAGGGGGTGGAGAATTACTTCACCGACGTTGTGCTTTACAAGGACTCTGAATCGGGCCACGAGGCACCGGTCGAGGACCCGGGAAAACTGGACAATTACTACAGCAAGACCCAAAGGGGGTTGGGCTACGCCTCCTCTGACGACGAATTGTGCTGCCACTTCGGCCAGATGTCCAACGATGCTCACTCAGACGGCCGATCATCGGCCTCCTCGGCTTGGGATTCAGATGTCAGTATCGGGGGCTGGTTCATGAAACTTACAATCAACATGGCCACGATCGACGACCTGGAAACTCAAGGAGATGAGGAAATCCCACTGCATGACGATGAGTGGGATCGCCACGTCAGCGCCCAGTGGAGTGGTCGCTTCGAACAGCAACAGCCGCCCACTGAGGATGGAATTCTCTGAGTAAATATGAGAGATGAGGCTAACCCTAAACCCATATTTATCAGCACTAGCTTAACTCCCCAGGAGAAGCAGGACCTCGTATCGCTCATTAGAGAGTATATCGACGTCTTCACGTGGAACTATGAGGATATGCCTGGTCTCGATCCTCAAGTTGCCATGCATCGCCTCAACATCAGTGCTGGTGCCAACTCCGTCAAGCAACAGCAAAGACAGTTTCGTCCACAAATCATGGACGCGATTGTGGCAGAGGTGAAAAGGCTCACAAAGGCTGGCTTCATCAGGGAAGAACATCATCCAGATTGGGTCTCGAACATTGTGCCTGTTCTAAAGAAGAATGGCATGATCAGAACCTGTGCCGATTATAGGGATCTCAATGCCGCTTGCCCTAAAGACGAGTTCCCTTTACCCATCACGGACATCATCATCGACAACACGTGCGGGTTTGAAAGGATGTCATTCATGGATGGGTTTTCAGGGTACAACCAGATTAAAATGCACCCTGAGGACAAAAAGCATACCGTGTTCAGAATCCCGATGGGGATATATAGCTACACGGTCATGCCATTCGAGCTCAAGAACGCCAGAGCAGCCTACCAGCGCGCCATGAGTACCATCTTCCAAGACCATCTACGAAAAATGGTGGAATGCTATGTAGATGATCTGGTTGTGAAAAGTTGCAGCAAAGACGACCACTTACGAGATCTGCAAACAACATTCGAGATCATGCACAAGCATCAGCTGAGAATGAACCCTATGAAGTCGTTTCTGGAATGAACCCTACGAAGTCGTTTTTGGGGGTGTCAAGTGGCAAGTTCCTTGGCTTCGTCGTCACGACCAATGGAATTTGCATTGATCCTGACAAAGTGTGAGCCATTCAGGAACTCCAACCACCCAGAAATCTCAAAGAGTTGAGAGGACTGTAGGGACGACTGGCGTACATCCGAAGGTTCATCACAAATCTCTCGAGCAAGTGCCAACCCTTCTCTAAGCTAATGAAGAAGGGGATATCGTTCACCTGGGACAAGTCTTGTCAGTGGGCATTCGAGGAGATCAATAACTACCTCTAAAACCCACCTGTTTTGGCGGCCCCGGTATCAAGGAAGCCGTTCTTCATGTACG
>JBAKGM010000139.1:20453963-20467528 GCA_037177215.1 Asparagus racemosus
CTAAGTAAAGAAGATACAAACAAATGTACACTTTGCGTGCTTCTCATCTTCAATACTTCATAATGCCTTGAACTCATTTTCCACTTGTCCAAATTTGATAGAAATAATATCTGCATCAACAAGTTAGAATATACACAATACACACATATATATATAACACATATTGTTATCATCAAAACTCTATCTTGAGAATATTGAAATCAACAATGATAAGGAATCTAAGGAATTTGCCGTTGGACATTCCAAGGAAAGACTTGGCAGGGTTCATCTTTAACTGATGGGTTTACATGAGGTCGAACACTGTCCTCAGGTCTTTGATGTGGTCATTTTTGTTGCGGTTCTTAACAACTAAGTCATCGACGTAGCACTCGACCATTTTCCAAAGATGTTCTTGGAAAATCTTTATCATCGCTCGCTGGTAAGTGGCGCCTACGTTCTTCAGGCTGAACGACATGACTGTGTAACAGAAGATGCCGAGGAGAGTTCTGAACATCGTGTGTTTTGCATTATCCGGGTGCATCTTGATTTGATTATATTCGAAAAGCCATCCATGAAGGACATTCTCTCGAATCCACAAGTATTGTCAATGATGACATCGGTGATTAGAAGGGAAAAGTCATCCTTTAGGCATGCGGCATTCAGATCTCTGTAATCGACGTAGATTCTGATCGTCCCATTCTTCTTCAAGACTGAGACAATATTCGCCACTCAATCCAGTTGCTATACTTCCGTGATAAAACTGGACTCTATAAGCTTTTACGCTTCTACTATGATTGCTTCCATGATCTATGGACGAAATCATTTTTGCTATTGCTTGATTGGTTTAGCATCGATCCTGATGTTGAGATGGTGCGTCGCCACATTGGGTCAAGTCCAGGCATATCCTCGTAGTTCCAGGCGAAAACGTTGATATATTCTCTAATGAGAGCAATCAACTCCTCTTTCTCCTCTGGGGGAAGACTGTTACTAATTAATATGGGCTTAGGGTATCTTTCATTGCCCATGTTAACCTGGACCACTTCATCCTCAGTGGGGGGGTTCTCTTTGCTCGAACTAGTCTTCATATTGCATATTGAGCTGATAGATCCACAGGTCTTCCCATGTTGGTATCTCCTTATCGTCCTCCATCGTGGTGGGGTCCGCTGTAGTCATATTTGACATCAAACCCTTGAACATTTCACCGATGCTGACGTCAGAATCCCAAAGAGAGGAGTCAGATGAATATCCATCTCCCGCATCGGATAATCGATTATTGATTAGCCAACAGCATTCGTCTTCTGAAGAGGATACATAGCCCAATCCTCTCCTTAATACATAGTAATTATCAGGTTTCCCTTTTAAGACGTGTGCAACTTTGGGCGGGACTTGAGGACCTCGTCCGAAACAAAGACCCTCTCCTTGCGCAAAGTCGTACCCCTATTTTTTCATAAGGTTCTGTGCCTCTAGACTGTATCTGAAGAGATGAAGGCCAGGCTCGTTGTCGTTGACGCCCTCCCTCAAAAAGTGGTCCGGTGTTGGAATCGCATCTCCTTTACCATAGACCAAGTCTTTTTCGTCACTTGTTCTACCCAGGATGATGAGCGCTACCCTGAAAGAGTTCCGGAACTGCTTCTGCATTAGACAAGACGACCGAATCAGTATGTGCAACGCGGGTCATCGTATAATCCTGTCATCACATCAGTGAGAGATAGCGAGTACTCTAAATCATCATTTATTTTATTGTCGGCAAGTTGCCAATTACAACTTTCATCTGACGATTCTTCATCGTCAAGATTGACTACAAAAGGTACAATGTCATTTATGACAAAACCACTATCGTAATCAAGCCTAGTTTTGGTATCAGCTTCCTCACCGCTATCCGAGCCTTGGGCCGATGATTCAGTATTAGACTTGTTACCGTAAAGGAGGGAGTCAGTAAAGTAGTTCTCCAACCTCTTAAACAGCTCCTTATCTGTGATCACCGTCTTGACTTCATTATTTGTGTTAACATATTTCAGACACTAATGAAGAGTGGAGGGGACTAAAACGTTATTATGGATCCATGGCTGATCCAATAATAAGTTATACGAAGTCTCTGCATCAATCATATAGCATGTGACTTCAGACTTTAGATCTCCCATCTAGCACTTTATCTAGATTTTACCTAGTGGCCGAGATCTACTGGTGTTAAATCTATAGATCACTATGCCTGTAGATGCCAGCTTACTGGCAAGAATCCTGATACTATACATCAGGCGGAGGGGCATGATACTTACAGCGAAACCTGGATTAACTTAGATCTAGTTAACTTCACTAGAGCCAATGTACCTAGTAAGATATAGGGGCATATCATGCTTTGAGTTCTTCGTCTGCATGTCCTCCTTGGTAAAGGTAAAGCAGGAGAAGTGCTTGGCAGCGAGGTTGCACTGTTGGGTTGAAGACTCCGGCTCTTCAGGACTTCCTTTGATCAGAGTGAGGAATACCTCAGAGTCAGTTAGGGCTTCCTGTAGGGCCTCCCTAGCCTCTTTTGACAATCGTAGTAGCTCATAGAGGGTTATTCTCACTAGGATGTTAGCCAACTGGGTCATAACATCGAAGCGGTACGGGGCGTTCGAGCTTCTCGGTTTGTCTCTTCCAATCGGACTATTGAATCGAGACTGCTTCGGGGTTTGAACCTCGTGCTGTTGGGGTTGCTTCTCCTTTGATTTTGCCATGTCCTCCTTGCTAGCCGCCTACTGCTGTGCTTTTTCAGCACGTGTAGGAGGAGTTATCGCCACACCAAGCTCCGTCAGCATCTTAGCATTTGGATCAGGAGCTTCGGGATACTTGTACTTGTACTCGTGCCCGCTCCTGGTGGCAAAGACTTCAAGTTCCTCTTTGAAAAGCTAGAATGTCACCATTCGTTCGTCATCCTTTTCTAAGATTGCTGAAGTGGCATGACATAGTTTCCCCTTGTCTATTGACTTTTTCTCAGACGAAGAGGCTGCCCACTGATCATCTTCGAGCAGGTCAGGGTAGACCCAAAGAATCTCACCATTTGCGGTTGTATGTGGCACGAGCCCCTTTTCGCATTGCCCATGTGGATCATCATTCACTGTCTTCACCCCCACTTTAACAACGGGTTCCTATTGAAACCAAGTTAGAGGCACTGATCCGAAGCTGATGGATATCGCGTTCGCCCCCACCTTCTTTTCTTTGGACTGCTTTGGGGTAATGACCCCTACATCGATCAAGGCACCGCTCTGTGGAATGCACGGTACTTCAGATCTATGACCATATTGGCCTCCTCCTGATTCACGATCGGTGGCAGCTGGATCTTATTGTTCTCTAGAAGGTATTTGAAGATACCGGGGACCTCATCTTCCTTGAAGGAGTAGACTTTGGGGAACCTTCGTAGCGGATGGCTTCTGTTGTTGGGGTCTTTGCTACCATTCGGGCTGTGATTGCTGCGGTACTCGCTATTACAGTTGTTGCTACGGCTACAGCTGGAACAATTAGTTTGCGACCGCTACTTTCGCCTGCTCCTTCCCTCTGGGGCATGGCACGAAATTCTGCTTGGGAGCATCTACCACTTGCTGGCCTCTTTCTGCCTTTTTCCTCTTAAGGAAATGCTCGGCTTGCTCCCCGTGCGCCTTCAAGTCTTTCCATGTCTTGGATGGCGCCGTTCCCATTGCTTCCAGTACATCCAACGAGAGGTTGTTGTGGTTCGTCTAGAAAATAAACTCCTCAGTTATCGGGTCCTGACAATTCATTGCCTTGTTTCGGAACCTTTGACGAAGTTGTCCACAGTCTCTCTGTCCTTTTGCTTTTCATCCAACAACATCCTGATGGATATCTCAGTGTCGTTATCGAAGAAATAGGTGAGGAACATGGTCTCCATGTCATCCCAGCTGTTAACGCTCCCTGGTTTGAGACGGCGCTACCAACTGAAGGCAGCCCCTCGAAGGGTGCCAACGAATGACCGAACCATCAAGGGCTCATTACCGAAGATAACTACCAAGTGGGATTTGAAGTATATTAAATGCTGAGTAGGTGAACCCTTCCCGTCGAATAGCGTGAAGTTTATTAGATTGAACCTCGTCGGATACGGGATTGATTCCCACTTCCTTAGATATGGACATGGTATACCTGTCTTCTTTACCTCTTGAGTGGAAATCAAAGTGTTGATCTTACTCTCGAGGTCCTTTATCTTCTCATTTTCGGGGATGACGACATTGCCACTGGCATTCTTGGGGCCACCCCCCGCAATCTGCTCATCAGGGGGATTACCTGCGTCACGGTCTTCATCACTGTCTGTGTCGCAGTCTATTTGGTTAACGCGATGACTTGATTCACCCTGGCGATTCATCAGCGCTTGGACTTGCTTGTCATGCATCTCCCTCATTTGTTGCATAGCCATCTCCATTTCAAATTTGAAATTCTCCTTCTATTTGGCCATAGCCTCTTCAAACATTTTGGCCACCTGTTCCACACTGATCATGAGTGCTTCACGGGGTTGTCCCTCGCTGGAAGTCATGTTATCGGAAGCCATTGCAGAGCCAGCGTCTGGCACTTCATCATCCGAAGGTAACCCCCTCTGAACTTTGTTGTAATTAGAACGCCTGATAGTCCCGGTCCGCAACCAAGTTATTCGTTGAGACACACCAGGAATGGCACGTGATGACGTCCCTTTGCCCATCATATTGATGGTGACTTTTGGCAATTCGTCGCCTTGAGGCACCGATCTTCTTTTGTGGTAACGTCTCAACCTGGGTTTTGGCATTTTGGTACCAAGTCTGTCAAATATCGATGTTTTCTTTGGAGTTGCCTTGGTGCAGTTACACGTCAACAACACCACCCTGATCAGCTTGGAATAGAGACAATGTGCATTCAACTCAGGGGAAACTCCTTTTTTGAGACTTTCTTGTACCCCCAGCACGATTGTACAACTCATCAGCATGAAAGCTGAAGCAATCCATCGTGTGTTGGCACGGATCCTCAGGTATAACATCGTTGTCATCAGACGCAAATGTTTCCTTCTGAGGATAGACTGCGTTATTGGAGTTCTCAAAAGTCACTCGTTTCAACGTCCGCTTTTGTGGGCGAGAAGTCTCAACGGGCTCTTGGACTTCAATCCGTAGCCCGGTGCGAGCAGCTTCAGGCATCTTCTTGTCGTGGTGGATATGACCCCAGTATTGTGAGTCATTCGGGACCTCTTCAACAAGCCCAAATGTTCGCTGATCGGAGCTTTGCCTCGATCGTCATGCAACGGGCCAAGGAACTCTATGACTGTTAGCTTGCTCTGGAACGTGCCTGCGGGATCAGCCGAAGTGGGAACAAGCTTAGCCAGAGGTCCAGACATAGCCACCGGCGATGGTCTCGGCGCCAGGGCGACCTTATTCAGATCACTCCGTAATGGCTCAGTTGGGGCGTCGGACTTTAGCCTCAGCGCCGGGGTGACCTTATTCAGATCACTCCGTAGCGACTCAATTGGGGCGCCAGACTTTGGCCTCAGCACCTGAGTGACCTTATTCAGATCACTCTGTAGTGGCTCAGTTGGGGTGCCAGACTTTAGTCTCTAGACTCGGCGCATTTTTGCTAGCTTCCTAGCCACTTCCTTCTCTCTCAGCATTTGGGCCTCCTTAACTAGGGCCCGTACACGTGCAAGGAGTGCGCGGTGCTTTCAGATGCGTTTCTCAAGCGTTGAGCGATTCCGTCTGACACGGACCCACTCACTTGTTAGCGGCTTGGAGGAGCTGCCCACTATTTGAGGCTGAAGCCTCTGACTTATTCTGGATCTTAGATCCGCCTAACAGCGGATCCCATCCACTGACTGCAAGGCCTTAGCGAATCGAAGTGCCATGCTTTGGCGCCGTCTCTGCCCGGGCTCTCTTTGAGAGTGTAGGCATGCCTTCAGCGGTCGTCCCCTGCGTAGAGGGGATGAAGTCTGCAGATCTGGCTAACTTAGGGGCCAGGGAAACGCTGCTACCTGCAACATTGACAGCTGTGGGCCTAGAATCTTTTCCCTAGGACTCTGAATCTGAGGCCCAACGGATCTTTCTTACAATGGAGATCATCTTAGACTTTCGGCGAGGTGAGGATCTGGATGAGGATGAAAGGTACTCCTTGTACTTCTGTTGGTCGAACTCGTATTCGACCTCCTCGACGATCGGGTCTGGATCCGTGGCTATGGCACGACAATCTCTTAATTAAAACCGTTGGCTCCAACTGTGGTTGCCAGCTTGTTCGTGGAAAAAGTCGGTCTAATATTCATTGCTTGTGAACTCATTAAAGCTTTATGCAATTACAAATGAATTCAACAAAAAAGGCGTCTTTTTGTAAGACTTACAACGAAAATCAAGAAAAATTATAACTTTCTCCTAAACAAATGCAAAAGCCCGTTTATCGCACTCCTACTTGCGTGGGAACTTTGCCTGTGCTCGAGTTTATCTGTGGACCACCGCGTGATTAGATAAAGTCAAGATCTACGGGATCGAGGGGACTATTTCACAAAGGAAATAGATGGACTTAAGTGAACGAGATCGACCAAGCAAAATCGTTACTCTTCTCGGGATCAAAAACTAAGTTTTGATCCAGAGGGATGCACTGTAGATCTGATCTAGATCCCCTCAAACTATTTAAACTCCTTTGCTCAATGTGTAGGAGTCGCTAAGTGTTCAGATCTGCGTCGGGAAGAACTCCGGAATTATAGAAAATGCGGAGCTCGCGTGCAAGAAGTCCGGTGCAAAAAGATCCAGCCTCTACAAAAACTCGAGCCCCTTGCAAATGAGACTTTCCCTCTCTATTTATAGGCAAATGAGGGGGGGTTGGCTTGTGGCCGAGCCACTAGGGGGTGGCTCGGCCGCTGAGCCACCCACGTGGCTTCGTTCTGGCATTTTCCCGAGTCCAATTCATTCGGTCGTGTCGATTCCCGAGTCTGGATGTTTGTTTTGCTGATTCCAGAACCCGATTGGTTCAGTTCCATTGATTCCCCAGGCGCCGAGGCCTCACCGTTGAGTTCGCGTCTTGTCGGCTCACTTCATGCGTTCACGTCATCAACTGTTTACCGTTGGATCACCGTTGGATTGTCGGATGGCTCGCCACACGTCAACTCCCTGTGACGAGTTGAGTTCGGGGTCTTATAGGTAATTTTTGATGCCTACAACTATGAGACTAAAACATTCTGATGAAGAGGCCAATCAATTCATCTTGTGAAGCAAACTTGACCTCGTTGATGAAGTTAGAGAAAAAGTGCTTTGATCACAAATCATTTAGTCAATGGCGCATCGCCCGATAAATACAATAGCTGAGTTTGACCCCTGAGATTCAAAGTTAGAGAGTTAGTTCTTGAAAGGCTATCTTTACCAAAGAAACCCACCATGGCAAGCTTGATGCCAACTGGGAGGGGCCTTACAAAGTCATCAGGGAACCTAACGTAGGAACTTACTGGTTGCAGAGTCAAGATGGGAGGCTCCTAAAGCATCCTTGGAATATAGAACACCTCAAGAAATTTGTGTAATAAATGTAATTGTGGGGTTCCCATCATAATGAAAAACTATTGTTTCTCTCTGTAAATTTATTTAAAAGCCCTTGGTGTCTATTCATAGTAAACCCATGGCACGAACAAAGTCCTTATGAATCGGTCTTCACCAACACATTTAAGGCATCCAAAGTCTCACAAGTAAGACCAATGCACGGTGTAAAAGTCCTTCCGACCCAGTCTCCAGTGACTCATACAAGGCAACCAAAGCTCTTGATGTCTATTCAGAGTAAATCCAGAGCACAAACAAAATCCTTATGACTCGGTCATCACTGACTTCTCCAAGGCATCTAATGCTCGTGGTATTGTTCTCATGAGTAAGACCAAGGCACATCATAACAATCCTTGTGTCTCTAGCGACTCCACCAAGGCATCCAAAACCCTTGGTGTTTATTCAGAGTAAACCCAAGGAATGAACAAAGTCCTTGCAACTCGATCTTCAATGACTCATCCAAGGCATCCAAAGCCCTTAGAATCGTTCTCCACAGTAAGACCAGTGCACGGTGTAAAATTCCTTGTGACCCAGTCTCTAGCAACTCATCCAAGGCATCCAAAGCCCTTGATATGTATTCAGAGTAAACCCAAGGCACGAACCAAGTCCTTGTGACCTGATCTTTATAGACTCATCCAAGGCATCCAAAGACCTTGGTATCATTCTCACAAGTAAGACTAAGGCACAATGTGAAACCTTAATACTTGGTCCTCACTGACTCATCCAAGGTACTCCAAAGAACTTGGTATCGATTTTTAGAGAGTAAACCTAATGCATGATGGAAAGCCCCTATGACTACGCACTCACCAACTCGTCCAAGGTATCCTAAAGACCTCAAAGTTTAAAGTGCTAAGGCATCTCTCGGTCCTTACTGATCCATTTAAAGTAGAAATACTTACGATATTTTAGAATAAAAGCACACAATGAGTAACAACTTAGAACAAAGTGCAAAAGATTTGAGTCATAGCAAAATTAAGTCTTTTATTCATTCCCAGCAATCTTACAAGACTTTTTACCTGACTCAACAACAAAAAGAAGAGAAAAATATACAAGTTCAAAGAGCTAAAGCAGGATCCGGGGTAGGAGTCGAAGCAGAACCTGGGGTGGGGGCCAGAGCAAGAGCAAAACTTAAATTGGGAGCACTGGTGGGAGGCGTTGTTAGTCGGCTGGATGATAAGTATGAGCTGGCTTCATCGCCACACCGTTCAGCTGCACCATCATCTGACCCATCCGTCGCCTCCTCATCCTCCTCCACAATATCAACCCTCCTCCTACCATCTACACTCTCTTGAGGATGTTGAGGCAGATGTTCACTCTGAAAGGATACTTGAACAGGTCAGAGTTAACCGTGAGCTCTTAGGGAAGCTACTGCATCAAGAAGTCGGACCTTGCCTTACAAGCAAGAGTGACATCTACCTTCCTGAGAGTATCATTATGATACTTCTCGACCACTTTGATCTCATGGGCTTCTGACTGCAAGAGGGCTACTCAACCCCGCAGTGTCTTGACCTGAGTAAGGAGGGAATTTCACTGCTACTCGGCCTCTTGAGCAACCTGGACAACCTATTGTCAAAGAGTCTCTTGATGAGCCACCTCCTCCTTCAATCTCTCCCTCAGCTCCTTCAACTCGAGACAAGCCTCACAGGCTCACTTTAAAGCGTCCTCCCTCTCCCTCTTCTCAGCCTCAACTTCTGATTTGAAGTATTTAATCCTCTCCTCGGGAAGGCTTAAGTCATGATGGAAGTGGTTAAGATCCTCTCAGAGACCCTTTATCTCCTCCTAGGCTTCAGGAAGATGGGTCACTTGTTGCCGACAACCTTCAACAACATCCTTAAGGTTCTCGTCCTTGCGGATTAGCTCGCATTCTAGCTCAACCTCAGTCCTCTTGAGCCCATCAAGCTCACTCCCCTTGGTGGTAGCCAGTAGCTTGGCGGCCTCCCGAGCATCCATATGAGCTGTTGCCTCCTTCTGAAGCTTATAGAAGAAGTCTCGGGATCTCTTATATCATCAGTATAATTCTATCTCTATGACCACCGCCCTGATGAGATAGCTTCATGGAGCTTGATGAAGGCCAGCATTGGGTACTCCACTCAATAATGTTTAATCTTTAGGAAGGATGAATTACTCAACTACATTGGCTTGGTCTACCATGAACTCCAAGACTGATCCCGCCGAGTCTAGCCAACGATCCAGGACAAAAACATGCCCGTCCAATGGCTCCTATCATGGTAAGGCCGCACCTTCATCACCCCTATCAAAATTGCTCTCATCTTGTCCCACTCATGAGGGGAAAACTCACTGATATGATGTGAGACGGGCCATTCATACTGACCCTCTTAAGCATCTTCGAAAGCTGACACTTCCACTGCAGCTGACTCCTCCCTTGACAACTGGTTCCTCCTCCATGGTAACCGGCTCTTCTCTAACAACTAGTTCCTTTGTCAGCAGCTCTTTTTCAGGTCTCCTAGAGGGCC
The DNA here is from genome assembly GCA_037177215.1 of Asparagus racemosus. Classification (NCBI taxonomy): domain Eukaryota; kingdom Viridiplantae; phylum Streptophyta; class Magnoliopsida; order Asparagales; family Asparagaceae; genus Asparagus; species Asparagus racemosus. The sequence continues at coordinate 20,463,928 of JBAKGM010000139.1, forward strand.
CGCCTATACGCCAGCAGCGACCTCTTCCCCAGTCAGGGGCTAAACTCTTATCAGCTCCAAGATAGCAAGGTCCCCGCTAGCTGCTCCCCGTTAAGCAACCAATTATGGGGACTTTTCACCAACATCGATAATTTTAGACGAAGGAGCTTGGGAGGCCTCTGGAATCATAGCCCCAATGGTCTTCTCAGGTGCAGCCTCAGTTTGCCCTGGCTTAGCCTTAGCCACCTAGTCCAAGGCAAGAAGTCTCTGCACATTACCTTCGGTAGGGCAACAATCCTTTGAGACCGTTTTTTTCTCTTTTTCTTCTCACACCTCTCAGCCTGAGCTATGGCTGAACTTGAGCCGTGATTTTAGCCTGGTTCTGGCGTATAGCCTGAACCTCCTCCTTTCCCAGTTCTAGACGAAGGAACTTCTGAGGACCCGCAGTAGGGCCAGCTTGAGGAGCGTCTACAGACACTACCCTTAAGGGCCAGCAGAGCAGCCCGAGCTAAATCTGCATCGGTAGGGAGGGTATCAGAGATGCCGGGAGCTCAGAGCACATCATTATCAAAGGGGTTCTCACTGTGATGAGACCCCTTATAGGCCTAGATCTTCTCCAGCACAAACCTTTCTATCTCTAAGATCTTAACTACCTTTAAGCCTTCCTTTTTCATTTCTAGCCATGTAGTACATTCTAAGATCGGGTTGGCACCAATAACAAAAAAAATTTCTTCGTCTAGCCCTTATTTGTGTCGTGGACGTTAGAGACCAACTGGAAGCCACTGACCATCTGTAAGATAGAAATAACCTTCATTTTTGTTGACCTTGGCACACAACAGGTGGCCCAAAATGCCCATCATCAGCTCAACATACACCCGATGGCAGATAACAAGGAAGGCAACTAGAAAGGTGATAGAATTAGGCTTCAGCTTTGCTAGCGACACCCCTAAAGCTCGAAAGACCTACTGAAAGAATGGATGTAGTGGTACGTGAAGGCAGAAGTCGAGATGATGATAATAAACAGGCGCCGAGTCACTGCTATGATGTCGAACTGCTTTGTGTATTGCTCAAGATGGGTCTAGAGCACCGCCGATTTGTATTTTCGAAGAAGAGTGATTTTGACCTCATTACTAGTAGTAGAAGGTTGACTGCTAGAAGCCATTAGAATGATTGAGGAAGACGGTCGGAGAAGACGATAAAAAATAGTAGAAATCTAGAGGAAAAGATGGTTGAAGTTCTCACAGACAAAACTTAGGAAAATTCTAGGGTTTAAAAAGTGGAAGAGGATGTCGAAGGGGGTGGATGTATATAGGAGAGGGAAGGCGATGCATGGCGCATTCTAAATCGCCGGCTCGGTTACCTAAAAGGCCACTGATGGTTATCAAAACTAAAGCGACTCCTTGTTAATCGAAGTATCTGCTCAATTACTGAAGTACCATATCTTCAAAGTTACTGTCTAGGATCTACATTGACGTTAGAATGTCACATCACAGTGATCTTTCAAAAAGGCGGTTTAGATCCCTGAGGCGGTGAAAAGATGGGGCAGTTTATTTTCTCTTAGACTCAGCTTCCCGAGTCCGAGTGAAAGGAGCCAGTGTTATATCATGAGAATTACCAAGTCTAATGACTCTTAAGAGTCGATCATGTGTCATAATTAACTGACCCGGGTGTGAGCATCACTGACCCCTTTAGCATCCTAAGTCCAAGATGAAAGGTGTCTTCAAACTGGGATACTCTAGAAGAAGCCAAGTCTGAGATGAAAGGTGTTGTCTATTGGGGCCCTCGCTAGAGAATGTCTCAAATGACGAGATGACCTATGTTCCTCTTCCAACCCTCTATAAATAGTGGGCAAAAAACTACTAAATAACTCCCTGAAACTTGTTTCGGGTCTTTTTCTATATTGTAATTAACTCAAATTACAATTTGTAAGACAACAATGAAACTAAGGAAAATTTATATTTCCTCAGGTTCTTGTCTGTGTGCCGATGGATCGTCGATCATGTACCCTGTTGACGAACTGAATCAAGACTTACGAGTCTTTTGCTGTTGGCGAGGGTCAAATTACTTGGAAGCACGTTCGATCTTCTCTTGTGATATTCCTCTGTGTATGTGTGTTGAATTGTGTGATTCCCCTCGCTTTTATAGGCTAAATGAGAGGGTTAATGGCCTCCTTAGAACATGGGTTAGTGGCCATTAAAACAGGAGATAGTGGGGGGAGTTATCCCTTAAGAATAGCTCTCATAACGGCTATTTGAGCGAGCTTCGTGGTCTTAGTGGAGCTCACTGAAGTCGTGAGCAGAAATAAAGCAGGCTAACAGCCTCTTTGGAATGTGGGCCATTATAGCAGGAAATAGTGGGGTAGTTATCCCCCTAAAATAACTCTTATAATGGCTATTTAGGTGAACTTCGTGGTTTCAATTGAGTTCGTTGAAGGTGTGAGCGAGAGTCGCTGTGGGTGCGTGCGAGTGTCACATTAGACATAGGTACACCTTCTTCGGAGTTAGATGACTTGGTCCACTTGAATTGATATGGGCAACGTTCATTAGTCAGCGACCTTTGCTTATGAGTTTGAACATGACACAGAGTTCGACTCTAGGTCTGGACGACTAATGACACCTTTCAAGTCAGTTTGGGAATCAACCCACATTTGATTTGATTGAGTCGAGTCATCGATGAACTTCACTCTGAGTCGGCAAATGGCACCATTCGACTCCACCTGAGGCGTGTTGTTGGGGTCAACTCGTGTTTGACTTAGTCGAGTTGAGTCGACATGACTTGCTTGATGAGGTCTGCTTCAGTCGTTATGCAACCTTCACTATAGCTCGTTAAGGGCTCGATTTTGAGCCCATTCAAAGTGTTTAACCCACAGGCATTCACATCTTGGATCCAAGCTAATCGTTGGCCTAAGTGAAAGTACATTGTAACTGTCTACAAGACCCTCCCAAAGTTTTCAATATCCTGCATTCAAATTTGTAATAGGGATTGAAATACTTTGGGTAAATAGCTAGAGGTGTACTGTTGAACGTAACTTGAGTTGCCTTGTTTGGGTGAAAACTTGTCTTCATTCGTCTACTTGGTTGCCAGAGGTGTACTGTTGAATGTATCTTCCTTGGTTGTAGGCTAATATCGAAGGTTCGATGATGTTTGTATTTGTCCAAATCCATGTTTGGAACGTAATTCGCCATCTTTGTTGTTAAGGCAATACTGTGAAATTAGTGAAGTTCAACTGATTTTAGGGTATGAGTGAAAGTCACTCGACTTTGTGTTTGCTGAGCGAAGTTCGTTGATTAGTGACATTCGCTAATTGGCGGGGCTCAGTTTGTTTTGAGCTGTTGTGGGCGAAGCTCGTCATCTAGCGACTTTCGCTTGCTGGTGAAATTTGTTGTGATTCCCCTTTGGATCTGTGCCGTGATTTGTGGTTGAGATCTCTTGATTGAAGATCCCATGAGATCCGCTACGGATATGACTGAGTTTTAGGCTAAGATTTAGCCTCTTTGTCTGGTCCCATCAGATCTCGAGAGATGTGATTTTCTCTGGAATTAGGATTTGAAATGGGCTATAAATAGTAGCCATCCCATCCACTTCTTCACTGCCTCTATCTCTTCATCTTCTCCTTCTTCTC
>JBAKGM010000139.1:20492675-20505367 GCA_037177215.1 Asparagus racemosus
CACAGGCAAAGACCCCACGCAAGCGAGGGATCCCGTAAAATAGAGATCCCCGCGTTTGTTCACAAAAAAGGAAAAAAATCACAAAAAAGTTGTAATTTTTATTTGATATTCTCGTTGTAAAAGTCCTCATAGAAAGGCAAGCTGTAATCTTGTAATTTGTTTGCAAAAGATAAATTTGTAACAGATTTATTTTACAGATTCAATTGAGAATGTCTCCTGCAACTTCTTTTCCCGCGAACAGTCGTAATTATATTGATGAGGTGTTGTGTGATATAGTTGAGATGAATGCTTGTCATATGCTGTTAGGTAGGTCGTGGTAGTTTGATGTTGATGCCACACACAGGAGGAAGAACAATGTTTATATCCTTATAGAGAAGGGGTCAATCAAGGTAGATGTTGCTGAAAAGAAGACGTTTTTGGTTACAATGACGATTTTATGAAAGATTTAACAGAACCTGACGTGATTTATGCTCTTGTTATATCAGGAAAAGAGGATTCTGTCCCCCACTAAAATTCCACCTGAAGTGCAGACCCTTTTGCAACAATTTGACGTCGTTATGCTGCGCGAACTTCCTTCCGAATTACCTTTGGTTCGAGACGTCCAACATCAGATAAATTTCATCCCTGGATCACGCTTACCAAACCTACTGCACTATCAGATGAGACCGAAGGAAGGAGAGATCTTGCGGAAACAAGTGGATGAACTCATCCAGAAAGGTCTTATTCGAGCTAGTATGAGTTTGTGTGCCGTGCCGGCATTACTTGTCCCAAAGAAGAATGGAGAGTGGCGCATGTGTGTGGATAGTAAGGATATCAATAAGATTACAGTGAAGTATCGATTTCCTATCCCTCGTCTAGAAGACATACTGGATATGTTGTCTGGATCAAAAATATTCTCTAAAATTGACCTCAGAAGTGGCTATCATCAAATTGGGATCAGAGAAGGAGATGAGTGGAAGACGGCCTTCAAGACAAAAGAATGCCTGTATGAATGGTTGGTCATACCTTTTGGCCTTTCCAATACTCCTAGCACTTTCATGCGGCTGATGAACTAGGTATTAAAACTCTTTATCGGCAAGTTCGTTGTAGTTTATTTTGATGATATCTTGATTTATAGCCAGAATGAGTCCATGCATCTGGCCCACTTGCAGGAGGTACTAACGGCCTTGCAGCAAAACAAGTTGTACATCAATCTGAAAAAGTGCAACTTCATGATCAGTAGCCTATTATTCTTAGGCTTTATAATCAATGCAGAGGGCATCCATATTGATAAAGAAAAGGTGCGTGCTATTCGCGATTGGCCTAAACCAAAGAATGTCAGCAAAGTTCATAAGTTTCATGGTCTAGCGACTTTCTATAGGAGATTTGTCAGAAACTTTAGTAGTATCGTTGCGCCCATCACTGAGTGTATGAAGAAAGGTAAGCTCAATTAGGGAGAAGAATCAAATCGTGGCTTTGCACTAATCAAGAAGAAGTTGTCCACATCACCAGTGCTTGCACTTCCAGATTTTCAAAAGGTTTTGAAGTTGATTGTGATGCGTCTATCTATGCAGAAGACGAAGACTTCAAGGAGACCTGGAACAACTGCCCACAGAATTAGCCAACTAGTGGTTTTCATATCCAGGTTGATTATTTATTTCATGGAGCTCAGTTGTGCATACCTCGAAGTTCTTTGAGATAGCAGATAATACGAGACCTTCATGTTGGCGGGTTAGGAGGACGTCTGGGACGTGTTAAGACGATTGCTTCCATTGAGGAGAGGTATTACTAGTCTCAACTGAAGAAGGGAATGAAAATATATCCACGACATTGTCTAGTTTGTCAAGTTGCCAAGGGACAGTCCCAATGTTCCGGATTGTATACACCCTTACCTGTTCCTGATACACCATGGCATGATATTTCGATGGATTTTGTGTTCGGACTCCCTAGAACCCAACAGGGTATGGATTTTATTTTTGTTGTGGTTGACAGATTTTCAAAGATGCCACATTTTATTTCATGCAAGAGGACAGCAGATGCTAGCAACATTGCCAACCTTTTCTTCCGGGACATAGTACGCCTTCATGGGGTGCCAAAGTCCATCCCTTCTGATCGTGATTACACGTTCTTATCCCGCTTTTGGAAGACATTGTGGCAATGATTTAATACTTCACTCAAATTCAGTACTGCTTACCACCCTCAAATAGATGGCCAAACTGAAGTGGTAAATCATACTCTCGGTAATCTTCTCAGATCTATCTCTGGTGATCATTCAAAGCAGTGGGATCTTGCTCTGGCGCACGCTGAATTTGTTTATAGTTGTATGGAGAGTCCAATTACAAGCAAGGCTCCTTTGTGATAGTATATGGGAGGATTCTGAACCATTATTTTAATCTAGTTTCACTGCCTAAGATTCCAGGACAGAGTATTGCTACAGATCATATGGCTGAAAAGATACGTGCTATCCAACAGAAAGTAAAAGATAAGACATAGAAGTTAAGTACTAAATATAAAGCGGATGCTGATCAACACAGGATGAAGAAGGTGCTTGAGGAGGGAGACATGGTGATGGTGTTTCTGTGATAAGAGCATTTCTCAGTGGGCACCTACAACAAGCTGAAGAATAAAAAGTATGTCCCATGCAAAATAGTGAAGAAAATTAGTGACAATGCTTATGTCGTTGAGCTTCCTGCAAATTTGGCTATTTCTTCTACTTTCAATGTTGCAAATTTGTTTGAGTATTACCGGCCAGATGGAACAACTCTTCATGTGAATACAAGCTCTAGGTCGAGCTCTTTTCAAGTAGGGGAGACTGATGTAGAACGCACTGCCAACATATTTATGGAGAAATATGACTGTCACAAGCCCTAACGGGGGCCCGGTCGAGTAAAATAACTTGCAATGAAGAACAGGTCGTATCTCTCAAACCGTACATCGCGATTGGATGAATTATATATGTAAATCGCATATTTTTTTGAGACGGGGTCAACCAAACCAACCGTTGTTCAGTTTGTCGCCGTCCATTTCACCAAATTCCCTCCGGATTGAGAGATATCAGAGTTTTTGTCAGGTTTTTTTTACTATTTTAGGTAATGTTTTAGGAGTCTGTTTTGATTAGGGAGCAAATTCAGTTTGATTCTAAATTTGACCGGTCATAGTAGGAGTCTATTTCTATTTTTGGTAAAGTTCGGATCATAGTAGGAGTGTAGTTTACTTTTCTATTTAAGAAAAGTCCTGCAAGCCCTAGTGGCATATAACTTTTTATCAATAAAATTTCTCTTATTAAATTTCTTCGTGGATTCGGAGATCGTTCTTTGTGGATTCATAGAACACCTCTTGGTGGATTCCGAGATTTTACTTCCGCGCTACGTTAAAGATATATATTACTACTTATTATCACATCCATTATCCTATACAGTAGTGACAGGTTAGATGAAAGAAAGCCCTGGCTAGGTTCAAGAAAATCTGTATAAAAAAAGGGTTTGGATCCACGATTGTTTCATCATTAATGACTTTTTTTATTTAACTAGCAACAAGAAGGTAAGTAAGGCCAACACAACCATGACATATCTTCAAATTTTGTGGAGATTAATTTTCTAATCATGTCACCTAATTGACATACCTATTTACCTCAATATTTTTCACTATAGTTGTGTTTTTGTTCAATTCTTTATGTAGATAATTTATATATATATCTTAATCATTAATTTATGGCTAAATAGCACTTTATCTAGTAGTATCACTCAGTTAGCACTTATATAACTTACTTATTTTCATGATATTTATATATCCTAAGTTATTTAAAATTGACACGTTCATACCTTCTATCAAGCAAACGGGAAATTAAGTTTTCATCCAAATGTTCCTATGTGGTACTTACATGCTAGTTAGAGAGCTTTCTAACCATTAATATTTGTGAAGCTTATCATTAAATTGATCCCAGTTCCAATTTAAAGTAGAGGTAAAATTAGTTTAAAATAGAATTTTTGTAGAATTAACTGTAAACTTCACAAATATAAATATTTAAAAAGCTCTATAATTAATCTGCAAGTATCTTAGAGGACATTCGGTTTCACGTTTGCATGATTAAGAGTACTAGCATGTCAATTTTAAACAACTTATGGTATATAAATTGTACGAAAGACAAGTAAGGGTATATAAATGCTAAATGAGTGAAACTATGGGGTATTTAAGTGTTATTTAGCCTTAATTTATTTTAAACAAATTGCAATTTGATCCTATATTTCTCAAAATCTGTGTGGTCCTATCTTTTCATTAATTTATATCCTTTTACCACCAGGTCCCAGCTCCACAACTAAATAAAATTGATATTTACCGGACCAGTTTTCAAAAAGTGAGAATAAATCTGGATTATACCTTTCAGAGGAAATAATCCCCTCTCCATAAGTTGCTGGTAGTGCAAATAGCCCATGATGCCACAAGCACTAGGAGTCCAAAACATGACCTCAAGGATCCCGAACTCCTCAGCAGCATCAAGCGTGAAGCTCATCACAGCATCCGAAACAATACAACTAACCAAAGGCCAGCCCTCACTCGAGTTCAATCTCTTCAACAGTTCGCGGAACGGATCAAGGCAGTTCTTCGTTATAGACTCACATAAAGCTGGTATATCTTGCGTCGCATCCTCATCGGAGTTAGGCAGTCCGTCGGGGATCGACTCGAATCGGAAGTCATCGAGGCCTTTAATGGCGTCCGGGCCTCTACTACGGATGAGTCGCCGATGGTTGTGCTCGGTGTTGACGAAGGTTATGAAGAAGCCTTTGGAGTGGAGGAGCTTGGCTAGCTTTAGCATGGGAGTTACATGGCCTTGGGCTGGGTATGGGATTAGGAGTGCGTGGGGCTTTTGTGAAGGAACTGAGCCCATGTTTTTTTATTTCTTGGTGGGAAGATGTTGGATGGATTTTTGCATTTATTTATAATGATCATGAGAACGGGAGGTGGGTTGCAATTTTAAAAGATTTTTTAATGGTTGCTAGCCGAATGCGCACGTCTTCACCTGCTAGTTTGGGGATGACCAATAAATGTATATATATATTTTTAATCTTGTTTATTTACTTTTCCTCTTGCTTCCTACTGGCCTGTTTGGTTACTTGCAATTTGAGAGGAAGAAGTTGGAAAGTGGTTTAGTTGAAGTATCCACATTAGCTTTCCATCATTACGTTGCTTGCTTGGTCGTTGACAAGATAAATAGGTTATGGGCCCGTGATGTAAGAAAATATTTGCTAAAAGAAAAAAGAATTTTTTTAAAAATAGCTTATGTGGCTTTTCAGAAAGCTCACGCTCCGGTACTAACTAAATCCCTCCGAATTGAGAGATTTTGGGTGAAACCAAATTGTTGAATTGTCAGAACCAGGTGAATGTGGTTAGAAAAAGAAAACTTCTTCCAACAACATCCTCGAACGAGGACCCAATCGAGTGGGATCGCATGTGCCAAGCAGGTGCCACGGCGAAAACGGTCATGGCCTTCACATCTCAATCCGAAGGTAAGGATAAGACCGAAGGTCATTAATGCTCCGTCAAAAGCATAATAAAAGTAGCTTCGTAGATGTCCCAAGGAACGATGGGTTAAGTTGGTGTTGCTGTAGCTTATAATAAGTAATAATGTGTCATAAGTTGCTTTTAAAAGTCGCAAGGAGTTTGGTAAACATAAGTTTAGCTATCCGAATAGATAATATAATTATACATTAGATAAGATAATAATGTCAAAAGTTAAAGGGAGTATATGGAATATATAAATAAAAAACACCAGAAATTGTTTTTAAAAGCATCCTCATATTTCTTTTAAAAGCACCCTCTTAAAAGCAGCTACAGATTCACTAAGCATGAAAATAAATTTTATTAAATACCATTATTGACTGCTTATTAAAAAAATAAGTAGAAGTAACTTAAAAAAAACAATGTTAAACTGATATTAGGCATGTACATACATGACCAAATTATTTGTATGTTCAATATGATACGTTCTCTAATTAACTAAGCCAAGATGATAACGTAAAGGCTAACCTCATCTGATAATTTCTTAATGTAAATCATATAATTTTCATGATAGAGATGTCCACTTACATAAAGAATCAATCCCATGATGGCGGACATTTAGAAAATAGTTATAATGAATTTGTATTAGCCGGCTGTAAATTGGCTCCTTTGCTAATACTAGAAATCTGATGTGTGCAAATTTGATACTCTTCACCATAAAAAAGCATTGAAGGGACCACTACTTTTGATCACAATTATTGAGTATTTAGTTTAATGATTTTGAATTATTTTAAATCTAACACTCATCATATAACCTCCATGTATTGCACTCATTTGTAATTTGCACTCAAAGAAAAATCGTAATCATCCACTAGATTATCAATGGTTATGTGATATGATTCTCAAGCCTACATTACGCAGGAGTACCAAAGATAGGGTGATTCATGATTACAAGATTTTGCATAAGAGCGGGGGTTTGAGTCAAAGTAGAAGCTTAATAGAATTTTTTTATTAAGAAAATTTGAGTCCATTAGAAATTATTTTTTATTGGGAAAGTTTAATTAGAAAATTTTCATTGTGTTAGGAATTCTCTTGAGGCTATATATATTGTCGCATCTAACTGGGGTTTTTTATCTCTTGTTTTGGTGAAAATTATTGCAAAAGACAATGCTCTTAAAGTTGTTGAATTTTATTGGATTTCTGGGATTCAGTCTTAGATTTCTTGGGCTGTTAGATCGCTTTGTCAACGATCTGATATAGGTTTCCCACGCACTTTGTGAACCAAATTAGGATTCTTATTATTGTGATAATATAGTGATCCCTTGATGTAGAACGCACTGTAAATAAATTTATGGAAAAACAGGACCGTCACAAGCTCAAACGCGGGCCCGGTCAAGGAAAATAAATTGCAATGAAGAACAGATCATATCTCCCAAACCGTACGTCGGAATTGGACAAATTATATATGAAAATCGAGTATTGTTTCGAGACGGAGTCAACCAAACCCACCGTTGTTTGGTTTGTTGCTGTTCGTTTTGTCAAATTCCCTCCGGATTGAGAGATATTAGGGTTTTGTCTGTTTTTTATTATTTTAGGTAATGTTTTAGGAGTCTGTTTTGATTAGGAAGCAAATCAGGTTTGATTCCAAATATAACTGACTTACTTTCCTAATCATAGGGAGTCTTTTAAGAAAAATTTTCTTATTTCTATTTTTGGTAAAGTTCGAGTCATAATAGGAGTCTATTTCTATTTTTGATAAAGTTCGGGTTATAGTAGAAGTCTAGTTTATTTTTCTATTTAAGAAGAGCCTTGTAAGCCCTAGAGGCATATTACTTTTATCAATAAAATTTCTCTTATTAAATTTCTTTGTGGATTCGAAGTTCTTCGTGGATTGAGGAGATCGTTATTTGTGGATTCAGAGAACACCCTTTGGTGGATTCTGAGATTTTACTTCCGCGCTGCATCATCCCTCCATTACTTTTTGTAGTGAAGAGGATCTCAATCTTGAAAAAATTACTATTTTTATATTTTAAATTAATATGAAAGATACTAGAAATTTGACATATGCAAATGCATATGTATTTTTAATTTCGGAGATGGATAGATGAAAAGATATTTTTTTAACAAATACTAACTTCTTTTGAACTTTATTTTCTCTTTTCTCCAATAATTTTTTCATCATTATTATTCTCTTTGTATCATATCATACTTCAAATAAAATTATGTGTTTGAGAAAAACTTTCCATGGTGAATATTACCTTTAACCCTTTTCGATATTACACTCTCATCTTATCATTATTAATAATATGCATGCACCATTAACAAAAATTTGATACGAAAAGAGATCAAACACTAAACTCATTCTCTATCCTATTGAAAGATGACACGTGTCAAACTAATTCTATCTTCCTAAGAATTCTCATTAAATTAAAATTATATCCATAATTAGAAACTTATATCCATAAAAGTAATCCTCAAGGACAGTGTATACCCCTCAAATCATCCTTATTTGCAAGTTAACCTACAAATTTGCAAAGAACCCTATAAATATGAAAAATTATAAATAGCTATCTGAAAAATCTAAAATTCCAAATAACAAGTAACAAAATTTGAAAGTCATAAACGGCCTCCCCACCCTTAATTCTTAAAAAATTATAGAAAACCCACTGACAAATAAGGATATTGCAAATAAACCCTTGAAAAAAAAAAGAAATATATAGCCCCTAAAAAATTTGAAATTGCAAAAAACCCTTTGAAATCTAAATATTGAAAAAAAGAATCTTAAAATTTTAAAATTATAAATGACCCACAAACAAATCATAAATTACAAACAACCTCTTAAAAATCCAAAAAGTATAAACAACGCTCTTTAAAATTTAATAATTACAAATAACCCCTTAAAATTTTTAAAAATTCAAACAAACACATGGAAAATATGAGAATTACAAAACCCCCATATAAAGTAAAAATGAAAAATATCACCCTTAAAACTTTAAAACTGAAAACAACACCCTCAATCTAAAATTACAAATAGCTATCAAGAAATGTAAAATTACAAACAGCACGTAAAAAATTTGACATCTACAAAAAAACCCAATTTAAATTATTAAAAATTATAGAAAGCCTACTGACAAAAAAGGATATTAGCAACAAACCTTGGAAAAAAAATAGAGTCCCCTAAAAATCTAAAACTATAAAATACCCTTATAAATCTAAACATTTAAGAAAAAAGAATGTTAAAATTCTAAAATTATAAATGGCCCAAAACAAAACTCCTAACTCCTAAAAAAATCCAAAAATTTCAAACAACACTCTTTGAATTTTAAAAATTACAAACGAACCCTTAAAATTAAAAAAATCAAACAAGCACATAAAAATATACAAAAATTTCCATAAAAACTCCACAAAAATAAAGATGACAAATAGCACACTGAAAATTAAAAATTACAAAAAGCCACCATAAAATGATTTTAAAAACATAAACTAACCTTTTAAATTAGAAAATTACAAAGAAACACTAAAAAGTTAAAAACAAAAACCCAAAAGATATAAAAAAACAACCCCCCCCCCCAACCCAAAGAAAACTTATACGTAAATCCCTTTAAAATCAAAAAATTATAATCAACCTCTTGAAAATTCTGATATTCATAAATAAACCTCTAAAAAAATCTGAAAGCTATAAACATTTATTATTTGGGGCTTTTTTCTATAATTTATTAGGGATTAAGTGAAAAATTATAAACCTTATTAGATTATTACGGTGTATTTTGATTATTTGACTACACGTGAACTAATGATGTTAAATTTAAGGGTTTTCTGTTTAAAGTTATTGAGGCTTTAATGAGAATTTTAAGTACATTAGAGATTAAGTTCAAAATTATAAACTTATTGCGGGGTTTACTAAAATTTACCCATATGTTAATTTAGAGGGTTTTTTTAAATTGCAAAAATCCCTTGAAAAATCTACAAATTGAAAAAAATACTCGTAGCATTCTAAAATTATAAATGACCCCAAAAAAATCAGAAAAAGCAAACAACCTCTTAAAAACTCTAAAAACTACAAACAATCGCTTTTAAAATTTAATTCTTGAAAAAATATGAAAATTCCAACAAACTCCATAAAAACTAGATTAAGTGAAACATTTAAAACACATTGGATTATTACAGTGTATTTTGATCATTTGACTACACATGAACTAATAATGTTAAATTTGAGGGTTTTCTACCGGCAGTTATTGGGGGTTTAATAAGAATTTTAAATATATTGGAGATTTAGTACCAAATGCTAAACTTATTGGGGGGTTTAGTGAAATTGATCAATATGTTAATTTAGAGGGTCTTTTCAAAATTGCAAATAACCCTTGAAAAATCTACAATTTGAAAAAAGGCTCTTAACATTCTAAAATTATAAATGACACCCAAAAAATTCACAAAATACAAACAACCTCTTAAAACTCTAAAAAGTATAAACAATCCCCTTTAAGATTTAGTTCATGAAATATATGAAAATTACAACAAACTCCACAAAATTTAAAAAATTACAAATAGCACCCTAAAAATGTTAAATTACAAATAGCCTCCTAAAAGTCTGTAACACCTGTGATTTTTCGATACGTGTTTAAATACTTTGATACGTGTATTTTTCTAATACGTATTTTTATATTAAAATACTAGATGGTATTTTGCACATTCTGTAATACCCATAAGTTTTGATACGAAATTGAATAGATATTCTGGTATTTAAAATATTAAATATTTTATTTCTAGAAGAGTATTTTATCTTATGATCTATTAATATTTTTTCTATGATTTTAAAACTCAGTTATAATTATTTTAATAATTGTAAAAATAAATTTTAATTATTGAAGGAAAATAATATTAATACTGTATTGTCATTTTGAGGCTCAAACTGTTTAAAAATTTTTACTTTTATCATTCTTGTGCTATTTCTTGTTATTATTGTTATCATAATTATTTATTATTATTATTTTATTTTTAGATATTAATATTTAATAAAAAAAAATATTATTAATTACTGGTGTTTTGACTAAAAAATAGTATTTGATCAATTACTAAGAAAATTTCCATGAAAAAGAAATAGTATTTTGTTCATAATATCATTTCGTGCTAATAATAACTGATTGTGTATTTTTAGCAGCCACGTGTATTTTATACGTGTGTTATAACCCTAACCATATATATATATATAACTATATAAAAATAAAAATAATAATAATAAAAATAATAATAATTCAAACGCCACCAACCCCGAATCTCAGTTTCAAACCTCACCAAACCCACAGTACAATCTCTCTCACGTTTTAATTTTTATCATTATTTTATTTATTTTTTTATTCTCTTTTCTTCTTCTTTATTTCTCTCTCCCCTTCTCTCCAACGCTCCCGTGATCTCATCCTCCCTCTCCTCCGTTCCCGACCCCAGCGCCAACGACCGCTGCAGCCAAGCTGCCGACCCGACCACCCATCTCGCCACCAACCCCGCTCCTCTCCGACCGCCGCTGCAAGCACCGCCTCCGCCCCGACATCCTTTGCCGCCAGATCCCCTCCGCCCTCTCTGGCCGCCGCTGCAAGCACCGCCTCCGCCCCGACATCCTTTGCCGCCAGATCCCCTCCGCCCTCTCCCTCAACTCCGGCCACCCCTCTGCTCCTTCCCAGCCCACTCGAGACCGCCGGCACCGCCTCAGCCCTACTCCGCCGCGCTGACCACAACCCCCACCTCCACTGCATGCAGCCGCGCCGTCAGCCCCTCATCTTCCATCCAAACCCCATCCCCAGCGCCTCTTCGCCACCAGCACCGCCTTGCCTGAGAACCGCCGCCGTCGAGCACCCTCTTTTCCCCCTTACTCTTGACTCGCCTTTTATGTTTTTAGATCAATTATGAGATATTACGTGCATTTAGATGATTACGTTACATTATGAATTGCGTGGAATTGATGTGAATTGCAATGATGTTAGTAAGTTAGCTGAGATAATATTTTTATCAGAAATAGGTAATTGAAGGAATTCATTTATTGACCAGACTCGATTTTTATATTTATTTGTGAATTATTAGGATTTTTGAAATAATAATCTGTTGTAAAACGAATATCTTAATTTTTTTTGTTTATTGTCAAATTATTTTAGGATATTCGTGAGAACAAATCCTCTATCCTTTTGAAAAGACATGTCGGTTAGATGTTCTTGCTGGTCTCATTGGGGACTTTCTCATTGAGAGGAAAGTTCTCGTGTGTATTGATCGACCCTATGAATGTAATGATAAATCCTCTAACCTTTTTCAGTTGGATGGGGCCTAAGTATTCTCTAGAGCCACTACCATCAGTCAGTTTGCAGCAAGCTGCATTATACTGGCATATATTTCCTCTGCAGCTGAGTGGACTGGTTTTTTTCTTGAAACTTCGTATAGAGTTGTTTGGTCATGCCAAAATGATGTATCTTTGATTCTCTTAGCACTGCACATATTTGCATCAGTTTGTGGGAAAGATTTTTTCAATATCGAGGAATATAGTTTTCTCATAATTGCCTTAAGATCAGTGGTTCTGTTACTTGATAGAGGACACGAATCTGCCTCTTCTATCCCACCTTGTACTTGCTCAGTTTATAAGAGGAAACCTAGTTATCCTCCTTGCAATGAATGCCCATTTGCCATCGACGCAGTTTGTATGGATCAACTAATAACTTTGCTGCTTGATGTGCTACAATGTTACATTTCGACTGGAGCTGGATATCCAAATGCCACTAGTTCAGTTAGTTTTTTAGTCAGTATGGTCCCAGTATGCACCATGAGAGACAAAAAAGCTGGGACAATGAAATTGAGCTTGATAGCCAGACTAATGTCTCTTATGCGCCCTGCTGTTTATATACATTCCTGAAGGATGCTATTGAATTGCCTGATTGCTTTCCTGGGAGGGCTTTTTTCACTACAGTGATATTATTGTTGGATATTTTGTATCAAATTATTAAAAGTGTAAATAATCAATATAAATCTGAAATTAAAAAAATAAGAATTGCCAGGCCTGATCGGGTGCAGTTGCGATATCACTGCCCTAGAAGATAGAGGACCCGCCTATCACCCTGGCGCAGTTGATCCTCTCCCCCTAATGGTAACAGCCCCCAGAAGATAGCCGGCCTCTGTACTCGGGTGAGAGTCCAGAGCTTCTGCTCAGATGAAGAAAGTTGCCCGAAATAATAACAAAATAT
>JBAKGM010000139.1:20528176-20540748 GCA_037177215.1 Asparagus racemosus
AAATTTTAGTATTTGGGATCCCAAAATATTGATGAAACAAACAAAGTTATGGAATCCCAAAACATCATAAAAAATTTTTGGATTTGAAATCTTATGGTGAAATCCATATCCATAAATTTTGGGATTTGAAACAAACACCCCCTAAGTGTTTTAACAATATCTGACAGCTGTTTGCTTGCATAATTTATGTAGATTGCTTTTTATATATAGGACATCATACGAGGCCTGCAAATAGATAACAGATAGACTTGGCCACCTCATGCGACTATTTGACCTCATATCCATTCTCACGTGATAAAGGTTAATATAGTATTCAACCTTTTGACGCTGAACATCCATTTTGAACATAAACGATCTAAAGGAAAATAAGCATGATCTCTTAAAGATATTGTAGTTTCACCAAAGCAAAACAAACCATGTAGGAAAACAAATTTAGAATAATATACCATAAGGAGAGGAACCATTAATTATAAATTTGGTAAGAAATACTTTATAGAAAGTTGAATCACCCTATGCAATGAGGGATAGCCTTGAAGAAACTATGTCTCACCTACGATTGCGTTGGGTCTGCACAACACTTTCGAGAATAAGACAGCTGTTGTTCAAAGAAGCACACTCTTCTATTAAACACCTTGACTCCTACTTCAGTTCACTGGACTCTCCGAAACTAGCAACTAAAGAACAATTTGTCAAGGAATGTAGAGGAAAATTGAAAATCAAAAGGGAAGAGTTAGTTTCCTATAGCTTGGAATGAGTAGAGGAGACTCTATTTATTAGGACTCTGGTGAATTGAGCAGTCACACAAGCTAATGAATGCCATTAAATGCATTAAATGGCTTTAACTGTCATTCAAAGCTAGAGTGTAATGCTTGTAACATTTGGGCCAGCTCAATTCAGCACATGCAAAACGAGCATGTGCACGGCCCCTATGCACGGCCTATAGGCTCATGCCGGGACGCTCGCTCATGTGATAGCAAATACGTATATTCTAACATCTTGGTTATACCTAATATAACACTTATGTTATTATAAATCAAGTGAAATGCATTCAATTAGTCAATATGGGACTAGCACTCACATACTACTCATTAAGCATACTTTTTCATCTATGAAATTGAACCATATAAATGGTATCTTTCTATAGAACATTTATAAATAAATCCTCCATTTCTTCATTTATATCAATAATCCCCCATAATTCCATAGCTGAAAGTACGAAAAATTATACAGATCATGCTTTTAGAGAGGGTATCTTTCAATTTAAAACTTCTCTATAGTTATCTAATTTTATCATCACAGGAACGAAGTGAAACCATGTCTTGAACTTGGACTTTTGAGATGGTGATGTTCATTGGTAACAACATGAAATAGGCTATAGTAGCAATTTTTAGGTTTGATACATTATGACCATTCATCCTTACATTTATTCATAAACATTTTCGAGGAAGAACTGACTTCCTCTAAATGCAGCCACACTATCATGTCCATATAGTTGGGCATCTTTGGGGTTGTACCACTTGCATCTCGTCTTAAAGATTTGGTCTCGTGCAGAGTCAAACGTTCTTACTATCCTAGCAGTGAGCAACACCTTCTAGGTATATTTGGGGATAGACTCAGATACTAATTGTCAATCTATGATTAGGTGTTTAGTTGGCCCAATAGGTTGTTGTAACCACATTGAACCTACTTTGTGGAATCTCCACTCAGATAGGTTGGGTTGCTATTGTTAATGAATTAAGTAATGGTTTCAGTCCTATCTCCAACCTAGATTTAAGAACCAGTGGCAACTTAAGTCCTTTAGTAAAGGGATCTGCTTTGTTGTCCTCAGACTTGGCAAAGTCCATACCTATCAACCCTTCATTCACAAACTTTTTCACGATCTTTATCCGCATTTGGATATATTCTTGAGTCTTGTAGTTGTACTTTGAACTCTTAATGCTTGCAATTATGGTTATATTGTCACAATGCACAGAGATTGCGGGAATAGACTTACTAATCATAGGCAACTCAGACATAAGTCATTTAAAACATTAAGCTTCTAACTAGTAGTACCCAAGGCACACATATCAGCCTCAAAAGGAGACCGTGACAAAATGGTCTATTTGACATACCTCCAGGAGACAGCACTGCCACCCAAAGTGAATAAATACCCTATATAACCATTGCTACCAGAGCCTATAGCAGCCCAGTCAACATCACTGTACCCCACTAGAATAGGAGGGAATCTACTAGCGTAAGGGAAATTGTTCCCTTTAGATACCGAAGTATTCTATCCAAGACCTCCCAAGGAGTCCTACTTGGATAATTGGTATATCTACTAAAATTTGACATCGAGTACAAAATATCTGGACTAGTGTAATTGCAAGATACATTAAGCTTCCAATGCTTTGAGAATATCTCAACTGAGATACAGAGACCCCACTAGCATTTTTGTAGAGAGTCACTAAAGGATTGTATCGAAATTTGACAAGTTTATAATTCTTATAGCCAAATTTCTCAATAATCTTCTCAACATAGTAAGATTGAGAAATTGCTATGACCTCGACTGATCTAATCAGTTTAAGGCTAAGAATCATGTCAACTATACCCATGTCCTTCATATCAAACTTACTACTCAAGAATGACTTAGTCTCATTGATTATCCTAATGTCAGATCCAAACAATAGAATATCATTAACATATATACACAAAGAAAACATGAATTATGTCTTATTTTGCTATAAACACACTTATCAGACTCAACCATATGATAGTTATATCAAACCTTTTATGCTATTATTTAGGGGCATGTTTACGTCTACACAAAGTCTTTACAAGTTTACATACTTTTCTTTCATTACCAGGTGTTACAAATTTCTCAAGCTGATCCATATAAATCTCTTCTTCAAGGAAACCATGAAGAAAAGTAGTTTTCACATTCATCTACTGAATAGTGAAATTATGTATGGAAGCCAATGTAATAAGCATTCTAATTGTAGTCATAGGAGAGTATGTATCAAAGAAATCAATGCCTTCTACTTATTTGAACCCTTTAGCAATAAGTCTGGCCTTAAACCTTTTTACAATTCCATATGGTTTTTGTTTTCTTTTAAACATCCACACACACAATTGTTTTGTAGCTAGAAATGATATTAACTAACTCCTATATCCCATTAGGGACAAAGGAATTCATCTCACTTTTCATAACATCATTCCATTGCTTAACCTTTTTTGAGGCCACAACAGCTATGTAGGTAGTAGGATCCTCCTAGATATTTGTAAGCAATAAAATCACTTGCAAAACCCTTGACAATCATTGCTCTATTGCTCCTTCTAAGATTCATCTAAATCCTTGGATCAATTAGACCCGGATTTACTTTCTACCCCACATTTGTCATCCTTTCCACATGATCAGGAATGGAAGTAGAGATAGTAACAATATCTTCATTAGAAATATTTTGAGACATTTCGATTTTTATTGGAAAAACATTCTCAAAAAATGGTGCATCACAAAACTAAACAATAGTGTTAACATCTATGCCTGAGATTTTATGCTTTATAACTAAATCTCAAAGCATAAGCATTTTCAACATAACCTAGAAAGATTGCATCTATGGTCTTAGGTCCTACCTTTTTTCTCTTGTGTTCTAGAATTAATACTTTTGCAAGATATCCTCACACTTTAAGGTATTTTAAGCTAGCCTTTCGGGCTCTCCAAAGTTTGAATGGACTACTTCCATTATGCTTCTGAGGGACTATTCAAAATATGACAAGCCGTATTCAAATACTCTCCCATATATATTTAGGAGCAGAACTTTCAAGTAGATTATTTATCATATCATATCTTTTAAGGTTCTATTTTTTCATCCTGCAACACCATTAGACTGAGGACACTAAGGAGCAGTTTCCCCTTACACTATGGTAAAAGATTGACATAGAAGAGTACACTGGTTCAAGCTAAATTCTCCTCCTCTATCAAATCTTAATCTTATAAGTTTCTTACCAGATTAAGTTTCTGCTTCATTTTTAAAAGTTATAAACTTTTCTTGAGCCTCATCTTTGACTTTAATCAAGTAAATATAACAATACTTGTTAGTCAAATATAAAGGTAATAAAGTACTTCATGTCTTTGGTCAAAACACCATTAAATTCACAAATATCACTATTAACTAAAACAAACGATTCTGGATTCTTATCAACAGAATGGAAGGGCTTTCTTATTTGTTTAGTAGTTACACATGCTTAAATTTTTTTGCTGTGATGTATAGAGTGTTTAAGAATCAAGTTTAAATTCATCATTCTTTTTACATAATTGAAGTTAATATGACCAAGATGTTTATACCAAATTTCAGATTATTTAATAAAATTACTAACAAGATAATCGGAAATAAAAATTTTATGCAATTCAAAACTAATAACAAATTCTGCTCTAACCTTATACACATCATCAAAATCACCACTCTTGAAAATAAAATATCCAGAATGTAGCATAACTACTTTATTACACTTGAGAAAAAACTCATAACCCTCTCTAACTAAACATAAACCGCTAATGATGTTGCGACGAACAGAATGAACATGGTGCGCCCTGTGTAATGACATGACTCGTCCTTATGGAAATTTTTGGTCCACTCGTAAATATCCTAACTCCATAGCTGCAAGTGAGTTCTTCATCTTCACAATATTTCCATTTGCATGCTAATAAGATATAAATAATAATTTATCAACACAAATGTGTGCATTTGCACTAGTATCTACTAACCACTCATTGAGTTTACAAATAAATAGTATTTTGAGGTTAATAGAAACATACCTTTTAATAGAATCAACAAGTTCAATCATAATCATGTTAATCTAAGGCTGGCCAATAGATCCTCGATTGGCTTTAGTTTTCTCATTAGGATAAACTTTTACCAATGTCCAACCTATCCAATTCCAATATGATTTGTTTGCTTTTGGTTTCTTTTGGATCTTAGCCGTAGTCTTGACTTTGTTATGAGGTTTACTACTAAGTTTGTTCTTATACTTTTCTCGAAAGCTATAACATTTGCTTTGGTATTTACCAGGCATAATATGCTTATGATTCTTATGCTCCTCTTCTATGGCTAAGACAATCATCAAGTCATCGAGATTTATCTTTTTCTTTCGATGATTGAGAGACAACCAAAGCTTTCCCATGATTGAGAAAACTTCTCGACGATTGCTATAACTTAAAATTTTTCAGGGAGTTCCATTTTAGCATTTGAAAGAGCATGTAGAATGAATAGAAGCTCATGTGTTTGTTCTGTCACGGATTTTCCCTCAACTATGAAATTTTAATAACTTGAACACAGAATACTCTTCAAAACCGAGGTCTTCAGTATTGTATTTTCTGTCTAGTTCATCTCATAGTTCCTGGGCAGTGATCAAAGAAGAACAATAGGCATTGAAGAGCACATTGGACATAGCCAATCGAATGCATCCTCTAGCTATTTGATCCTTCTCCATCCATCTTGCAATTTTCTCTACACTATTAGGATCCATTTCTGTCCTCTTAGTCGTTTGCCAAATCTTCATCCATTGTTGTCCACATTTGAAGAACTGGTTCGTGAACTACTCTAGCATACCAGACATATCCATCTCAAGGGCAACGACATCGAAATTAACTCCTAAAATAGAAGACATAACTTTAGAAAATAACTTTTTCAAGATTGTAGGAAAATAAGCATGATCTATTAAAGTTATTGTAGTTCCACCAAAGCAAAGCAAATCACATAGGAAAATAAATAGAGAAAGTGGACCATAAAAAGAGAAACCATGATTGTAAATTCAATAAGAAATACTTTATAGAAAGTTGAATTGCCCTCTGCAACCAGCCTTGAAGAAACTACGCCCCATCTATAGTTATGTTAGGTCTGTACAACACTTCAGATGATAAGATAGTTGCAGTTTAGAGAAGCACACTCTTCTGTTAAACACATTGACTGCTATTTCAGTTTGCCAAACTCTCCAAAACTAGAAACTAAGAAACAGTTTGCAGAGGAATGTAGAGGAAGACTAGCAATCAAAAGGGAAGAGTTGATTTTCTATATCTTGGAATCAGTAGAGAAAACTCTATTTATTGGGACTCTAATGAATTGAGGAGTCAGACAAGATAATGAATGTTGTTTAAGGCATTAAATGGTTGTAACATTCCTAACATTTAGGCCAACTCAATTCAGCACATGCAAAGCGAGCATGCATAGGACCATGCGCACGACCCAAACGCTCAGACCCGCTTGCTCGCTAGCATGATAGCAAATATATCCATTCTAACAACTTTGTTATACCTTATATAACACTTATGTTATTATAAATTGAGTGAAATGTATTTAATTAGTCAAAATGGGACTAACATTCACACTCTACTTCCATTAAAAAAACCCCCACATACTACTAATTAAACATATTTTTTATTTATGGAATCCAACCATATAAATGATATATTTCCAAAGAATATTTGCAAATAAAATTCTCCATTTATTCATTTATATCAATACGATCTGAGACTTGGCATGATTTTTTTCTTCATGATTTATCTATTTTACTTTCATCAGAAATGAAAATGGCAATATTATTTACAATAGGATGCAAGCAAAGCTAAAATACATGTTTCAACAAAAGGAGAAGTTGATAGTTATTGAATTGAGAGATAGGTTTGATTGTACATGTTTTAATAGGGCATGCTTGGCAAGAGAGGTTAAGATTTGTGGATCTTCATTGTGTCGTTGCCAATTGAGAGTGATGTCTGTTAGTAATTGAGCCAGACTAGTCAATTTAGCCAGCGTGAGATCTGTTAGGAGATTTTATTAGGAATGCTGCGCCAAGTAAGAGATGACTTAAATTGGGAATATTAGGAGCCGAGCTTTGAGCTCTAGGTGCAATTGAGCCTATCGGCTTTAAAATATACATCAACATAGTGCATATGTTATATCTATATCAAAATAATCTCACTTATATTATAATTATTTTAATTTTTTTTATAGGATTATTTTACTCTTTTTATTACTAGGAAGGAAAGGAAAAGAAAGAGTATTATAATCAAATCTCAAGCATTGACCCATAATGACAGAGGGTCAAACATCTTTTACGATTAATTCTCCTTCCTCTCCCTCTTCTTCATCTCAATTCGAGACAAAATGACAAAATCCTTATGCAGAATTTCCCTTCCTTTCTTTCCATTACCTTTCTCAAAAACACTCCCGAACAAAGTATGCTGTTAAATTCTCTTCCTCTAATATTTTCTATCCTCCTTCAAACACACTGCAACTACAAGTTTAGTAGTTTACTACTTACAAACGCGAAGAAGATTAGCAATTCATAAACTACACATTCAAAATGTAGTTTACAAATTAAGCGTCCTGTGGGGCGCCGCGGATCTGCTGGCATCCACTGGGAAATTACAATACTTCAAAATATCCAAGTAGAACTTTTCTTGTCTATATTCGGAAAATTAGAAAATCACTGAAGCGAGGTGGAAAGAAGCAGGGCATATCTTTTCCTCACCTACCCCAAGAATATCCCAAGTATTCCCATTCCACCCCTATAAATTCCCTTCTCGCCTCCCCCCGACCCTCCCCAAAATCTCCCCGCAGCCAAAACAGCGACCTCTCTCTCTCGCTCGAGAAAGTATTCCCAAAATGGCCCTCACAACCTCCACATCTCTCTCCTCCAAGCCCTTCCTGTCCCCCAACCCCCTCCCCTCTTCCCAAATTGCCCCTACCCACCTCCACCTCCTCTCCCCAAACCCTAGCCGCTCCCTCTCCATCTCCGCCGTCCACGCCGCCGAGCCCGCCAAAAAACCCCCAACCCCTCCGGCGGCTGCGGCTGTAACATCACCGACGGCGACCAAATGGCACGTTGACAGCTGGAAATCGAAGAAAGCTCTTCAGCTCCCTGAGTACCCGAACAAGGCTGAGCTTGAGTCGGTACTGAAGACTATCGAGAGCTTTCCTCCGATTGTGTTCGCCGGAGAAGCGAGGAGCTTGGAGGAGAGGCTCGCCGATGCGGCCGTGGGCAAGGCGTTTCTGCTTCAGGGAGGAGATTGTGCTGAGAGCTTCAAGGAGTTTAATGCGAATAATATTAGGGATACTTTCAGGATTTTGCTGCAGATGGGGGCTGTTCTTATGTTTGGGGGTCAGATGCCTGTGATTAAGGTGAGCGAAACCCTAGATCTGATAGAAAGTTTTGATTTTTATCCGTAATTAACTCATTTAGTGTTGCTTGATTGTTCGTTACTGTTTTGATTCCGGGACTCCTTGTGAAAAGTTTCGTTTTTTATTCTTATTACAGATATTTATTTAATGATAATTCAGTCATTTACCATGTATTTTCTTCAAATATTATCACTAAACAATATGCCCAGTAATTTTGATAAAAATATTGTCATGCAAGCATGTCATAAACACATTTAGATTTTCAAGATTGATGTGAGAAGATAGTTATTCTCTATTGAACGTTGGGAGTTAAAAAGGAAGGGGGAAAAAAGCTAAATTGTTACCCATAATTAAATTATGTAAAAGTTAGCCTCAATGACTGAGTATTTTAATTTGCAATTTTGAGATGAAATGTAAATATGTACTAGTTCTGATTTCTCTAATTACCATAGCTTGCTAATTGTATCTTACCAGGTAGGGAGGATGGCTGGTCAGTTTGCAAAGCCAAGGTCGGACTCATTTGAGGTGAAGGATGGGGTGAAGCTTCCAAGCTACAGAGGAGACAACATCAACGGTGATGCCTTTGATGAGAAGTCTAGGATTCCCGATCCTCAAAGGATGATTCGTGCCTACTGCCAGGCTGCTGCAACTCTCAATCTCCTCCGAGCGTTTGCAACGGGAGGTTATGCTGCCATGCAGAGAGTTACTCAGTGGAATCTCGATTTCACTGAGCACAGCGAGCAAGGGGACAGGTATATATCACTATCATACTATTGCTTTGATGTTGGTTGAATCTTTAGCTAGTTATGATTTATGATACTTAGGTAGGCAATGATGAACATAACAAACTTTGTGTTGATATAGTATCCTGAATGATAACTCAGAAGAAAAAAAAGGGGAAATAATATCATTAAACATCATATCAGTCAATAATATATGGAAATGCAACTTCTGGGTGGATGCAAAGATATACATGTTAATGATGCTCTTTACTGTCACAAGATTTCCAATTAAACCCTCAAACCTAGATCAGCATAAAGAAGTGTTGAACCCACCTAACAATCCTACCCTCTCCTTTACTTTATATAAATAAGCGGGAAACATACTTGTTGAGTCAGGGCCAGGACTCACGTCTGGTATCGTTCCTATCATGCTATCAAATTAATGAAACTGGATTGTCTACATTTGTTAATAAACAATAGCACCTCATATTTAACAATAATAGTTTAGTGACAGAGTACCATGCTCACAGTCAACGTTACACTTCTTGTAACAGTAAATTTAGGAATGAAAAATTGACAGTCATGATTAAGGATAATAATATTTCGGAACTCATGGGTTGGATGCTTTGAGATCGAATAATATACAGCATCTTGTACCACAGAATTAAAATTAACCCCTCCATGATGATTACATTTGACTCTGTGGAGTACCCCAATAAAAAAATAAAAAATAAAAAAACAAAAAACCCGGTAATTTGAAGGATCGGAAGATAATGGGCATGCCCTTTTGTTTCATATAAATGAAAAGGTTTACAGCTTGGATTTAGGTGCTCAGTCTCCCCAATGGTGTTATTTTCATAGTTGTCTTCTAGTTGTAGTTGTTGGACCTAACTTGAACTGATATTGACTTTATAGCAACTTCCAGACAATGGGAGGATCAGTTTGGATTTTTTTAATTATTCTGAGTGCATCATTTTACTATTTCTGGATTTTCTTAATTTGACCCTTATTTTAGGAATGGATATCTTTGTCTCCTTGTACTTTCATAGTCATCGAAGGTCCTGTAGAAGTCATCTTCAAACATAATAGTCAGTAAATTTATTTAATCAGCCTTACAGATTCAGAAGAAATATACTATTAAAGGTAGCTAGAACTATTGTATGTACAAAATTTCCAACATAAATATACACATGGTGACAGCTAAAATCACTTTTGCACATGATAATGACAGTAGATATTTGTGCATATTAGTTCCAAACACGTGATAAGCAATTTGGTTCTTCCTCGAAGGTGTAAAAGGAAATACACAGGCCTAAACATTTACCGTCTGCACTATCTTAATCTGGAAGCTGGAAGCATAAAAACTATCCATCAAAACTGAAACAAAAAGCATATTCTATGACTAAAATAACGAGTCACTTAGATTTTACCTAGATTAGTGGTTACAAGTACTTTTTTTTACTCAGTTGGCAGCTCACACGTTCATGTTCTGTGCCCTGAAGCAACATTACCATAAATATATGTGGCTTTTAGAAACTTTGAAGTTCTAAGAGATAAGCTATAGAAGAAAAAGAAACACCTTGACTTTGTCATCTAACTAAAGTACAAAATACTGAATTCCTGAATATATCTTCCCAGCTTCTGTTTGTCATGATTGATTGTTTATGTTCAGAAAAATTTAGTTGGAAAACTGAAGGATTAAGAAGTTGTCAAGTAACGATTAAATAACCAAGTCCATGTTCAAGACTTTTACTTCAGGAACGAAGTGCTAATAAATCCCAACCCGACAATTTTGTGATCCAGCTAAACTATGTTTATCAACCTTTAGCTCATTCCATGCTCTTTTTTCGGAACAAACAGATACCGTGAGTTAGCAAATCGTGTCGATGAAGCATTAGGGTTCATGTCTGCAGCCGGGCTCACAGTTGACCACCCAATCATGACCACCACTGATTTTTGGACATCCCATGAGTGTCTTCTCCTCCCATATGAGCAATCACTCACCCGAGAAGACTCTACCAGTGGCCTCTTCTATGACTGTTCAGCCCACATGCTCTGGGTTGGCGAGCGAACACGGCAACTTGATGGAGCTCATGTCGAGTTCCTCCGAGGTGTCGCCAATCCATTGGGCATCAAGGTATCATGATTGTGCTTGAAAGATGGGTATTTTAGATACTAGTCCGTCAAATCTTCACTAATTCCATATTAGTCCCTCAAAATTTTGAAATTGCTCGTAAGTCCCTAAAATCCTATGGGGTCTTGCATACTGATCCCTCAGTTACCAAAATACCCTTCAGCTTATCCAAAAACCCAAAACACTTCTATGTTCAAGCTGATGGTGTTTTGGTAATTTGGGAGCCAGATTGTAAGACCCCTTAGAATTTGAGGGAATATTATGGAATTATTGAAGATTTGAGGGACTAATGTCTAAAAAGGCCTTGAAGGTCTGGGTTGTAATACATTCTGACTTTGGATATTAACAATGGATTGATGGGTGTAGGTAAGTGATAAGATGGACCCAAAGGAGCTGGTGAAGTTGATTGAGATTTTGAACCCACAGAACAAACCAGGAAGAATCACTATTATCACGAGGATGGGTGCGGAGAACATGAGAGTGAAATTGCCTCATTTGATCAGAGCAGTTAGAGGAGCAGGGCAGGTTGTTACTTGGGTTAGTGATCCTATGCACGGGAACACCATCAAGGCTCCATGTGGTCTCAAGACTCGTCCATTTGATGCAATCCGGGTATGCTTAACATCTCTCTCCCTTCTTATACTAGGGTTTCACAAATTTGATCATTTCATTTTACTATTATCTTCCACATATTGTGAGTTAATTTACCAATTCATGCTTCGACTTGGGTACAAGAAATTACAACAATAACTTACAATTTACTTGTTGTTTTTGTGTTTCTCTTCTGTTCCCATGTTGTTAGTTTATGCATTAAGACATAAAGCTCTATTTTTGTCCGTAACACATCAATGCTGAAACTAATAATTATGATAAATTAAAATTCTTTGATTGGTTTCTTGCAAAGAACCTGAGTACTGTTAGGTGGGGTACCCTTGAATTTAAGAGTTTTCCATTTGAGACGTTCTCATAAACCATGTTTAAAGCATGATAGAGGTTTCTGTATTTTTGTCTCTAATATCAAAATGTTTGTTTACCAAATCAGTTTTATGACAATCACTTCACTCAGATTTTTGATATTTCAAAATCATTTAACTTTTATTCTTTAATATCCGCTCAAGCCATTGAAGATGCTTGCAATGACCCTGTTGTAATCTTGCTCACCAACCCTTATAGATTGGATTGGATCAAGTTGCTTTATTTTCTAATATAGTGGAAGCTTACCTACCCCAGCTTACCAACCCAGTTGCCAATAATTAGGTTGGCCATCAAAATTTGGTGTAGATTGTAACACTATTTGGTCCACATATACCGGTGGTCCATGGACTCCATTTTCTGGTAAAACAAATGGATTCGTTGACAATGGTCCTCCACAATGTAGAAAGTTAGTGCTTTCAGTCTTTTGTTTGTTTGGTTTCTAGCCTAATTCCCTATTAGCCTGTATTAAATAGATATCTCGACTTGCATATGTAAATTACTAAAACACAGACTGTGGTGTATTAGGTTTTTTTTTTGTTGGGTTTTTTTTTTTTTGGGGGGGGGGGGGGGGGGGGGGGGGTTTCTCCC
>JBAKGM010000139.1:20550730-20565724 GCA_037177215.1 Asparagus racemosus
TATATATCCACACTTGTGTATCTAGCTAGTGTTTTAAAAAAATTTTGCATACATATTATTATTTTCACTTACATATTTTTTTCTCTTTCCATTCCTATTGCATAAAGCTAACTTTCATATTTGCATATAATAATATGCAAGTAGGCACTAAAACTTATAATCGTGTCGTGTGTGGTGCTAAACATGTTATGATTAGCTGAAATATTTCCCGTTGATGTCACTAGCTATCTGCACCCAGATTCTGCACAACTAACTATCATGTCCATGCAAAACAATAGGAAATCATGTCGGCCGTATCATTTTTAGTAGCATCAAATACTGTATAATAACTATCGTTAGAATTTATTATTGGCAATTATGGTAGTACTAACTGATATGACATTTGGTTTCTGGATTGTATTTCTCTTTCTTACGATGTTAATTCTTCTTGGCAGTTACATAACACAAAGAAATGTCAGTTTGATGGTTTAGTGTGCACGCATGAGATTGGGGTGAGGATTTATGATTTCTAAATGTTTTAAGTAGTGTTGGAAGGTGCAAGGTGTAATGGCAATGCCTATGATTTGGTTTTGGCACTGAGGTTCTTAACCTCTCAGATATTTAATTCTTGCTCAACCTCAGAAAGGTGTACTAGTTTGTCGAGGGGTGAGACTCCTTATGTGAATCTGTTGATTAAAAGTTACTCCTTTCTCAGCAATGTCTGCTCTTTCTGATCCAAAGGAAAAGGAAAAACATGTTCTTTCATGAAATGACTGCACAAGGGTTTCTTCCTTCTTTTAGTTCTACATGAAGACATATATTTAGTGTTATTTTATTTAGATCTTTTGATTACAGTGTGAAAATTTTCTTTTCCCTTCATTGACTCTACTTGAAATGGTTACTGAAACTACCTTTGAATGTGCCCATAATGGCTAGGTTTTATTCGTTGAAAAAGGAAAGAAAGCCTTTTAAGTGTTTAGTACCTTCAGAATAAGTTGCTAATGTGCTTATTGCATTGTCATTACTGGTGGAGATTCTGGTTTTCTTTCACTAAAGTATTTAATAATTAACAAACTAAAAAAATTCACAATTAGGACATGGTGCTTTGCTTGTGAGCCAGTCTTGTTTATAACTTGGAATATGGATCATTGTTCACACTAAATCACTAAGTGTTATGCATTTGACTGGGGGGGAAATGGTTCAGAAACTACATAATGGAGAAAAGGAACAAGCAAGAGAAGATGTATTTTGGTTGAAGATGTTACTCTCTTCTGCTTCTATCTAGAAGGTTGTTGGGAAGAGGTTTTGTTTCTTAAGCGCTTCTATATGATTGCTGCTTTTGATCGGCTACACTAGCAATTGAGAGGTCTGTTGATGAAATACTGTTTTTGAATCGTCCGCCGACCTCTAGGTCAATCTTTCAGACCACCACTCCTGTCTTTAATTCATTAATAGGAGATTTCTATTCATTGATAGCAGACAGTTATCCAAAGTAAGGTTCCTTGTAATATATGGACTATATCCAATTTGTGCTGAATGCTGACAGTTCACTCAGCGACCCTGATTTAGCTTAAAATACCTAAAGTGGAGAACCTTCTTGCCTAAGATCAAAGTTTTGTAGAAACCTCCAAAATTTCATATTTTAGTATTTCGATTAGCCTTGTAGAATAACATCACAATTAATGTTTTGGAAATGTAGTTTTATTATTAATCATTAATTTATGCTGTGATACCAAAATCCTATTTCTGCTTCTAATTTTTTTCAGTGCGCTCAACTTTTTTATCTCTGTAAAATCGTGCAATCACTTTAAGATTGCATTATTCTTCTTTTATAACATGTTTACTATTTGTAGACGTCTCCATCATCTAATCCAATTTACCAATTGCTTGAAAAATCAGGTATCGGGCCGTCACTAGTGCATACTATCGAGGCGCTGTTGGTGCCCTTCTCGTTTATGACATAACCAAACGCCAGAGCTTCGATCACATCCCACGCTGGCTGGAAGAGCTCCGAAGCCACGCTGACAAGAACATTGTCATCATGCTGGTTGGTAACAAGTCTGACCTTGAAGACCAAAGACAAGTTTCCCTAGACGACGCCAAAGAATTCGCACAGAAGGAAGGCCTCTTCTTCCTCGAAACATCAGCCCTCGAGTCAACCAACGTGGAGCCTGCTTTTATGACCGTGCTCACTGAGATTTTCAATATTGTGAACAAAAAGACTCTAGTTTCTGATGGCCAGGGTAATGGTACAGCACCAGCTGCTTTACCCGGGAAGAAGATCATTATCCCTGGACCAGCACAGGAGATTCCAAAGAGCAGGACTTGCTGCTCGTCTTAATTTGGGATTGTTGTTTTCTTGGGTTTGAGCACGCGTGAGTTGAATTGTTTTTAGGTGTCTCTTGTTATATTTTGTATATCCTGGTTTGTCTTCAGATCTGGATGGCATGTTATCTGCACCTTGCCAGAGCTTTGGCTGATACATAGAAGGCCGCGGTGGTTTTGCGCTAAACTCGAATTTAGATGCTCTCAGGTGTTGTCTTTGCCATATGAATCTGACCTGATGTTTTTCATAATTTTGGAAAAGTTAACCTGAGAGGGCCTGATCCTCAAGGTATTATTTGTTGGCATTATCACAGTTACGTGGATTGCTATGTTGGGGGTTATGTAGATTGAGACTCATGGACGTATATTAGACTCTACCTGACTCTACCTTGAGTGGACGATGTATCTTGGTTCACATATATGATAAACTCGATTGATTGGCTCTTTGTTGTGTTTAGCGTGATTAATTGACGCAATGAATTGCATTCTTTTTCTTTCTTTATTTTTCTTCATCATGAATAAACAAGAATTTCTCCCACGTCGTTAATTCTATTGCGACAACCAGTAACAGTGGTTCACGGCGTAGAACATAATATTTACGCCAGTAGGATTTTTCCCTTGTATAGTTGACAGTTGCCTGGCCAACCTTATCATCATCGTCCTGCTCGTTTTCTTTATCCCAGTCAGCATCAGCTACCAACACCAACATGGCAACATCTTATCCCCAAACAACTGATGTCCCACCCTCTCACTCTCAGAACAAAGCCTCCCATGGAGGAAGAAGCAGAGAATGTTGATCATAATTGAACGCCCAGATAGAAACCCATGGCATTTTCTTCTGCAGTTTTCACCTCTGCTTCCCTCCCCCCACCTTCCCTCATGCTCACCACCACCAAGTCCAGATTCTTGCCGCCGCAGCGAAATCAAAATCCCCGGCGCTTATATTGTCCCAAAAAGCCACGCATTCAACCGGCAGCAGCATCATCAGCATCGAGCAACAAAGGCGGCGATAAGAGCGAGGAGATCTCTGCAGGGACGCTGTTATGGAGGGCGGCCAAATTGCCCATCTACTCTGTCGCCCTTGTTCCTCTCACTGTAAGTACGAGACATTTCTACTTTTCCTTTTCATTCGGGTCATTGTGTTCCTTGAAACATTGATGTCTTTATTCATCAACTCTTGATCCTTATATCACATCAATTCTGATAAGAAGCTGGTCTCGAGGTTTACTTAAAATTGAAGGAGGTGTTGGTTTGATAAGAAATTCTGCTTTGGGCAACAAAGTTGGTGAAGGAATATGTAGATTCGTTCACAATCACACGATGGTTCTTACCGTTGCACATGTCTGTCACGTCCCAGAATCAAGTTTGATCTCATTTCTATATGAATTTCTAGCAAGAATGATTTTTGAAAGTTACCAATGATGTGGATATCAATTTCAGGGGGATGGCGGCTGGCACTTTTTCAGCCAGAGTTCATATTCTTTGTCATCCAGTTTGGAAATCAGTACATATATTAGTAGACAATGGCATCCCATGGAGAGTTAATGTCCAGTTCACCATCTGTTGTGTCTCGCTTAAGTAGTACTCACAAACTAGTATAAATGTGGTGTTTTACTATGGATTTATGTCCCTGTTTGTTCAATTTAAACTCAGAAACTTCAAGTTCAGACAAGGTCTAAACCTTTTTCATCTACATCATGTTTAAGGAGTACTCGTGCTGTCACGGAGAAGGTGCAGTGATTTCATATTTCAAGTTGTACTTAGTAACAATCCACTCTGAGGGTCATTTGTGACTTGGTTGTATTCAGTTCAGGATAGTGGCTGTTGAGTTTCGCACTTTGAATACTCTTGGATTTTTTTTTTATCTATAGAGAATACGTTAAAGCAGTTGTCTGCTTATTATGTGTGCTCTCTAGAAAATATGAAATTTATTATTTGTCTGGTCAAATATGGGACGAGGTATTTCCAGCACTGAAGGTGGGATGGCGTTTGTGTTACTGTTTCTTGTTATATCTGTCCTGGTGATTATAATTCTCTATGTGCTTTCTAAATTAAATTAGATGTTTCTTCATGACTTTTGGTCATATGCATCAGTTTTGCACCTTGCTATTATTTTCTTACTGGTTATAATTCAGTTATTTCCAATGTCTTTTTGTTTCTTAAACAGGTAGGATTTACTACTGCATATCTTCATACTGGTATATTCTTTACCAGGCGTTATCTAACTCTCTTACTTTCATCAGTTCTTATCATTACTTGGCTCAATTTGAGGTGAGTTCAGCATGCATTAAACCTCTTGTTCTTTTTTCCCTTTCAATTTTTCATTATTCATTTGATGAAAAGACGTATTTAAATTCTGTTCCTGCAGTAACGATGTGTATGATTTTGATACCGGAGCCGACACAGACAAAAAGGAATCAGTTGTTAACATAGTTGGCAGGTAGGAGAACTTCATCCAAATTTTGAATGAGGATTGACTATTTAATTAAGGACAGGAATAAACACCAACACCAATGAACATTTTTTGCAGTCGAAGATTGACACAAATTGCTGCCAACGTTTCCCTTGCATTTGGATTTTTGGGTCTCATCTGGGCGTTTGGAGAAGCAGGAGATATACGCTTCATTTTATTGGTGACCTGTGCTATCCTTTGCGGGTATGTTTATCAGGTAGTAATATCTGCTTGCTATTTATTGTTTTCAATAAAGTTTTCATATTATCTTCTTGGTTCTACTATTACAATGTTTACTTGCTGATCTTGTCTGTTTGATACGACTAATTTGCTGCTAGAACGAACTTTTGCCATCTTCGGATGTTTTATTATTTATTATTTGATAAGAATATTTGCTACAAGAATCTAACATCAGTATATACGGCAATTAGAGCTGTTTCCCCCCCATCTCCGAGGGATGCTGATCTTAATTATGGTTGTATTCTTTGCAGTGCCCACCATTTCGACTGAGTTATAAAGGATTAGGAGAACCATTGTGCTTTGCTGCATTTGGTCCATTTGCCACTACAGCTTTCTATTTCTCTAACAGCACCAAAAACTCATCAAGGTAATTCTTCCGGCTTTCTTTTTCTTTTTTCTATTTTTCAGTGAAGTAAATCCTTCAATCTCTCAGTGGCGTAGGCACTCTTCCTCTAACTACAACAGTTATCTCTGCATCAGTTCTTGTTGGATTAACAACCACCTTGATTCTTTTCTGTAGTCACTTCCATCAGGTGTGTTAATTATACTCTGCCATACTTCAATCTACTCCTTGATTGATTGCACTATACTTGTTTTATTGTAACTTTCAGATTAATGGAGATCAAGATGTTGGAAAGATGTCTCCTCTGGTATTTTTCACTACTTACGGTCGTACATCTATTAGTTGCACAAAGTAGTTGTTTTATAATTTATCTGCTTGAGCCAGGTTAGGCTTGGCACTGAAATGGGCTCAAAAGTTGTGAGATGTGGAGTTACAATCCTTTATCTTCTCTTGTTTGGTTTCAGCCTGTGCAAATCTCTTCCTCCATCATGCACGGTGCGTTCTCAATCTGATATTTTTTATATTAAATCAACTCTGAATAATTTACAGTTTTTCCTAATTCATTTGTCGGAGTTAGTAATAAACCTAAAAGGATGAGGTTTTATCCTGTACATAATAGCGTTGAATCAGGGTTAGGTGGTTCAAAAATACATTTTAAAGATACGCTAAATGGATAATAAGTAAGATGCTAAATGATGATATTGAATAATAGTATTTATTGTCTACTGCACTTCCAGGCCAAATGGAGATTTAAGAAAACTAAAGACTTTTGAATTTATTTTCACCTGTGTATCCTTGCAAACATTTGGTAAAACAAAATCTCTACAAATCTTGTCAAACTCCAACGAAATTATCCAGGTATGTTAAAAATATGACAATTAATGTAAATTTCACACTAAAATATGTTTGCTTAGTGTAAAATGTGTTAAGAACTCGCACTCATCCTACACTATCTAATATGTGTATTGTGTGTTGACATAAAACATGATTCTCACTTCCATAAGAAGGAATCAGAGTTTTGATATGCTTTAATTTATACATGGTTTCAAACCCAAGTGCGTTGACATCCCGCGCAAAGTTTTCATAGAAAAAATATCAATGAACTCACGCATGTAAACTCACTCGCATACAAAATAATTAAAGAGCACGCTATAATTTCACCTATATACATACATCTGCCAAATTTTATACAATTATTTCCAAAAGGCATGTGCAATGGCTCCCAATATTTACTACATCACAAATAAATGTCAATTTGTTTATTACCATGGCTTCTTCAGGTTATGTGTGCTCTGACTCTCCCAATTGGAAAGCTTGTTGTCGACTTTGTAGAAAAAAATCACAATGTAAGTATTGACTACCCAAAACCATACTCTTTTGCTGTTATGTTCTCTTTCAACTCAGTAATGCTTAAAGTCTCAACAAAATTACAGGACAAGGTGAAGATCTTCATGGCAAAGTATTATTGTGTGCGGTTGCACGCCTTGTTTGGAGCTGCTCTTGCTCTTGGATTCGTTTTGGCGAGAAATGGAGCCAAACATTGCTTCCCTTTGCAAGCTAGACTTTCTTAGGGAATGCAAGAATTCAATGCTCGGTTGAATCAAAATGTGAGATAATTCTATAAAGTGCGTGACTGCATGTCCTAAGGGTTATATGTGATACATGAAATAAACCTTTAAAAGTTATTTTAGGGCAATACCCTCATGCTCAGGGCAAACGGACGACGAATCTTGGCTTCAGAAATGAAGGCGATGCAGCAGGAATTACACCAACTTCTCATTCTGTGAATTGGTTGTACAAGTTATATAGTAAAGATCATTCTGCTAGGCCTATCTATGTTCTTGTATTCTGTATGATAATTATTCTACGTAGTTTTTGGTTCTTTTTACCATTGGGAGAACCACTAATCAAACTAATCAAAATGTTCGATTTAGCACAAATATCTTAAATTTGACCTGACCAGAACTTTACCTACTTATGCCTGGTGCAATGTTACTGAGCCGATTAGAGAAGTTGCTGAATGAAACTAATCAATTGGGTCCATTATATACTAAGCAACTTGTGGGAGTTAAGATGAGGGATCAAGCCTACATTAACATGACATACAGTCTGTATGTTGGTGGTGGTTAAGGTCACTTAAAGCACCTACCTGCATCACTGTCTTTGGCAAACCGTAGAAAGATGCATTTATTCGCCTTTGGTCCTAGATTTGACCTTTTGGTATCGGGTACTCTAACATAGGCAAGACACCCCCACATTTACGGGTTATCTAAAGAAGCAGGATAACCAAACTAGTGTCGATGTGGTGTTATATCAGATTTAGAATATGGTTATAACCTGATTACAATATGACCCATTTTCTTGAGTCTCTTTATAATCTAAAAAGTCACAGCTGTCCTATACACGTTTGTGTTACCATATAATGAGATCAGTCACTTTCTTATTGGGGCCGGTCATTAATGCTGGTCATTTGTTACATCATAAACGGTCAGTAAAACATTGCATTATATAACGACAAGCATGGACCCAAACTAGTCACAAGCTAATTTGACAGGTTTCACGAGTCATAGACTTTCACACATCTTTAGCTGGTGTCGACAAGGTTGAATGTGACCTTTTAATTGGATCCACATGCTATGAAGACTTCCGAATGAGCCCAAACTTAAAGCGACCCATGGAGTCGTCAACCAACATAGGGAGGTCACAACTCGATCGGTGCAGATGTAAAGTATCACGTACACAGTTTGTGAGCTCAGTGCGAATGATATTTGCTAGTTGTGTATCGCAGATATCGCGAAAGACGGATTGAAATAAATCAAGACGAAAGATAGAACAAACACCAAAACAATCACATAGGTACAACGCACATAAATACAAGGACTTTACAGGTTCTAAGCAAGTCCTACATCCACAAACAACAACAGATAGACTTCCACTAATCGAATGAGAGATTTTTCCTGATAACTGTACACCCATATGCCCTAGATTTAATGGAAAATCTTTCTTATAGAGTTATTTTTTCATAGAAAGACCTCCAACGAGTCCTAAACAATGGCGACAGTCTGACTGTAATCTTCGCGGTGTTTTCACCCCGAGTGCAAAAACTGTCTTCGGAGAATGAGGATTCAGGACACAGTCTTACATTGTGCATAATAGACCGCGTCAACAAACAACATATCCTAGACAGAGTATGTCCCCATTTCCATAATAATGATAAGGATGGGTCCTTCTCAAAGTCCAAGCCCTATTTCGCACGTTGCTAAAAAAAGCTTAAAAAAAGACCAAGTCTGGGAGTACTGTAGCAGCAATCCTCCTCCTCCGGCCCCTATATATACAGCAACAAACGCAAGCACTCCTCAATCAACATAAGCAAAGACAATTGATCAACCCCTATAGCTCTCTCCAATGGCTTCTCCTATGATAATTGATCAACCTCGTTTTATTACTGTCCTGAGCATCGATGGGGGCGGCGTGAGAGGCATCATTCCCGGAAAGTTCCTAGAGTGCCTTGAATCCCAGCTCCAGGTATATATTAATCTGTATATCCATTTCATTCTTTATGTATACCCATTACTCACACTTCATAATCATGTGTATAGTTCTATGAAAGAAAGTTAAGACCAAATCCATTTCATTCTGTATGTATACTCATTACTCACACTTCATAATCATATGTATATATAGTTCTATAAAAGAAAGTTAAGACCAAGGCTAGAAGTTAACTTTTGGAATTATTTGGTGTGGATGCCGTATTAGCATTTATGGTTTATACCTACTTGCATTTACCTTCTTAGAAAGTTTAGAACAACTAGTAGTTTAATTGAGGATAGACCCCAGTACTATCGCCCAACTGCACATAGACCCTTTGTACGCAGTTGCCAGGTAGACCTACTTGGTGAATTTTTTTTTACTCTTTACCCTCAAGGAGATCTATTTGTCAGAAATAAGGGGGGAAAAAAAACATTTTCTCTGAGCATAAAAGTATTTAACTCGAGGGGTCAATACACATCTAGGTGATGATAATAGAACCGCAGGGGTTCTATCCTCAATTGGGCTACAGAATAGGGCGTCTATGCGCAAGTAGCCCTTTAATTTCTTTGGGTTATTTTTCATGTTCAGAATTAATTTAACTTCTTGAGATGCATGATTCTTTCCCAACAACGTTATATAGTAAATACTTCCATTGATATGCAGAAAATTGATGGACCAGGGGCGAGGATAGCACATTACTTTGATGTCATTGCAGGGACGAGCACTGGTGGTCTTATTACGACAATGCTTACAACTCCAAAGAAGGACAACCCTCAGGAGCCACTTAAGACTGCGAAAGAGCTTGTTCCTTTTTATTTGGAGCACTGCCCTAAAATATTCCCATCTAAGTGAGTTTAACAGGGTTTTGAATGCATGCACTAAATTTAATACGTAAAAAATTGTTAAATAACCTGTCCTCTTATCTAATAGACACTCCCGTGTACAATGCAAAGAAAGTTGGCTGGATGTATTATTAACTTGATTGAGTTAAACAAGGTCCTAATTAAATATTTGTTTACCGACTTAATACAATTACTATCTTACTTTCGTGATCGAATATTGTTGAGGATTCTGGTTAAAAGGCATCACATGATCATAATACGATACTTTTTATGGAACTTTATACCCTTAAATTGAAATGAAGTCCCTGAAATTCTTTCTTCCTCCTCCATCTTCTTAAACCAAAACTCACTTGCAGCAACCCTAATTCAGCTTTTTTTCCTTGTCTTAGGCACAAAGTATTCAAATTTGGTAATTAAAAGATTAAAAAAATTTGTCCTTGAAATCCTATAATAATGTAAAATGCAAGGCGGATATATTCACGTGAAAAATGGACCGTCAGAAGTCTAAATGGGGGCCCAGTAGAGGAAAATTACTTGCAACGAAGAACGGTTTATATCTCTCAAACCATATGTCAGAATTGGACAAATTATATATATAAATTGTGTATTTTTTTGGACGGAGTCAACCAAACCAACTATTGTTTGGTTTGCATCCATTTGATTTGCGAAATTCCCTCCAAATTGAAAGATATTAGAGTTTTTATCAGTTTTTACTACTTTGGGTGATATTTTAGAAGTTTGTTTTGATTAGGAAATAAATCTAGTTTGAGTGATTAGAAAATAAATCCATTTTGATTCTAAATTTGACCGATTTGTTTTGTCAATCATAGGGAGTCTTTTAAGGATAGTTTTGTTATTTTTATTTTTGGTAAAATCTGGGTCTTAGTAAGAGTCTAGCTTGTTTTTCTATTTAAGTTAGAGGATTGTAGATGCATAAGTTTTCATCAAAATTCCTCTTTATTATATTCTCTTTGTAGATTTGAAGTTCTTCGTAGATTCGAATATCGTTCTTTGTGGATTCAAAGAGCACACTGTTAGTAGATTCCGATGTTTATTATTTCTGTGCTACGTCACAAAAGCTATTATAAAGATTGTAAAGTTTAATTTGCTACTGTCAATTTTATGGTGAAACTAATTTTCTTTTCAAATACATACACTATCACAAATTCAACATATGTAGAAACTGGACTGAAGCCCAAATAGGGGTCCGACAGAGGAAAATAACTTGTAACGAAGAACGAGTTATATCTCCCAAACCGTACGTCAGAACTAGATGAATTATATATAAAAATCATGTTTTTTTTTGGCAGAATCAACCAAACCAACTATTGTTTGGTTTTCCACTAATTTGAGAAATATCAGAGTTTTTATCAGTTTTTACTATTTTGGGTGATTCTTTAGGGGTTTGTTTTGATTAGGAAATAAATCTGGTTTGATTCCAAATTTAACTGATTTGTTTTGTCAATCATAGGAGTATTTTAAGGATAATTTTATTATTTTTATTTTTGATAAAATTCGAGTCCTGGTAGGAGTCTAGTTTATTTTCCTATTTAAGTAGAGGATTGTAAGCCATAAATGCATAACTTTTCATCAAAATTCCTCTTTATTATATTATCTTTGTGGATTCGAAGTTCTTCGTGGATTCGAATATCGTTTTTTATGGATTAAAAGAACCATTGGTAGATTCCGAGGTTTATTACTTCCGCACTGCGTTACATAAGCTATTATAAAGATTGTAAAGTTTTGTTAATGTCAATTTTATGGTGAAAATAATTTTCTTTTCAGATACATATATGCACTATCACAAATTCAACATATGATAACTCAAAAAATCACACAAGTTAACTTTTAACCAAAACCCTATTAGAAAGGATCGAGAGAGAATTCCCTATTGTAAATAAATATTTTTATCTTTTGTGCTCACATGTATGGCACACGACCCGTGTTCTGTAGGAAGAGTTTTGAGTCTTTTGTCTAATTTTGAAAAGGTTTGATAGTTTCTTGAGAATGGTTCAAACTTGGCAAGCCGCTAATTAATTAATTGAAATTCACCCTTCCTTTTATATTATTAATGATTGTTTAGTTGCAACTATTTTATGCCAAAATCTAGTACATTTATATATAACTAGCGTTTTCTTGCAGATGGTGGCCTCGTAAAATTTACGATATCCTAATGGGGCCAAGATACGATGGAAAGTATTTGAGGACCTTAGTTCAGGGATTAGTTGGAGAAACAAAACTAGATAAAACACTTACCAACGTCGTAATGCCTACATTTGACATCAAGAACATGCAACCTGTCATCTTTAACACGTTTTCGGTGCAACTTCTCTCTTAGTCCCAATTCACATTAATTTTATATTACAACCTAAATATTAGCTAGTACCAACTCAATTTTGTGAATGTAGGCTAAACGAGAAGTTTGGAAGAATCCTCTGCTATCTGATGTTTGCCTTGCTACTTCAGCTGCTCCAACCTATTTGCCTCCTCATGGATTTGTAACTCATGACTCTGAGGGGAAGAAGCATGAATTTAACCTTGTCGATGGTGGTGTTGCAGCAAATAATCCGGTAACTAAGTTAGATAACGAGATTGTACGTGTTTATTTTGATCAATTTACATTAATGGACAACTGTTGCTTTATCAAGAATGGCTGTTCGATTGGAAGAAAATCAAAATTATGAATTTAACATTAGTGGATATTTATTTTTGAAAACATAATATTTATGTGTTTAAACAAGGATTGGTCTAGTACAAATATTTTTTAGTTGGTTATGAAGCAGCATATCATTTAACAAAACGCGCTAACAAAAGAAAGTAATGTGTTGAGGTCACTAAGAAAGAAAAGTGGTGAGTCAACATCTTCGTGATGTGACTAGCAGGGTGAACCTCACATAGTTCTTTTTTCTTAGTAGCTTATTTAGCTAAATGAATTATCACTTCATACCCATAACACCAACTGCTTAACTTATAAATACATAGTTAATATCAACATGTAGAATGCTGACATTGTGTATTTACAAGAACTCATTTCCCTGTTTATATCAAAATAGGATAACTATGATTTGTAGCTCACCCACTGTAACGCATGCATACATATGAGAGCATAGTCGAATACTAACATCTAGGCTCATGTTAACAACACATTATCGCAGACTCTAGCTACAATGAACATCGTCGCAAAGGAGACTTTATTGACCGATGAACCCTCCATTAAAGTGCCTGATCCAAAAAACACAAGCTACCTCGTCATCTCTCTAGGAACAGGCATTAGTGTGGAGGGTGATAGGTCAAATTTCACGGCAGAAGCCGCCGCCAAGTGGGGTGTTATTGGGTGGATGGTGAAGAACAATCAACCATTGATAGAAGTGTTTCAAGAATCAAGCGCAGACTTGGTAGACCTGCACATGACAACGCTATTCAAAGCTCTCAAAGCTCAGGACTGGTTCCTTCGCATACAGGTAAGATACATTTATAAATTCCAAGAATAACACTTACGCACACGCACACGAACGCATGCATGCACACGCACACATATAGTAGAGCATAAACTTAACTGCATTGGATGTATGTCCACTAATTTTTTATCCGTTGGATTTTATTAAGTTTGGTATGGAAAGAACTTCATTTATATTTTGATAATCTAATTTACATGTTCCTTAGCTTATATATACACACACCACACTCACCCGACAACCCATCAATCAATAGCCTAGACTAGTAGGAGGCTATACATATATAGGGTGGCTATAGCTCTAATATCTAATCAATATGGTGACTCTTGATGATATCTAACACCCCCGTCAAACTCACGATGGATCTAATACCGAGAGCTTGGATATGAAATAGCGGAACTGAGGAATAGTTTGAGCCTTGGTAAACAAATCTGCCACTTGTTCCTTAGAAGGAACATATGAGAGTGTAATGTTTCCAACAACATGCTCCTGCCGAACCACATGACAATCCACCTTAATATGTTTGGTGCGCTCATGGAACACTAGACTTGCACAAATAGAGATCGCACTCAGATTATCATATTGTAGAGTGATAGGAGAAGTAATAGAGACACCAAGATCTCGTAAAAGAGTGTGGAGCTATTTTAGCTCAACTATAGTATCTGCGATTGCCCAATATTCTGATTCTGTACTAGAACGAGAGACCACAGCCTGACGCTTACTACGCCAAGAGATGAGAGATGATCCCAGAAAAATATAAAAATAGTGGTTGAGCATTGAGTATCCAGATCATTAGCCCATCCGGCATCACAGTATGCACGAAGAGACAAAGGAGAGTCTAATTGAAAAAACAATGACCAGGATATAGTGCCATGAAGGTAATGGAGAACTCGAACTAGAGCTGCATAGTGAGTAGAAGTAGGAGCACCAATAAACTGGCTCAATACGTGCACAACATAAGAAATATCCGGAAGTGTAGCAGAAAGATAAACCAAAGATCCAACAAGTTCTCGATACCGAATCAGCTGAGATAAAGGAGCACCATCATCATATCAAAGCTTCAAATTCATCTCTATCGGGGTTGAAAGAGGAATAGTAGCAATAGAAGGATCACTGAGGGTAGCATGCTCAAGAATGTCAGGTATGTATTTCTGCTGAGAGAGAAGATAATCACGAGAGGAGGCAGCAACCTCAATGCTTAAGAAATATCGAAGATATCCAAGATCCTTCATCTCAAAGTAACTCTGAAGATACTGCTTTAATGAAGCAATGGCAGAAGAATCATTCCTAGTAATGATCATATCATCCACATAAAGTAAGAGAATAACCATATCACAGGCTGATGACTGATATAATAGAGCATAGTCAGCTAGACTCTCAGTAAAACCAATAGAGAGAAGAGATTGTTGAAAACACTCAAACCAAGCGTGAGGAGCCTGTTTGAGACCATATATAGCACGACGAAGTCAACAAACATGTCCTATAGGAGCAGAAAAACTAGGAGGCAGCTGCGTGTAAACTGTCTCAAAGAGATCACCATTAAAAAAAGAATTCTTAACATCCATTTGGTATAATGATCAATGTTTAGAAGCAGCAATAGCAATAAGAGTGCGAATGGATGTCATCTTTGCAACAGGAGCAAAAGTCTCTTCATAATCAATACCATATTCCTAAGAAAATCCTTGAGCAACAAGACGAGCTTTGTACCACTCAATAGAACCATCCGATCAAGTCTTGACCTTATAAATCTATTTGCAACTTATCGGTTTAACATTAGAGGGTAATGGAACAAGGTCCCAAGTATGAGTCTTGTAGAAAGCTTCTAAT
>JBAKGM010000139.1:20571840-20600468 GCA_037177215.1 Asparagus racemosus
AAGGGCGGAGGGAGAAAAACCAGAACCCCCCCCCCCCCAACCAAACCCACCCAACCCCAACAACAAAATAATAATAATAATAATAATCTTACAGCATCCATCATATGGAATTTGGTTAAGTTAGAAGAAGGTTAAACATAGGCCCTTCCGACAAATGAATCAAACTATTTAAAGGCCGAGCATGCATAACTGCAGGCTGTAAGGTATAAATTGAGCTACCCAATTTAAGGCGCGATTTGCATAACTATAGGCATACAATCTATAATTGAGCTAATTAAACTAACTTGAAGCCTCCAGATTTATAAGTAAAGGCCAAGGTTTAAACAATAATAAAAAGGGAAAGAAAGGAAAAGGGTTTCTTCAAATTTTATTCTTCATTCTCACATTGCTGTAAAACTTTCTCAGTCTATGAATGGAAGCATATAAATTTGATTTGGAGTTAGTGTTTTTTTAATGAAAATAAATAAAATACAGCATACAATTCTATAACTCATCCTCTCAATGAGCACTCCACGTACGTTCCCTTAAATGATAAGGACAATGAATGTTTTATTTTGTTTTATTTGAGTTAATTTGGCGGTCAACCTCAGTCTAAGCCTTGTTAAACTTCTATATTAAACATCTGATTCCTTATTGATGAGCAGATAATTGATGGAGAAGAGGCAAGGATAGCGCATTACTTTGATGTCATCACTGGGACGAGCATTGGAGCTCTTATTGCGCTGCACCAAGGAAGGACAAACCTCAAGAGCCTCTTATGAAAGCTAAAAGAGATAGTTCCTTTTTACTCCGATCACTGCTCTGAAAATCTTCCAAAAACCTAGGTGAGTTCAATAATGTGACTATTTTGAGCACTGCTCTCAATTCTCAGACGTCACATAACACTGCAAAGTGCTGACTACATAGTCTATAGCCCAAACAAAAGCATATTTTGCATGTAGATCCTTACATTCAGACTAGCATAATTAAAGAGGTATATAGTTTATATGGGATAATTTCTGATAT
Source organism: Asparagus racemosus (assembly GCA_037177215.1). Lineage (NCBI taxonomy): Eukaryota > Viridiplantae > Streptophyta > Magnoliopsida > Asparagales > Asparagaceae > Asparagus > Asparagus racemosus. The sequence goes on from JBAKGM010000139.1 coordinate 20,572,846, forward strand.
ACCCCCTGTAGTATCGCTATTTGGACTTACTACAGATAGATCCCAGGGTGAAAGAGTCGAAAGAATTTCTCTCAGGGGGTTTGTCTTCAAAATTTAAACGAGATAGGGAATAACTTGAAGACAATGATACAATGGTCGATCTACTATTAACCCTTTTATTTTACTGTTACGTACATTATATAAGCGAAATCTAGTACCTATGTAACTAGCAGTTATTGCAGTTGGTCGTTTTGAGGGCCGTTAATATTTTCAAGCTCGTAAATGGGCCTACATACGATAGACAGTATTTACGGAGCTTAGCTCAGGAGTTGCTTGGCGACACAAAACTGGATAAAACAGTGACAAACTTACTAATGCCTGCCTTTGACATTAAGAACGTGCCAGCTCTCATCTCCAACACATTCTCGGTGCAACTTCTCTCTTAATCCCAAATCTTACTAATTTTACCACTTCACATTTTATTAGATACAAACTTTGCTTGTAGGCAAAAAGAGAACCATGGATGAATCCCCTGCTATCCGATGCTTGCATTGCGACTTCAGCAGCTCCTGCGTACTTACCTCCTCATGGGTTTGTAACTTATGACTTTCATGAGGACAAGCATGAATTCAACGTTGTTGATGGAGGCGTTGCAGCAAATAACCCGGTAACTGATACTGTCAAAAAATGATAGTTCGATCAAAGACGATCAATACTTACAAATGTTAGGAGATCAAATCTTTTTTATACATATTTCTTCTTCTTTTTCTTTTTTCGCTTGTATGTCACTAAACACTGGTTAGCATGTAAGTCCAGTCTGTTGCCTAGTCTATCGCTGACGTGACATATATCCATACCCCTACAATCTTTATACATACATCAAGATCCTAAGTAAAATGGATACGCGACACATCTGAAACACCAATGAGTAAAACATCAGTCCTTATTTACCCTAGTTGTGTCGCGTTCTTCTCAGGAGTTTTACATTCATAACTTCATGATGCACGTCTTCCTGTTTTTCACGAAGATTTAGGGGAGGAAAGTAGACTTATAGCAGATATGATTTAGCAAAACATATATCAACTCTTAACACCATAACAACTGATGTACTTGTATGTACAGAGTTGAGGTCGATACACAGAACAGAAACATTGTGTAATTATACTTCGAACTTAATGACCAGATTTCATATTAATGTAAAATAGAACTTGGTGTAATAAGTAGCTAACCTTGATAAGGTACTTAGATATATGAGCAATGTACTTATTTGAGTTTATATGAGCATTTGGTTGAAGACTAACATGTAGATTTCACGTTAATGACATGATATTGGAGCAGACTCTAGCTGCGATGGACCTTACTGTAAAGGCAGCTTTAGGGGGGAATGAAGAATTCAATCCAAACAACACGAATTACCTTGTCATCTTTCTGGGGACAGGGATATGCGTGGATGTTGATCGCTCGAACTTCACTGCAGAAGCTGCGTCAAAGTGGGGCATTATTGGGTGGATGGTGAAGAACAGTCAACCACAGATCCAAGTTTTTCAAGAACCAAGCGTAGACTTAAGTGGACCCGCATATAACAACACTCTTCAAAGTTCTCAAATCTGAGGATAACTTTCTTTGCATATAGGTAAAACTTATACATGAAATAAAACTATAGAAAGAATTAAAAAATGCATAATACATAGGTAAAGATAAAATTAGATGCTTAGTGAAATTTTACTGTGAGATTGTCTGATAGGTTATTGAACTTGATGGTTGGCATTGTACATCTTCATTTGCATATCATGAGATCTGTTTACATAAATAATCATGCACTTCAGAATTCCTAACCCCTAAATCAAGTACCTGCAAAATGGATGACACTTAATCTGTCTGGAAAATTAAGAATATGGAACTAGGTTCATCCATGGTCTAGAAGGATCCAAGCTGTATATCCATTTTTCTCTATATATTGGCTTGATAATACATAGAAGAAGATGAACAATAACAATCATGAATTAGAGTAATCTATTAAGCTAGCTCATAGTAAAATATCAGCTCATATCATTACTCTTTATATGCACACACATTTATATTTTACATACACGTACACACACATAAATACTTATATATTATGCCTGTGTACATAATTTCGATTGCACACCTCACTTTACACCTGATGTATATGCATATATAGGGGAATATTCCAGCGAACGCAGCTGAAATGGACAACGCAAGTGAGCAGAACTTAAAAGGACCTGGAAAACATTTCAACCAAACTGTTGGATAAGAAAGTGTCAAACTCTTATATGGGATCGGTCCTGGTTAGAACTGGGCTCAAGACAATGAAGAAGCCCTTTATGATTTTGCATTACTGTTGTCCCAGTAAAAAAACGACAGGAAAACCTACAAGGCCGAAAAGTGATGACACAGTCTTAAGCGGAAAATATACGAACATCATCTGTGATTATTATGCTGAAGATATCAATATGATAGTTGTACAATCGTATTGCTAATTTGGGATTCTAGTGCTCCTAGGAGGGGTTTTATCCTTTCAAATGAATAGTTTCTGGAGACTGTAGGAATAAATTCATAGACATATGTCATGTGCCAATGAAATTATCCTTCTATGTTCTGTCTATACACGCTTTTATGGGCTAAATAATGTTGCTAATGGCTAATAGTTTATTTTGGTTTTATCCAGCTACTTGTAGCATTTAATTTGTTTCTATGGAGCACATTTCTTATATTCTGCACTTGTGATCCTGAAATAAAGTGCATACGACAGGAATCACATGTATTAATGTACATATACATTTATACTCAAGCAAAGAATTCACACATGTGATATCTTCACACACAACACCTTGAGCTTTTCACCGTCATCTTACTTGGTGAACCGATACTATAGCTAAGCAGTAACACAATTAAATCATTCTAATATCCCTTATATTAGGGGTTTAAACCATCCATTAATAACACCAATTGGAGTAGTTATGATAGATTTGACCACAAGGACTATGTCCAATATCACCAACTCAGGCATCAGGATCAAATATAAAATGGCACTATGCTCTCTACTATCAATACATTCCTTTGTTCAAAGCACATTTTATAAGAATTGTGAACACCTGTGTAAATTTGCTCCCAAAATTTTTTTTAAAAACTCTCTCTAAAATACAAATAGATAAATGGCATTTTAAAAGAAATTAATGATTTCATGCTTGCTATTTTTTTTTAAAAAACTCTCTAAAGTAATGGTCGATACTTCACTATTTGAGACAAAATAGAAAATTTCTCAGCATTACCATTCGCTATCTACGATTGCGTGCATGTGGCCACTGTGCGAATATGTTAACATCTTCACATGAAGCATATTTTCCTATGGCTATCTTACACGATACAATTAACTTCCATTCCTTAACAAGTTTTCATCCTAGTCACTAATATGCTTTTCATGGCAGCCTCACAAAACATGTCTCATTTTAAACATAATTGTTTATAAGATAACAGTCTAGATCGAAAACTCCGTCTGTGTCCCCACTACAGAATTATTTTAATCATAGATCAAAGTTCTACATATCTGATTAATGGTTTCTACAACTGTGACAACAAGGAGCTAAAGTTCTTTTTTTTCAAAAGAATTAGGCTTTTTAGGAGCTAAAGTTCATCATGGACAGAATTTCATATGAGGCAGCACCCATACCTCTGAAGTGATGGTTAAGGATATTTCAAAATCAGTGAAACCGGTCAAGGCTCCAAATCCCTGGAAGGAAAGATGCTCTAACCCTGCATGTAGCAAGATTATTCTTATTATATCCAGCTATTGCAAATAAGTAACAAAGAATTGAAATATATATATATAACTAGAAAGGAAGTAGAAAATAAATGCATTGTAGTAAATCCTAGAAAGATTGCTGGCTATATACTTGCATTGTGATTGAGAAAACAATTGTAATTAGGTAATTGTGTTAAGTCCCACATTGCCTACACATAAAACTTATTGTCATTGTATACCTAAATAGAGGGGAGTAGTTGTAGCTTTTGATTATATAAATAAGAATCTACCGTATTCTATTGTTTAACATGGTACCAAAGTCATGGTTCTCAAAATAAATTTTTAGCATATTCCTCAAATGTTAGCCCATCCACTCCTCAAACCCTAACCATTCCTCCTCTCAGTGCGTGCCACCTTCTTGGGTCAATCCCCCCCCCCCCAAGTTATCGTCACCCCCTCAGGACGCCACCTTCTTAAGGCGTAACCCCACTGGCCACTGTCGCTGCCCTCCACCATCGACCACCGTCAGCCGCCATCTGCCGTCGAGTCACTGTTTGTCGTAGTCTCTGTCACGGCGTGGTCGTCATCGTTGTTCTCATTGCGACGTCTTTCTTGTTGTAGAATTGAATTCGGTATGGCTTATTTGGTTGTCTTTGAAGAGTTATTTATGGAGTTACTTGATTTTGGTTGGCGTTGATAACGTTTGTGATCGTATTGGAGTTTGAGATTGTTTTATAGTAGTTTATTTAGTTATTTACGGGTGGTTGGGTGGTGCTAGGAGTTTGGAGTTGTTTGAGGATAGTAGAGTGGTGTTAGAAGTTCTGTTTGGTGTTTAAGGGACGTAAGGTGCTTGGTATTTGTCTTTCAATAGAGGATGATGATGCGTTTCTTGTTATAACCACCGACAAAGAAGTTGCTCAGATCGTTATTTAGGAATATTTGAACTCTGCATCATCATTGGTCTCAGGAGGAGATCAATTCATCGATGAGACTTTTCAGGAATTTCGATAAGACTAAGGTGCTGCGTGCAATTTGTGCAATTTGGGCTTGCTTGCATTTATGGTGCAAGATTGATTTGTGAAGATTAGTTTGGTGAAGATCATTTGTTCTGTAATCCGTTGAGATGATCGATTGTTTGGTTGATCTCTAGTGGATCGTTTGTTAGGTGAATTCCTAGAGTAGATCATTTGTGTGATTGATCCCTAGAGAAGATCATTTGTTTGGTTGATACCTGATGTGGATCGTTTATTTGGTGAATCCCTGGAGAGAATCATCTATGTGATTGATCCTTAGTGAGTATCATTTGTTTGGTTGATCTCTGAAGAAGATCGATGTGGCACATTTGATGATTGTTTGGTAGAGGTAGTGATTGTGGTAGAGGATACTCAAGTTGAAGAGTATAAAATCAAGACTACTGCAGAGCGAAGTTAGATGCAGAAGATTTCGAGCCCCCGAATCTATCATAAATTGGAGTGAGTGCATATTATTTGTAACAAGCTTGACATGGATGTTATACATGCGCCGGCTTGAGGGGGAGTGTTAGAAGTAGTTTAGGAAATAAATAGTATTAGGCAAGATATACTAGGAATGTGATTGAGAGAATAATTATGATTAGGTAATTGTGTTTAGTCTCACATTGCCTACACGCAGAACATTCTTGTTATTGTATCCATATATAAAGGAGAGTAGTTGTAGCTTTTGATTATATAAATAAGAATCCACAATATTCTATTGTTTAACACATCCATTGCATTAAACCTTGATGCAGGTCATCTATGCTTACAGGATGTTGATCTACCTCATGCACTTCACATTTTCAAGGAGCATAGCAAAAAGGTAAGAGCATGTGTAGGAGGTAAACAAATTTGAGAAGAGATCATGTTGCAAATATTACAGAAATATTTGGCCTGACCAGAACAATCTTAACCAGTTATTTGTGGATCTAATTAAGGCTCTATCATATATTTAACATTATTTCAAATTTGAAAAATCTATTGCAGCAACAATGATTAGGTTAATTCTCATATTTAAAGGAAATATTTGACATATTCTTAGATTTTTTAGGTGCTAAAGAGATTAAATCATAACCTCTTTACTTAAACTGTAATCAACTTCTGATTATGGCCAAAGCATGATAATGAATATACTTAAAATCCATGTTTTCAGGATTATTACTTCAAAATAGAATATATAATCCACTTTTTGCTCCTTCATGCAACAATTGCAAATCCACAGGAACCAGTCCGCTTCAATAGCATGTTATTTATGGGGAAACCATGACCTTTGTTTAGCCTATTAGCTCAATCATGTCTGACCTTTTAACTTTAAGAAGTAATGAAAGGCCTTTACTCTTACTATGAAAACTAGTTGAATATATCTTGATAAAGATGCAATGCAAAATCTAGAAGAAAAAAATAGATTAATGGTCATTCTTACTAATAAGCAAAGAGACAACTCACAATGTTTTGGTGTTTTTCTAAGACAATTATGTGATAAATCAGTGTTTTGTAGGGTATATAATATGCAAAGTGACTGGATTCTCCAGAATATCTTTTACAACCGAAATTTAGATCCCTGGTCATCCAGAATAAATCCTTACAAAACTTCAGCGATAGCATTAATCACAAATACATTCTCCATTGCGGTTCCATCACCCCTATAATTGTCACTTTCAGATCCAAGAAAAATAGTATGTTCCTAAAGGCTTGATTATTCATCTCTGCCCCTAACACATACTCTGCAATGTCTACCGCTATGACCATTCACTACCATCATAATCAAGTCATGGTGATTAGGGGAAACAATTTGCAGAAAGTGAGCAAACAGGCAAGAGAACCATAATGAAAGATATGGATGCAAGCGGATTTTGGAAATTGACATTTATTTTGAAGGGTAATTCCATTTTATTGCTTTGGTACTTGGACAAAAATGTTGAATAATATTGTCATATATAGGAGAAATATATGCAAGATAGATACAATTTCAACGAAAAAAATAGCTTAGGAGTATGGTATCTTCTTTTCAATCCCAATCCCATCACTTCCTTCACCATTTCTTTAATTAACTTCCTTTTTCACACTTATGAACACATAATAAGCTTCTTAAACCCCTTGAATATCTCATCCAAATAAGCCCCAGCCCGTTTAAATGTATTGATCTAAAGTTTCTGAACCCTATTCCTTCAACCATCTCAAACTCCACAACATGCAAGTAATTGCTCCATCAAGAAGGCCTTTGCCATTCTAAAATCAGCAAATTCAGTAGACTCAAAATGTCAAGCCCATTGCACTGGCATATTCCCCATCTAAGTTGCCAGTTTAATTGCTACACCCATAAAAGTTCTAGTGGCCACCATCATTCAATCATCTCAAAACTCATTCTCCAGAGCATGCTTGTAACTGCACCATCAATCAAGGCCTTCGACATTTTAAAATGAGACAAAATTCAGTTCGCAGAGTCAAAATGTGCATCTAGCTTTGCCAGTTTTAAATGCACAAACCATAGAAGTTAGTGGGCACTATTTAGGTTGCCAATAGAAACAGAGAGTTTTTGAACTGCGATTTCCAACAATCAATCCATATATCACGTGCTCTTATTGGTGGTTAACACAAGTGCACAGAACAACCATCTAAGCTTACAGCAAATTGCTTCACAGATAACCCATCGTCACAAAATTTAAAGTGAGAATCTTGTGGCCATTAACGATGTTATACAGTGAAGAAACCAATTTCAACAAAATCATCATCCAATCAAAGGAAGAGAAAATATAAACCTATTATAGAACAATAATCATTCAGGCAACAAGAGTAACCTTGTGGTGCCAACATGATGGGGCATGAAATATGGATGAAATGTTTGAAATTGATCAATTTCTGTGCACAATAACAAGCTGAGTAAGTCCAAGAAGGCCAACAGATATCATAATTAGATAAAATACCAAATTTCACCGGATACTAGTTCTTTCTGTCCGGTGAGTCTCCAGCATCTTCACAACTCCGTATAGTGCGACCACCGCCCTGCTTAGACAAATAAAAACAAACCTAAAACAATGAGAATATCTTACAATCTGGATGTAGATAACTAAATCACCGCTAAAATATTGAGAAACAACATTAAATGATAATCATGCTTGATGTGAGAAATTCATCAATATTCTATACATGAACACATAACCTGCAGCAAATACACACAATGCACGCCCACTCTCACAGTACACAGATACATGCACATGCATGTGGTATGTGTGTGTATATTCACAAACAAATCCCACATACACGTATACATGTGCGCAGGCAGATAATGTGTGTACATATGGAGACACATGTTAATATATTCACAAGAACAAGTACATAGCCCTGTTCTCGTGTTTATACTCGGAACATCATCAAATATCATACACTACATGTAGGACACTTCCTCCCAAAAAAAAAATCAGACTCTCTAACACTATTGACCATAACACAAGCATCCATCCGCAACACTTGAACAAATTTAGAGTTGCTCGTTTTGTTTTCTATATGCTCAGGAGATGGATGGACTTGAAAGACAGGCACTTGAATGACATGTTTGCTTATACCCAGGACTTCTTAGATCTAAACGAGATTGCATGTCATTCAAGATCTAGTATAGAGAAAACAGAATGTATCGTGAACTATCTTTCATTGGAGGCTTGCTTAGTAGAGAAACAGATATGGTTCTTTTTAAAGTATAACAATGGGCATCAGAAGTAAAACCATTACCTTCATGATCAAAGATATTCTCACCTTGAGGGTAGCCACTGCAATGCTCTGTTCTCCAACAGTCCAATTATCCATTAACCAGGAAAATAATGCAATACCGTGATATTAAAAAAAATGCAATGCTGTGATATAAAAACCTTGACTAGACTTCTGCAGGTATATGAATCAAATGAGCCAAAAAGATGAAAAGATAATCTTTCGGATAATTTAACATATTTCAAAACAAAACATGTCACGTCAACTATCTATCAATTGCTAAAATACATGTTGAATTAAATCACAAACTCCTTCCCCATGAGTCAAAATTGAGAAGAAAAATTTCCAAATCTTCCCCACAAATCAATAACCAGTAGGCACAAAACTTCTACCACTAAGTTCCTACTCCTCAATAGCAGTTTTCCTCCTCTTTTTCTTCTTTTCTCGCCTCTCGCTTCCATCCTCCATTGACCCCTCTACTTCTTCAACACTCAAATGCTTCCTCTTCTTCACTTCCCCATTCTCCACCACTTCTTTTTCCCTCCTCTTTTCTTTACTCTTCTTCTTTCTCCTCCCCTCCGCCTCATCCTCAACCTCCTCGTCAACAACTTCTACTTTGACCTTAGCATTAGCTTGCAAGCTCACCCTAGGGTTTGGATCCTGATGTTCCTCCTTCTTCCTTCTCCTACTCGATTCGTCTTCATCTTCGACCTCTCGCTTGATCTCGACGCCTGCTCCCTTTCTTAAGAACCTCAGCTCTCGGTGCACCTGAACGAGATCTTCGAAAGCGTTGGACACGCGCTTCAAGTAGGCGGAGATCTCGCGGCGAGCTCCGTTGTCTCCGGCTGAGAAGCGGGAGAGGGCCGTCGACGCTTTCGATAGAGAGATCGGTTTAGACGAGGTCACGGTTCCAGTCACCGCCTTCATCTTCTTCCTCTTTTCGATCGAGAGAGAGAGAGAGAGAGAGAGAGGAGATGACTGCTACTCGGAGCCTAGGGTTTCTAATTGAGGGAAATGTTTTGTTTTGTATTATTGGCCCTGTTAACGGGTACCCGTTAATTTTTAAATCCAAACCCGGGCCGACTTTAAAAAGCTCGGCGGTAAGCTTACCCGTAAGAACTTCTTGACAAAATGGTCCGCGCGTCGAAAAAACGCGATCTTGATTCTCGTCCCACTTTCTTCCTTCTTCCTCTCTCTTTCTGTCTTCTCCTCTGGTTAAATATCAAACAAGGAAACAAAATTTTGTGAGAGCGAGAGAGAGAGATTGAGATCAAGAAGCGGTGTGGTCACCGCCATCAATGGAGCAGCAGATGATGATCGATCGCCGTCACGACGCGCTCGGCGATCTCCGAATCGTACCGGACGAAATCCTCTGTGGCATCCTCGAATTCCTCTCGCCTCGCGACCTCGCTCGCCTTTCCTGTGTTAGCAGGTCTTTTTTCACTTTACCCCCTTTCTTTTCCTTTAATGTGCAATTTCTACTGTTTTGGTAGTTTAAGGGAAAGACCTCCTAATTGGAATTGTCATTGAGTTGACACTATAAAAATTTTGATTTCATAGATTTTGTAGTGTAAATGAAAGATTTTGAGAATTATAAAATTTGTATTAAAAGCACATGAGCGATACTTTTGGAATTCGTATATTGGAGAAGAGAAATGAAGCCTAAAAATTTAGAAAGTATTGCAAAGCACATAACATTGATTATACCATCAAACTGTGCGTGCATATGTGCGTGTTTATATATGGTATAAAAACATAATAAAAGTCAGAGTTTAGCTTACATATATAACTTTGATTAGAAGAAAACAAACCGGTTATAAAGTCTTAAAGACTTAAACAAATTCAAGTTAAGTTATTTGCTTTGCCGTTGATGGTCGGTGCAAGTAACAGTCTCATCAATAGGTGAGGTCGTCTTTCATTGAGTACGGGTGGGATTGGAACTCAAGAAATTGACAGCGAGGGCTGTGGTTTGGATGTCTTCTCAAAGATTATGTATTAAGTAAGCAGATTACAATATTAACCAATTTAAATCTCACAAGCCCAATTAGAGAAAACCATGGCTGGACGTGGTATGGAGATATTCATGCTTCATTAGCTGAGATCTGAATCAAGCTAAAGAAGAAAGGACAAAGCTCGCATTAATTTTGTTAATTACTTAGGCAACTTCTGACCAAATTGCGAATTTTATTTGAATAGGCTGGCTAGGTTCCAGTTTGAACTCAACTAATCGACATTTTTGCATAAGGGAAAATCATAGAAACATTGAGCTCTTGGTTACAAAGATCAATTTATTGACTTAATAATGAGGCCTTATGTAAAAAATACTGCAACGCTTTACACTAAGAACTTGTCATTCAGCAGTAAGAAGTTGTTTAAATGTTTCGATTTGCAGAATGTGACCTGAGTTTTATTACTTTTTTGGTGAAGATATCTGAATTGATTACTTCATGTTAAAACATTTGATCATTTGAATTTGCATCATAGTTACTACGTAAAAAAATTGTACAATTTAAATTGTATGTTTAGAAGATAAAAAGGGATTTCTTTGGCATGCATCAGATGTACCTTGATATCCAGTTTTTTTCACAGAAGTCAAGAGTGTGACATTTGCTAAATGTTTCTAGTGTAATGTACATACTCTGTAATGAAGAGCCGCTGTGGATGAGCTTGTGCCTTAGAGATGGAGGTCAACTTCAGTATAAGGGCTCTTGGAAGAAAACTACACTCCATCGGTATGTTACACTGCTGTTGTTTTTTTAGGTACTGTATAATCTTGTATGATAAGGGTTGGTAGTATTCCAGGCACAATCTGTTTGCTGCACTTGAAATTTCCCTTGAGAAGCCGCTGCAGTTTGCTGGTAAGAAACAATCTCATGAACATTCATGGGCGATTCAGTAACAAAATATCATCATGACATGCATTTGTTGTTTTCTCTTTCTGCAGGATTCAACTCCTTGTTTCTTTATTTGAGATGGTATAGGCGTTTTACGACATTGGATGTGTTCTCTTTTGATAGTGGAGCTCTCGAGAGAAAGAAAGAGCTTACGTTGGAGGAGTTTCGTTTCCAATATGATGGGAAAGCCCCGGTAATGCACTTATTCATTATTTTGATCTTTCAATAGAGTGGAAAGTTACTTAAAATGGGGCCACTGTCCTTTACGAGACGTGTAATATCAAGGACCCATAATTCTAGCAGATCAGATTGCAAATGTTTGAACTTGCAAATTGTAAATTTCACTATTGTTGTTGATTTTTAAATTTTTTAGTATGGGTCAAATTTTATGATGCTTCCATAAGTATATCAACAAATGGTTGCAAATTTGGAAACTTATTTTTTTTTAATTGTTTAATATATGGCTACTTGAAAAATGCACTGTATTGAGCATGATAATGACATTGAATACCATTCTCCACATTCATCAAATCTGCATACGTAGATTCAGTATCTCAAAGCAGCTTTTCCGTGGGAAATCATCAATTCCCTAATATCTTGATCAAATAGTTAAAAGGACATACAACTCAATTGCTAAGATTTTATCTCAAATTCTCCCACCTCCCTCCTCTAGAATATACACACATTTAGCATTTCATTTATTCTGATCATCCTCATACTTGGAACCATTTTGTTTCTCACACCTTGCGTGACATTTTGGATATTCTATACAATAATTCCAAATTTTGTATATTAATCCATCTGTTTAATGTGCACCCAGTTTAAGAGTTGCATTTTTTTTCTTTTCCAGGTCTTGCTTACTGACTTAGCTGAAGCGTGGCCAGCAAGAAAGAAGTGGACAAAAGACCAACTGTTATTGAGCCATGGAGAAGTTGCGTTCAGGTTATCTCAGAGGAGCTCCAAGAAAATTACCATGAAATTGAAAGATTATTTCTCTTACATGGAACTTCAGCATGATGAGGACCCTCTTTACATTTTTGATGACAAGGTTCTTGTGTGCTTTTTTAGTTATAATTGCATAACAAAGCCTATTGAAGTCAGTTGAAATATCAAATGGTTCTTTTAACAGTTTGGAGAAGTTGCGCCAACTTTATTGGAAGATTATAGCGTGCCTCATTTGTTCCAAGAAGACTTTTTTGATGTTTTAGATCCTGATCAACGACCTCCTTTTAGATGGTTAATAATTGGGCCCGAGAGGTCTGGTGCTTCTTGGCATGTTGATCCAGCCCTGACGAGTGCATGGAACACTCTTCTGCTTGGACGCAAAAGGTAAGTTTGCTCATATAATAGCATAGCTCTGTCTCTTTGCACATATTATACCGGTTCATTATGTGATGCCTGTTATCCAAAGTTATGTTTGTAGTAAGTTATATATTTTCCTTCATTTTTCTTTTATTTTTCCAAAAGGAAGAGAAGAAAAACATCGAGACATTCGTAGACTTAGTTCTATATAATTGGTGATATGGAACTAATCCCAAAAGAAGATCTATTGAAATCTCAGGAACCACCATAATGCGGAACCAATTTGTATGATTTGGATATTCCCTTATCCCTTGTTTGCTATTAGTTTCAGATTGATTGGAATCAGGACTTGAGAATCAACTGCCGTTATTAGGAGTTTTAAATTTGTTACAGTTTAATCTTTATTTCTTTAGCTTTTGTTACAACTTGAATGTCATCAGGAATCAGATTTTAGTTTGAATTATGACTTAGAGTGTAAATATGTCAACTTTGCACCCATTTTCCAGATTTGATTTATGAAAGATTGTTTTGATTATTGAAGGTTAATTGGATTGATGGCTGAGTCCGATGTGTTTTCTCTGGTTCTCTTTTCGTTCCTCGAATCTTCTTTTTCTTCTTGACTTCCGCCTTGCATCATAATATTGCACTAGCTAGCGTAAGTGGTTTTGGTGGACAACATCTCTCTTATGTTTGAACAATATCTCGAGTGTGGACTCCAAGAGACTATGTCCGTGAATGTTTGCCCATACACAAGCGTTCCAAATCTTTGTTTTAAAGAAAAGCAGTGTTTAATTATGATATTATTCATATATATTTAGTTTATTGGATTACTTTACCCAAAATTCAAAATGTGTGAATTGTGGACCAATATCATGCAGTAGGCATTATTGATAACCCCCATATATGCGTGATACGGGGAGGCTGACTAAACCGTGTGGAGCTCTCTAAGGACCCTTCTGTTGGTTAAGAGAACCATATTGCCATGTGAGGATGGCTAGACCGTGGTCCAATATGTAAGATTTGGGGTGGAATGTGATCTTTTCAAGAACAATTGCTAGACATGAGAATCTGAAGACCTCATGAAGACTTGTGTGCTCTATGCCACGTTACCTGACTAATCATCTAGAAAAGAAATTCAGATATTAGGACCAAGACATCTAAGAGACAATTTTAATATTATTAAATAATGCGCACAAGTTGTAATTTATTTGTGAATCTGTGTCATTAACATATATATTTAGTATAGGAGAAGTCGTGAAATTACTTGTTGAAGGAAACATTCTCTCAGAGCCAGAGGTCTTGTGCTTCCATTTCTTGATGGTAATTTCATAATTTGAACTGATATAAATCACGTATGTATCAAATTACACATAATCATGTATAGCAGTGGCAAGTCAACTTATTCCATGATTCCATCAGAGTTCGACATATATGTTTGTATATATATATTCTAGTATGAAGATAGTTTGTTAAAGTTGCTGCCGTTAGCTCTTTAGTTTATACATGTCCATACTTCTAGTTAAAGGAGCACAAAAGATTGGTTTTTCCTACACGATTGTTCGGGTGGATCAGAAGAGAGTTCCTGTTCATCCAATGGGAGAGGAATAGGGAACCCCAAAACCCATTGATTACTAACTAGGTTCTGTAAGAAATCAAGTGAGTGGTGAGGGAGAGATCCAGCCCACGTTTGTGGGGTAAGGAAGCTGCATTTGCATTGTTTGAGAATTTAGGAAATAAAACTGATAACTTCATTTGGAAGAATGAGGTCTAACCTCTATTTTACCTTCAAGTAGGTATTTGTCATGATTTTGACTGGCAATGTCCTTCAAGTGGTCCCTTTAGGTAACAACAAGATCAGCAAGCGTCAAGAGGTGCTAGAGAGCTATAATTGGATAGTACAATGAAGTAAAGCATTTTTGCTTTGTGAAAATGTTAATATCGTGTAATTCCAGACTTGCAAGTTGTATAGGTATATACTGAAATCTGCATATCTAGATTTGGATAATTAATTGTATATTGAGATGCAAGTTGATTTGTCCTGGCTTTCAATGCCTTACTCTTAATTTGATATCAGAATCTTTGTTTGTCGGATCTTAACTTAGGCTCTCCTTATGACTTGAGTCTGCTTCATTTTGTTTATTGTACTTATGAGCTTAGTGTAAAGTTGTCATGTCTAGTCAACTAGGCATCAATGGAGTTTAGGTGTGAGAGATTGCTTTGCTTTTTTTAAAAAAAATCTAGTTCTCTATTTTCAATTGTTTACTTCCTTTGATATAGAAATTGATGGAAAAACTGATGCTTTACTTCATTCCTCACAAGATGGGCATTATACCCTCCTGGCAGAGTACCTGTAGGTGTTACAGTGCATGTTAATGAAGATGATGGTGACGTTAACATTGACGGTCCTTCATCTTTGCAGGTTATTTTACTTCTTTATCATTTTTAAAGGTAGAGGTAAAAATAGGCTTGGTCTTACTTTTGATTTGACATATTTTTTATTTTTGCAGTGGTGGCTAGAAATTTATCCAAAGCTTGCTGACCATGATAAACCAATAGAGTGTACCCAACTGCCAGGAGAGACGATATTTGTTCCAAGTGGCTGGTGGCATTGTGTGCTAAATCTAGAAACAACCATTGCTGTCACTCAGAACTTTGCTAATGCATCGAATTTTGAGTATGTATGCTTGGATATGACCCCAGGCCACCGTCACAAAGGAGTTTGTCGTGCTGGATTGTTGGCTCTCAAGGACAATGCTTATCCAGATACCATGAGTGGTGCACCTATTGACACCAGTGTAATGAGTTACCCTGACATGACCCGTAAAGGAAAAAGGCTCAAACATGATAACAATAGTAATGGTATCAAAGGGTCATCAGAGATTTACAACAAATTGCAGACTGAAGATTTTTCATACAGTATAGATTTTTTAGCTAAGTTCTTGGAGAAAGATAGAGACCATTATACTTCTGTTTGGAGCCCTAGCAACATCATAGGACCCAGAGAAATGAGACTGTGGTTGCACAGGCTTTGGGTTTTGAAGCCAGCAATGAGACAATTAATCTGGCGGGTAAGTGTTGTGCTGCTTTTCTTCTTTGGTGTTTATGATACTGAAACACAATACATGCTTGGCTTTAATTATATAACACCGAAGTATTAAATGGGCTTCTGGGACTTGTTTTCTTGATGAATCATTATGATCTGATTAAATCCTTACATCTTGTTATTATCTATACTCATTATCTGACATACTCTTTATATAGGGTGCTTGCCTGGCTTTAAATGTCGACAAATGGTCAAATTGTGCTATGGAAATATGTGCTTACCACAATTTGCCGTCTCCCCTTGATGACGAGAAGTTTCCTGTTGGCACAGGCAGCAATCCGGTAAGCAGCTTCTTCATTCTTTTTGTGGATAATTGTGTTTATTGCATCAAGCACTTAAGGAGAGCACTTGGATATGAGAGTTCCATGCCATGAATCCCTGTAAACAGGGTTGCGACTCAGACAGGTCGGTCAGGTTTTATGGTATTTTGAGACCCAACCTGGATGTGGCAACATGCTGTCCATAGCTGAACCAATTTAACATAGCTTTACTTTTAGAATGCAGGAACCCGTTCCCACTGCCTTGAATTTCAGGTTTTCCTAGTTGGTTTTGTTTGGAGATGGGTTAATTTAACTAAGCATAAATACCATTTAAGCACCATCAATCCAGTTTAAGCAAGAACCAGTTACAGATACACCTCTTCTGTCCATAGCTGAACCAATTTAACATGGGAATGATGAGAGTGTATCCAATTATGTAACCCCTAAATTGTTGTATTAGCACTTACACCCGTTGAATTCCAGACGACATTATTTCACAAATTAGGTTGAGATGTCACATGGGAATCACTTGATGATAAGTTATCTTTTAACTTTTGTTTAACCAGTGAAAAGACTAACCTCTAACTTGAGGGAAAATTTAAGATCTATTGAGATCCGGGAGTGTAAGTGGTAAAAAAAAAGTTTAGGGGTATAAGTGGTTACACCATCATATCATGGTACAAGAGGTGTATCCGCAATCAACTCATTAAGCCAAGAGTATTTATCTACAAATTCACACGTGCATGCGTGCACAAATGGTTTGAACAAAAATAATTAATAGTTAGAACTTAGTATTGAAGTTTACGGAAGTTCTTCACTTAATTAAACATTGTAGTTCACTTAGAGAAAAATCAACCATCCTTTACAGGCTAACATATAGAAACTGATTAGATAATAGATATAAATTATTTACAGTGAACTTAATAATTAACAAAAATGTTCACAGATCATCTCAATAAATGAACTTCACAGTTGCGAGCAAAAAACAATTTGAGGCATGTTTAATTGAGTTAACTCAGGTGAGTTCCAGCCTACTTCGACTTAAATAGAATCTATTCCCATATCTGACCTGAATTCATCTTGGTCCCAATTTACTTTCCAATACCTGTACCGACTTTCAAGTGGGCTTTCTCAAAAACTGGTACCCCGCATAAGGTCATTTTGGTATGGATCAGATCAGGTAAAAAGCCTCCTACTTGCAAGCCTACTTTGCACGTTAGATGATTTGCAGTTTCAAATTTGAAGTGACACTATAGTAAGTTCACGGGAACACATGAAATTCTAATTGGCACCTTTGAATTTTGTTTTATTAGGGATTAAATTATCAAATGCTTCATGTAGCTCTTCTAGGACATTGAGCTGCCCTTGGGTGAAGAACTGTAAAAATATAAGCTTCATCTGTTTTCTTTCTGCAGGTTTTCTTGATTTCCAACTATGTAGTAAAAATATGCATTGAAGGAGGTTTGGAATCATCTGTCCATGGCCTTGGCACAGAGGTGGATGTACCTGCCATTTAGCCTTGTTTTCCCTAATAACACTTCTTTTTCCTTTCGCATATTAACTTTTTTTTTCTACCTGCAGCTTGAGTTCTATAATATACTTCAGAAAACAAGATCCCCTCTGATAAATCATGTTCCAGAAGTTGTAGCAAGCGGATTAGTTATTGATGAGAATGGTTCCTATAAACCACTTTCATGGGATGGAAGAGGAGTACCAGTTGTACTTGCTGACTATAAACTTGTAGAGGGAGAATGCGGCAGGGAAGAATTTTCATTTGGCGTCTGGAGTAAGAAGAAATTAGAACTTAAATGTCCAGGATCCATCTCACCTTCTAAGATATTTCCATATATAATAATCAGAAGATGCAGAGGGAATATTTTTGCTCATATGTAAGTTGACTAGTTAGGTGTCCTCCTGATTTAAATGTCAGACTGACTGCATTTTTTAACCATGATTGCCTAGCTTCTTAGAGCTAACCCAATATTTTTTTTTCTTTTTCTTTTTCTTTTTTTTTTATTTTTTTATTTTTTTCAGAAGGGATACATTGCCACGAGATGATGTTTTGCATCTAGCTTCATTTTTGGGAGAGCAACTGCGAAATCTTCACCTCTTACCTGTGCCTCCTCTCAGATATGGCATCCAGTATAAGATTAATGATATGTCTTCGACAGGATGTTCTAATGGTCTGTCTGATGTTTCTGAGAAACCCACAGCAAATGTTTTCAAAGAAGTGAGTCCTAAAGGTTTTAGTATTCCACCAGAATGGGAGCTTATTATTGCAGCACTAAGTAGAAGAAAAGAGAATTTGAAAGAACGTTTATGTCAGTGGTAAGTCCTAAAGGAGATATAGAAGCATTTATTTAAAAATAATTTGAATGGCTTTTTTTCAGGTCAGGCTATTTGCTTTTATCTTAAATCTTTAACGCGGCAAAATATTTTAAATCAAAAATATCCACAGCAAATGCGCTTGTCTGCAAGTACTTCTGCTTTTGTTTTCATGGTAGGCTTTTTTTTTCTTGCTGCAGAAGTATTCTTCTCTATTGTTTAAAAACTTCCCACTCAAATTACAGTCACATCAACCACAGTTAACAGTCCACATGGACTTTAAAGACCCAAGCCATCTTTCGCAAGAGTTGGGTGGCAATTGGGTCGTGTCCGACCGCGACCGCACCTGCTTCAGCATGAGACCCTCTTTATTTATTACAGTAAATAGGATAGGAAAACTTTTCCCCCTCTTTGATTAAGTCAAAATTGTCATCATAAAATCCGTTAATAGGCTTGTACCTTAGATTCTTAGTTATTGATAAAAGGTTGAGTTCTTGAGCAGTTATGCGTAGAAAGAAATTTTAATGATAGGTTCTCGAAAAAGGCCTTGAATTCATGGTAGTTTCTTGAAATCTAACATATCTAAATCATGGAAATTTCCAATTGCGGTCCTTATAATAGAGACTTTGGAGTAGCTGTTTGCAACATGAAGAAGATCCTCCCCCCCCCCCCCCCAAACCCCTGCCCCTCCCCACGCACACAAAAAAAACTGCCACGCTTATGACCTCTGCAAGATTTTGTATTTACTGATATCAGAAAGTGCATTAATATTTTATTGATAGATCTCCAAGAATGTATGTTTCTCTTTTTTTAGAATGATTGAAGACGTGCCCTAACATTTTAATATTTTATATACTGTTTGTCCATCCCTGGCAAAAAATGTATATTTCCAATGTTTGAACGAATAGTTAATTGTTAAAATAGTAGAATTGTGTGCATAAACTTTGCAAGTTATGTTTAAGAAGAATGTACTTTGTACTCGATATCTAGTGAATTCAGGCGTCATGGTCTAAAATAGCAAGGCAGATATTGTTTGCCTCCATATTGTGTGCTTCCAGAAAGCTACAGAGCAGAAATAACAGGACCCATTGGAAATTAGTGTATTGTTAACATTCAATAATATTCGACTGTAAGAATGAATATCTCGTGAATTGGTAGGATGTGTGCATGTGACTTTTTGTTGTAATGGACGAACTTTTTTTATCACTGAACTGACATATATGATCTGATATTTATTACTCATCAAATTCAGGGGGCATCCTATTCCAAGCTCTTTGATAGATAAAGTTGAAGAGTACATTCCAAATGATCTTGCATTGTTGTTCAACCTATCAGAGGTAATTCTGAGTTCTGTTTATCTTCTTTGAAGATTAACTAGCACTTGCTAATCTGTTTATCTTGGATGATGCATCAGGAGAAGAATTCTTTTAATGGGTATAATGCATCCCCTACTTGGATGCATTCAGATATCATGGATGACAATGTCATTATTGAATCATGTACTCATGCTAATTCTTTTGATGGGACTACATCTGATCCAAGTACAACAGTTAATTGCACACCAGATGCTTGTAATGTGGAAGGAACTCCAAGGAACTGGACCCCCACCCACATTCTGGATTTCAGTGATCTAACTATTGGTAAATCACTTCTAACGTCAATAATCACCCGTTCCCACCCAGCAAAGACACACACACACACACACACACACACACACACACACTCCTTTGGACACGCATACAGCTTCATTATATGATGTTAAAAGTTAAGTTTAATTACATTTATCATGAATATTCCATATTTCGAATTTTCTGCTTTTTCATGTCCTTCATGAGGAATTTTTTTAGAAGTTTCTGTGTATTATAATTTGTTCCATCTTACATTTGCTTGGTCTTTTTTATTTTTTGCTAGCAGAAGCCTTATGAAATGTTTTTTTTTTTCCTTTTTTTTCTTTCTTTCACATATGTATTTATCCACTTATTTTAACCTAGTACAGCCTTGGGGACTGACAATAATCTCCTGTTTCAACTGTAGGAAGATCAGAGTAATGCTCTGAAAAGATATTTCCTGTTTCAACTGTAGGAAGATCAGAGTAATGCTCTGAAAAGATATTACCATTATATTTGCATGTGAAATTTTTGCATCAATTGTTAGACTCATTCATGTATCAAGGACATCTGATATGAAAGAACATAAGTGAACAAACATCAGGTTTGGATTGATGGTCTAATGTTATCCGTTAATGTAAAATTGCATTTTCCTTCCGTTAGACCAATAAACGTATAAAGTTTTTTTGTTACATGTCAGTGCATTTAGCTTGTCGATTTAAAAGCTATTTGTTGCCACATTTTTAGAATTAAGAGCTAATAAATGAATCTTATATTTTTTGTTATATTTTTATATTCCCTAAGTGCTGAGTTTAGAAGAAAGATTAATGCAATTGAGCAAAAGATGTGGTATAGAGTCCATGTTGTTTTTATTGTTGTTTCTGCTAGTTCTATGCCCTGATTTGTTCAATTAAAGTATTGAAAACCAATTTCACATGCAAGTTTCATGTTCAGAATTCAGCAAAATATTTGGGATAAAAGCTATGTATATATTTTTGTTTCAGCTGCTTTCATATCTTCTTTTGTTTATGTGAAATGTTAAAACCTTATTAAATTTCATGTTCACAATCTCCAAGTGAAAAAAGAAAAATGGTTTAATTAAAATAGATAATTCTATTTTATTATGCGCAGGGGATCCTTTATATGACTTGATTCCGATACACCTAGATATTTTCAGAGGAGACGTTTATCTTCTTAACCAACTTCTTGAAAGCTACAAACTCCCTCTGACAAGAATATTGAACAGTGCGCCTTCCTATGGTTCGGTAGAGAACTGGAAGAAGCTTAAGAGAATTTCATATCGTGCCATGTAAGTTAGCCTGTCTTCTATTTGCATTGTTTTTACTTAATTATTCATCTAAGATTTTCGTTTTAACCTTGATATGCCCTTATAAGATACACATACTCCTTCTCATATTAATGTTGTCACAAATCATGCATTGACCTCATATCCCTCCAGCCCCCTCCCCCAAAAAAGGAAAAAGAAAAAAAAAACTATTAGATTAAGTAGTGCTGAAGTTCACAAGTACTAATATATTTCCATACACGGTAGCATATGACAGTGGTGAAACTCTATTGATCTCCAGTCACCAACATGAATACTTAAGGATCCATAAGTCCAGTATTTGATTTCTTCTTCCATTTTATTACTCTCTAGACTATTGATATGTATACTGGCCAATCTCACCTGATTTACAAGGCGTATGAATAGCTTTTCAATGTTTTTCAACTCGGAAGTATTAAAGTTTTTATTTGCCACTTGAAGTGGATTCCCCAAAGAAGGGTGGATAATGAGAATGCATTTAAACAATTAATAGGGCATGTAAATGGAGCTGTCATATTCTGTTGTCGACTAGAGAAACATAAGAGCTATTGGAAGTCTGTATGAACCCTACCTTTTACAAATTGTTGTCTTATGTTTTGTGCCCATATATCGACCTGGTTATGTAATATAAGCCATACGCTCTTCTGTGAGAAGATCAGGATTTCAGAGCAATCCTTTTCTTAATCCTAAACTTTAGTTATATTATCTTCTTTCAGTTTGCTTTTTGGTAAGACCATGTTCTGTTTTCATGTACAGAGGTAAATCATTTGGTTAGTTGAAAAAGAAGTGCATGAGCTAATTTATGACTAATAAAGCATTTTAAAGAGGAAAGTGGGAATTGTAGCCTGGGTTGCAGTATTACAGGGTAGGGACTTTGGGAATTTATGAGAAATTTGGAATTAAAAAATAATATTATCTGCTTTCTTTATTTGGATAATGAAGATGAGGAAAAATCTAAGATGGAGGAGAAGATAATAGGATGACTTCCATCTTCAACCGAAACATATTTCAATTGAAGGAAAAGGGAAACGTTAATTTTACTACTTTTTATGTATTGCTCTTGTGCTCAAGTGAATGGCTAAAGTTTCGACCCTTTCTAGTTCGTCTGGAAATCGGCGATGAATTAAGCAAAGTCCATCTTGTCATTCTAATAGTGGTACTAAATTAATACAAAAAAAATCGTACTATTCAAGCGAACTGTACGTTTCTACTCCTTTTAACATAAAGAAAGACAAGATAATTAAGATCGTTCTCATTCAAGAGATGACATTGGGGAATAATATAGATAGATTTTCCTATCTGTTTCCCTCCGTATGAAATGAGATCTTATTTATGTGTTTGCTTTATTGTTAGCCCTCGATCTTGAAAAGCAGCGGAAATTTTTCATTGTAATTTTCATCAGATCATATTTTGAGAGCCAAAAGATAGAAACTGATGTGTCTACCATAATTTATGCTGGCGTCTACAGGTGCTACTGTATTTTGCATGAAGAGAATGTTCTGGGAGCCATCTTTAGCCTATGGGATGAACTGAGAACGGCCGAGTCCTGGGAAAAGGTAGAGGAGGTTGTTTGGGGAGTGTTGAATAATTACAAATGCTCTGGCTAAAGATTTTAATCTTAGCAAAACTGAAATGTAATAATACTTACCTTCTTGTATATTTTTCCCATTTCATTCATTTTGTCACTTTCTGGCACTGCTTGCTGTTTAACCACTCTTCTTCAAATAGGGCAAAATAATTAAATCTCCCCGAGTTATTGTAGCTCAAGGAATTTTCTGTTTAACCAACAATATTTTTGTCTCATAAATGTCAAGCCTACTTGTTATGTTTATATATCTTTCATGAATTTTAAGCAGTTTATTCCTGTAAAACTTGTCTATTATTGATTTCATGTATTATTTTCTTCTTCTTTCCCAAATAAACTGAGACATCTCAACATGAGGACTAATTATTTGAAATCCAAGATGATCTCATTCTTCTTTTCGAGGAAAGATCCTATCAGAACCTCCCGCACTATGTGAGATGTCGTGCGGATGTTCTAAGCCATGCGTGTGACAAATAGGGGGCAATTCAATCATTTCACTGCCCCTTTTGTGGCTCATAGAACCCTGCACTGCGGGGTACTGATAGGATCCGTAGTCTCTTTTCCCCCCTTCCCTCTTTCGCTCAGATGTTGCTTTGTATGTATAGTTAGTGACTGATAGAAGACCTATTTCCTTGTGATATGTTACTTGGGCGGTCATCTATCATATCCTAGTGACCACTACTCAAACTTAGGTCTCTTATCAATATTAAGCAAAAAAAAAAAAAATCCAAATTTAATGTGGGCAAAATTAAGATCTTCCCATGAGTGGGACTTTCAAGTTATAAAATAATAATAATAATAATAATAGTAACTGGAGATGTAGTTTCTAATCTGGTAGGATAACTATCCATAAATAATATTCTAACCATAAAACTACAACTGTTAACCAACAAGGTCACAAAACCATCATAATGAACTTAGCTTGCCACCCCTTGGTTGGACCCCAAATTGCTCTCTAGCGTCATCCCCACACTATGCAACGGGATGGTCCTTGTCCCATTCATGGATAAAACACACTGGTAAGTGTTTGTAGGCTAGGAAACCACTACGAAGCACACATGTTAGCTAATAAAGTGACATAACATATATTAGTCAACTAGCATCATCACTTTGATCCTCACTCACTCCTTTGGACCCTTTGAGACACTCGGAAGGGCACTTTGAGGGCCAAAGCAGTTCCCACAGTAGAAATAAGATTGGATAAGATGCAAGATAAACTTTTTTGATTGTCTTTTGCCGACAGTGCAATTAGAGTAGCATGTTCCACACAAAAAAAAAGATATATTTTGACTGTTGAAAGGTCGATGATGTTGGAAAAGTATTGTAGCAATTGAAATGTACTTTTCATTAAAGATTTCACCTTTTCTTCGTGTTTTTCCAAGGCTCTTTGGCAACAGATGCGGTACACGAACACAATCAAACAAAAACCAAATTAAAAGGTATCCGTAGACAAGTTGACTTTATTAGTGGCCGAGAGCCCGAGGAGGCAGGTAACCTTGCATATAATAGAGTTGCCACTGTTCAGAAACTAGTGGCCGAGACTCACGATATGGCTCGAGTGGATGACAACTTTTGAGGAATCTAAATGTTGATCAAACTCTCTTTCGTAATTACTTATATACAAATACTGTCTAATCTCCTTTTGGAATTGATGTAAGTATGAGCTCTGTGATAGCTCTAAATAATGTATACTCTCCCTTCTGTCCTTTTCTAGAACTGATTAGTCTGAGTTCTCTACTTCAATTTTTCTTTTCTTCGTAATAGATGACGGCTTTGGTCCTCTCCCTATTTTTTAGTTTGGACTAATTATTTCAGTACTCAGACTATTCGCTTCTAGGTTAGGATAAGTTTTTTGTTACTTAATGGTATATGAACAAGGCAACTCACCCTGTTTCTTTCGGTCAAAAAAAAAAGTTGACTTTATTAGAAAAGTTTATTGGGTGGTTACGATAAACCTTTCGATCGTTTATTAAAAAAAAAAGTTTTGACTAAAGGAATAGAGCAACATGAAGGGATTGTAACGTGTTTTTTAGGTTGTTAATCCCCAATTATATGTAATTTGATCTAAATTTAAAAGTTCTGAGGGTATTGAAGGAGATCGGTGGAGTTATTATCCCGGACCAAACATAATGAAGGCGTACATTTCGTACATGTCTCCATCCGTTCATTTCTGACGTGTAAGAAAAATATGAAGATGTGTGCGTATGCGTACAAAGTTAATTGCTTGTCTTTTGAAGACGTACTAATTGCATTATTAGTTTGATGCTAGTTGCATCCAAGTAATAAAATATGAGGATTCCTTCATTTTCTTTTGAAATTAATGCTGAGATGAGAAAATTTAAGGGTGAAAAAGTAGAGGTAGCATCACCGGTATAATAAGGACAGAACATCAATAATTAAACTGGATCGCATCTTCTTCTTCACTATTAAAAAAGTAACGGAGGGAGTACTATGTTATCACAATTATTGATTTTCTAGTGGATGGTTAATTTTTTTAAAGTGCAAATTAGAAGCGAGTGTAATTTTATGGAGATACCGTGGGTGTTAGATTTGAAAGGAATCACAATCACCACTATTTAGTTAATGATTGTTATCAAAAGTTGTGATCTCTACCCTATTTTTTTTGGGGGAGGAGACTCAAATTCAATTAAAAAAGTAAATTTCTAAAGAACTCAGCTGAACTAGAGATAGTTATGCTGCACAAAACTCTCGTTAAGCTTGTGACTTTTGCAAAATCCCCTTGACTTTTGGGAATTCCAGGAAACCCCTAACTTTAGCAATTTACTATTAAGGGAGTTAAAGAAAAAATACAATAGTGAAATATCCTTTTTTTAAGTAAAGGAAATAATAGTTGGCTTAAATTTTTTTGGTAAAAAGCTGTCTATTTGATAAGTGAGGAGCAGGACGCATTAAATATAGCGGCATAAAGGCCAAATTGGTGTTACTTTTTTTAAGGCTTCTGCTAAGGGGCTGTTTGGTTGCTTTCCTTCATTTTTCAAAAATGATTTTCCTTCACTTTTTAGTGTTTCCTTCACTTTCATGGAAAGTGTTTCTTGTGTTTGTTTCATCAAAAAAATGGGGTGAAAGTACTTTCCATCACTTTTCTTGGTTTGGTTCAACTTGAAAAAAGAAGAAAACAATTGATGTGTGAATAGATTCCCTCATTTTTAGTGTTTGGTTCAAATAAAAAAAAAGAAGAAACCATGAATATGGTTACCATGGTGTGCTTACCACCCATATAGGATAAAATATTTCCAACATAAATTGAGAGGTGAACATATATCAACCGTCACATAAAAATATTTAAAAATTTGAGGGACTAATTTGTAATTTTTAAAAAAGAGTTGAGGTAGTGATTTGCAAAATATTTAAAGATTTGAGGGGCTAATTTCAAAATATGAACAGTTGAGGGAAATTTCAAAATGTTCCCACATTTGAGGGACTAATTTTAAAATTGAGGACATAATATTCAGTTATCAAGATAAAATTTTCAATATTTAAATGGTACCGCTAAGTTGAATGTTAAGGTACACACTAAAGATCAAAGAGAAGCAACACATGTTGAGTGTCAGTAATATCTCGAGGTGTACAAATCATATATAATACATGTGCATATAATAAATGATTATGAATAAGATATCACGTAGTTAGAGAATTTCTAAAACAATGGATCATCTGTTACATTATGTCGTTCATTTTACAGCTGCTAGATGAAACGTTTGGAAATCCCTGCTCATACACATTTGTGACACGAAAATCGAGATGGATGGTGAATATGACACTAAATTCAAAATATGAACATTTGAGATAGGAAATTGAAAATGATTAAAGATCTGTGGAACTAGTTTTAAATTTAAGGGGGTAATTTGTAAAATGTCTAGAGATTTTAGGGACTAATTTCAACTAATTATGGACATTTAAGGGGGTAATTCCAAACCTTTAAAGATTTGATAGACTGATAGAGGAGAAAAGTCCAGGGAAAAGAGGAGAAAAGTCTCCCTTTTGGAGTGTGTCTAGCTTTGATCAAGTGTTCAATCAGGTGGTCATTTGTCCATGGATTAAGCTGAAATTTTTATTGAAGATTCCTCAACATTGTTCTTCAATATAAACGGTGGAGATTTCCATTGGAACTCTGTAGCTTGAGCAGAAATTGATTGACTAATATTAATGTTGATGAAGTAATTTTCAAAATTTTAAAGGATTTGAGGAAATAAGTGCAAACAATTAGATAATGATTGACTAGTATATTTGCTTATGAAGTTGAGGGGCTTTTGTGAAATTTAAGTGCACTTTAGAGAGTTAACGGGACTACTAGTCCCATGAAAAAAGCTGTTGCATTTTTCACGGGACTAGTACTCCAGTTTATTTGGTGGGCGTGCACGAAAACACCACCACCACCAACACCACCACCACCACCAACAACAACAACAACACCACCACCACCACCAACAACACCAAGAAGATAAAGAAGCTCAAACCTCTTGACGTATGTTGAACGGACACGGGTGCGGTGCGGGTGCGGGTGAGGACACGGGTGCGGATACGAGACACAATAAAATTGTAAAAGTTAGGATACGGGGACAAGGCAATATACATACATATTAAAATTAATAATCTATATGAGATCGATACTGTTTTCATTCATATGTAGGAGAACTAAAATCCTTATACTACTATGTTTCCACCTACCATAGATTGAGCCAAGGACGTTGATTTCAGATGAAACAACTCTTGGAGATATCCACACTCTGATGTTAAGTAACTTA
>JBAKGM010000139.1:20625862-20646494 GCA_037177215.1 Asparagus racemosus
GATACACTCTCGTTCAATGTAAAAAGACAATTATACCCCTCCCACACAAAGTTACTTCTGTTCCCCTTACTAAACTCTCAAACAATATTTTATCTTTTCACTTCCACTCCTTACCTTTCCTTTCCGTTACTTAACTTTCCGTTCCTTTACTTAGTGAACTCCCAAACAGAGTGTTAAAGAAGTACCTCTTACTTTGCTTTTAGGGTCCGCTGAGAAAATTTGAAAGTTTTGAGGATTTTGTTAGGACACCCCAAAACCGTGGGGTGTTTTTATATGAACTTATAAAGCTCAGAGGGTCAAAACAAACACCCTAAAAGATCAGGGGGTTTTCAAAATTTCAGCCAATAAAAAACCACCAACAAGTAACCAAACTTTAATGAAAGTCTGGTACAAGCAAAGGAAAATAAAAGAAGAGGGCCGGTCGGTAACTCGTCTCGCGTTTCCATCAAATTTGGCGCACGCAGAGCAACAACTCGTTCTGCAGTATTCCTTCTCCATTCTCTTGAAGCTGCTGCTGTTTCAGCAGATCCCGCTCCTTCTAATTCCAATTCCTCGGGGATTAACGGGGAATTAGCAACAAATAATCGCGAGGGGCAGAGGATTAAGAAAGAGGGATGTGGGTTTTCTATTTGATCTCGCTGCCTCTAACCCTGGGCATGGTTCTGATCACGCTACGGTACTTCGCCGGCCCCGATGTACCCAAATATGTACTCTTTACGGTCGGTTACGCTTGGTTCTGCTCACTCTCCATCATCATCCTCGTCCCCGCCGACATCTGGACTGTAAGAATCATCTGATCATTTTTTTTTCTCTTTTTTTTTTGTTTTGTTTTGGATCTGGTCGTTTTTTATGATGAATTATATTGGAATTTAGGGGAATTTTGGCTGGTTTGGGGTCCGGTTTTGAATTTTTCTTGATAATCTGGAGCTGAATTAGGGGTTTTAGATCTTTCTCGTTCTGCGAGAGATCATTTGGTGTTTTGAGTATAATGGCTGCATTTTTGGTGATTTGGCTGAATCTTATCGGAGATTTGTTGGGTGTTTATTGGAATTTGGATGGATTCCTTTATTTCTTTTTTCTATGCTTGAATAATGAAATATTGCAATTTCTATGAGTTAGGTTTAAATATAAGCATTAATTTAGTATGTGGTGGATCCACAGTTTTATGATGCTGCATGCATTTGAGGGGGTAATGTTCAGCTGAGTGTGCATCAGTTGGTTTGAGGAATATGCTACTAAGCTGGCATTTTAGTTAATTTTAGTTTTGGGAAAATAGTTTGCCAGTAGGAGGGAACTAGGGGGAGTTTTTATTTTATTTTATTTATTTATTTTTTTAAATGAGCAAGTACTAGGCATCTGATAGCTTATTTAGATGAATGATTAGAGAAGAATTCAAGTTTGATGTGTACTTGGGTGTTTTGGTAAAGCAATAGGAGGATAATGGTTATGGCGGTATGTTTCAAGGTAGAAGTGACACCAGGATCAGATTTTGAGTTGTAAGGATAGATTTGGTGTTATATAAATAAAGTAAAGCCACATATTTGGAGGTTGTGGAAGTTGTGGAAAGTATAGATGGAAGAGGCTAGAGGTCACCTCTTCAAGCTTTATAGAAGAGAAAGAATAAATTAAGGGTAATGGATGAATCTTTCTAGGACACATGAGCTAGTGGCATAGCTAGGCTTGGCGTTTGGGGGCACTCTTATTAATTTCTTCTCGTAAAAATACTAAAACAATTATATCAATAATCACACTTTACAGTACCAAGATTTTTCTTGAGAGGAAGAATAGGTTGTCAAACAAGAAAACCACAATCAAATATTATATACGAAATGATTGTTTACAAAAAAGAAAAGAGGACTCTCAACTCCGTACTATAGTCAAAATTAATACAACAAAGCCCCAGAAAATAACATCATGCTTGAAAATGACATTAACAAACTATTCCAACGATTTGTCAGTTTTTTGAAATTGTTGCATAATTGTATCATACTAATAGTATCGTAGATGAATATTTCAAGTTGATTGTCAAGAGTCATAAGCTTCTATGGTTCAAAAGCAAGAGGATAAAACTCACATGACGGGTTAACTTTTGCTTGTTGAATGTACCAAATAAATAAATATATAAATAAAAATACTACGATGTAAACATGCTACACAAAGAAGTAACTTTGTATTTGCCAAAGTAAAGAGATTTTTTAGCTATAAATTTTTAAATCTATATCTGTATACATATTGATCAACTTATAGTGACAATGATGCAAATTGAAGCTTGCTTGAGTTTATCTATGAGAAAATAAACTTATAGCAACATATATGAGTTCGTTCATATTTTTTGGTTAATTCATTAAAGTTTAACTAGGAGAATATAAACATGTACATTATACAAACATGTAAATTTTGATAATTGACATAGTTTAGCACAAGTGATTCACCATATGCTTAAGATGTATTGTTAATCATTGAAACTTAATCTATTGACTCGAGCAAACTTGGATCAACAATATGTGTATTCTGTTGCTTATTGGAACAATGCTGGATGATGACAGCCCTGACAAATAATACAACCCGAATACTAGAAGCTGGGGGATAAGGGCCCAAGAATCCAAATTATAATTGTACCCTTTTGTGTTCTTTTTGGGGAAAAATCTTGTTTATATTTGAAAAAAGTAACTGTTACGTGCAGAATTAGTTGAGACCAAATTGGGTTAACACTTAACAGTTAGCGCTACATTGCTACACCATCACTTTGATATGTTTTGTGACACAAAATGGTAGGAATCACCACCAAATTTCTCAGTGTAAGGATATGTATATTTTACCATTAATATTGTTGCTCTTTTATTCTTACATCTACATTGATTTAATTTACTATTTATTGCTTGAAGCATATGCAACTTCAGTGGTTTGATTATCCATTTATAACATTGCAGACTATAATTGGTCATGACAATGGAGGCATTGCGTTCTTTTGGAGCTGGTCATATTGGAGCACATTTCTCCTGACATGGTAATTTAATGAGCTTACCTCTTGAGTTTGTACTAAGTCTTATTGTTGTCATCCTGGTAGTTGGATCTAATCTATATAATGGTGCTCTCAACATCCTAATAAAAGACGTGCTCTATCTATGCATGATGCTTTTTGGTACTGTGAAAATGAGTTAGTCATTAAACATCCACACATTATCATTTGTTTGTTATTGATGTTCCTCGAGTTTCTGAAATTTGTGTCAAACTAGAATGAGAAAGAGCAGGCACATGGCTGGAGATTCCTTTTGAAACAGTAAATCTTACACAATTGGTTTACAGGATCATGAAGATGAATCAAATTATTTAAGGAAAGGGACACATACCTTGTATTCAAAGAGAAAGATAGCAAATATCTGGGGTTTCTTTTTTTATCCTATACGGATGATCTGATCCACAAGGACCTAAACTTACCCGGATGTGGAGTTGGTGTGTACATGTCCATTATACATTCATAACCATTAAAATCTAAGTCTAAAACATGACGCCAATGTTACTTGCTTGTTCTTGTGAACATGCTATACGTGCATACCCATTAATCTATGTATCTGTGTTCTTATGTAGGATATCAGTGGGTCCATATCCACATATGGTTTATTACCATTTTAGTTTTTTCCTTACTATTTTAGCTGGCGTATGTTTTGCATTTGTGGTTTAGTTATCTTGATTCATATTGGGTCTATTGTCATTATCGCGGTTAATTTTATCTGTCTATGTAGGGCTGTGGTTCCTACTATTCAGGGTTATGAAGATGCTGGAGATTTCACTGTGAGAGAAAGGCTAAGGACTAGTATCCGTGCGAACTTGGTCTTTTATCTAATAGTGGGATCTATTGGCCTTTTTGGACTTATTCTGCTTATCATTATGCGCAGAGACTGGTGCGTTTTCATGCTCTACACACACACACATACATACAAATATTTGTATTTATTTATGTATATGTATACTACTTCCTATTTGTTTTGGAATCATATGATGTAGTCCTGACCTTTTAAATTGATATTTATTTGTTATTATATAAGTTTATTTTCTTTGATTGATTGCCGGATGATGATTGTAAAATTATACTATTGTTGTATGTAGACTATTTTGCTATATATGCTTTAGTCAGTACTCAGTAGGCATGTAGCTATTATTATGCCTACTTGAATTTTGATGGGATGAGAACATTTATGAAACTATGGTTGTATGCTTAGATTGTTGGTTCCTGGAGCCTGGATGAACCACCACAACAGTGTTTGACTTTTTACAAATTGTTGCATCAGATTGAAGGAGTCTCCATTGCCAATGGTAACCTAAAACGGTGTTCAATCAGTCTATGGGCTTAGCAATTGCCACTATCGACCTAAAATTGGACTATGTTAGTACAGTGGGCTTCACATTTAAAAAACATACTGAAATTTGTCTGATTTTGGAATACGCAAGGCCTAGCTTGGTGGAGCAATTACATGCTTGGTTCCTGGAGTTTGATGTTTGACATGGTTGAGTGGTCTACAACTAGTGTTTAAATCCATGTATTTGGGGTTGGGAGCTGATTTGGATGACATTTTCAATGGTTTTAGAAGGAATTATCCACTGTTTAGAAGGGTAGAAAGGAAGTAAGTGAAATCGATAAACGAGTGATGGTATTATTGTTGGTGGAGAATATGGTATTGTCCAGAATCTCAGCAGTGAATAAAGGGTAGGGAAAAAAATGATGGATGTTGAAAGAAAATAGAAGAGATGAAAGAGATGAGATACTTCTACATAGGAGACCTTGGTCCTTTATGACTACTCTTGTAGCTTCAATGTCTTTAACTTTGATACATTTTATACACTAATAAAATAGTTAACTACTAAGTGACATCTACCTGGTCACAATAAATATCTGAGTGATTATATAAGAAACCTTGACTATGGAATAGAGTAGGACTAATTAAAGATGCTGTTAAGTTGAAAAAAAATGTTGTAATGAGTATTTTAAAGAGTCAGCTTGGCAATCTTTCCTTATAATTTATTCCTTCTAAAAGCTAAAATCAAGATCTTCTGGTTTGACTCATAGTCAAAGTCAAAACTAACGATTCACTTGTCTTTGAGGAAGGAGGCTAAATGGCAATATGATGGAAGTATCCACCAAAATAAACGCCAAACAGCCTGTGCATCAAGTGATTACGCTGTGGTTAACTCGCCTAATTTGTCTTGCTGCAGTTTTCTTGAATTCTCCATATTGGATTCCATGACCTAATGATGATGGCAATTTAATCCTGAATCCTTCTTGAATTCTCCATATTGGATTCCATGACCTAATGATAATGGCAATTTAATCCTGAATCCCTAATGATTGGTAGATGTGGCAGTAGTCATGTGTTATTGCAGAGATGACTGATGAAACATTTAGGAACTCTGATTGTTTGAATTGTTCTTGATCTGAGATTGACAGGTATAATGGATAATGATGGAGAAGTTAGTTTAGTCTGCCTTGGTTGTGATGACCATCTCAACTATTTGCAGTGTTTGACATGGTATTAGGCAGCTGTCTCCTTTTTTGGCATCTTTTTCTTCCATCTTTATTATTATTTAGGGAGTTTTCTGGAGATTTTCTGGAAACAACAGAGGAATGCATCTTGTTTAGAGCTCAAATTTAAGTGATGAAAGGAAAAACCAAGGCTCTAAATTTTAGCTTGTAAGAAATTGCTAATTTTGCATAAAGTCTCCCCCCCCCCCCCCCTGAAAGAGAGCCATTTTTCTACCATCTTAGAAAAATACCAAAGCAATTAAATGGAGGCTTCCAACATAAAAATATGGATCACTGGTTGATGCCTTGGGTTGATTAACATAATTATTGGTTGATATTAGCTATCACATGATTAGTCATTTGGGGTGAGCAGTTACACAATGCTGCTTCTTACCTGCGACTAGGTAGCACAGATATGGGTGCGGACACGGACACGGGACACAGCAAATTTTTAAAATGTAGGATACGAAGACATGGCTGTATGTGTGTGTAGATCAAATATTGAATTAAAATATCTATAACATTTGTATGTTTCTTCTATTATCTCTACCAATTAAGAATCAAGTTCAATGAAACTCAGAATAAGGTTTGACAACAAAAGTCGCATGGGATAATACATTGTGTATTTTTCAAATATTTAACCAATGAGTTTCAGTTTTTGGGTTAAAAAACCAATTGGTTTTGAATCTGATATTACCAAAGGAACTAGTT
The DNA here is from genome assembly GCA_037177215.1 of Asparagus racemosus. Lineage (NCBI taxonomy): Eukaryota > Viridiplantae > Streptophyta > Magnoliopsida > Asparagales > Asparagaceae > Asparagus > Asparagus racemosus. Next base: position 20,632,092 of record JBAKGM010000139.1, read on the forward strand.
TAGAGCATAATTAATGGGAAAATCAGACTTTGCTTTGAACCACACATGTTCGTGGCGTGTCCGTGGAGAATCCGTGTCGGACGCGTGTCAGACACGGACATGGCACCCAAAACGCTGTGTCTGAGTAACATAGCTCTGCATGAGTATCTGCGTTGACTTACTCTGATGGTTAGCTAGATTTCTCCTTATTAGCGAAGACACATGTATTATGCAAATTTTATATTCTTGGCATACGACTTTAGCAAACGAGGAAGTAACTAAACAAATTTATTGTTTATACTGTTTTAGAAGTAATATTCAGAAACATGATGTTTTAGTGGATTTGATGCTATACTGTAGCCATACATTAGATTTAGGTTATATTCATGGAAAGAAAAGAAGTTGTGGCAGCAGAATGTTCTAGAAAAATTTGGGAAATATCAATAGAGAAAAAAAGTAAGATAAAAAAACTTATGATTGACTGACTTATCATAAGATTAAAAAATTCTAAAAAGATATAAAAAACATTCCTTTTTGTATGACACTCAATCTTTTTCACTGCTATTCTATGATAAAATTTGGACTTAAGTTTTGAAATTATTAAAAATTCTATAATTCTTTTTGCTTTGTAAAACCGCTATATGATGTTAGTTTCTTGGGTCATGTGAAATTTGTAAAGATATATATTATTCTTAAGTTTCTTACTTCGAGCAGTTGTCATTTCCTTTCTAGTTTTATTATATTATATCATTAAACAATAAATAATGTGGTTTAAATTAACTCCTTAACTGTTAAATTCATATACTGCAGGAGTGGCGGTATTGTGGGCTTGGCTATGGCTTGCTCGAATACCTTTGGGCTTGTCACGGGTGCATTCCTTCTTGGTTTCGGGTTGAGTGAAATCCCAAAGAGCATTTGGAAGAATGCGGATTGGACTAATCGTCAAAAGTTTCTTTCACATAGGGTTGCAAAAATGGCTGTGAGCCTAGATGATGCTCACAAAGAATTTTCAAATGCTATCGTAGTAAGTACATAGTCAATGATCTTTCTTGGATTTCACTGCTTGGCATTCATATGTTGTTTCCTTTCTTTTTTTTTAATCTTATATTTCATCTGTACTCTTTTGTAATGATTGGAGCAGAGACGTCCTTGCTATATGATTTTGGGAAAAGATGCTAGTATAATCACTGTTTTATCATTGCTGCAAAATGCAGTATATAGTGCACAGCCTTTGAGCATCTTTGCCTTCCATGTTTTTATATTCTTAGCTAAGTTTATTAAGTATAGCATTTGGAGGAACTTCATTCAAAAAGTTGAGATATAAATGTAGCCTCTTAGAAATTCTCTCTGTGATGCACATTAACTTTGTACGAATTCCCTATGTAAAAGTGATCAGTTTTTTTGGGTTAATGTTTAATAGGGATTTTATGACCTACATCTTCTTTTATTTCACTATTTTAAGAAATGATTAATCCTAGTTACATTGTCAAGTTTAGGTATATATTAACCACGAATCTTCACTATAGACTAGTTCCTTCCCAATTGTCATACTTTTTTATCTGCTCTTTTCCAGTAAAAATCATTGAGATTCTGATGATTCTCTTCATTTTTCTACTTTGGAAGTTATCCCTTCTTTAGTCAAAAAATCATGCACGAGGAGACTTCATTCTTGATGTGCCTAGGAAAATCATAACTAATACAAAGAAACAAGGACTTTATGTAAACGTATGAGGGTAAGAATGCCATCAGTTCCAAGGTACATCTATGCATTGGCATTTGTCAGCTGATTTTGATGGGCTATAAGTGATAATTTAATTGTTTTATGTTAATTAAATGGTTAAGAGGAGCCATGCAACATAGAACCTATTTTTGCCTTGTGTGTAGGATGTGCACACGAGGTAGTTCTTAGTATCAGATAAATGTGATTCTTCACATGTAGTGTTAAGCTGATAGTGCATGGACATTGTTGTGTTTATCTATTTGGATCTAGCATTAGATAGGAAATGCTATTTGGATTTGGGAGGTCAGGTTTTACATGTACCGGGCATATTTCTGGGCTACATTATGAACTAAATTCGTCTTGTCATACTTTAGTGACCCGAGAGCTTGAGTCTTTATAATCTGGCGGCTGGCCTTGGTTAAATTCATGTCTTTTTTTTGTGAGGTAAATGTTTAGATTTGATGCCTTCCATTATGTATCAGGAGTTTTAAGTGCAGTCAAACTTGAAAGGCGGAATAATAGGAAGGAGAGGACAGAAGTGGAGTGGAGAAGCAAAAGAGTGTAGAAGTTTGCATATTGTGGAATCTTGATTTTCTACTCCGTTTACTATTAGATTAGGATATAGCAGATGCTTCTCCATGCATACAAGTACAAATATATTACTCTGACACCCTTCATTGTGTGTTTTTGCCTGTATTTGTAATACAGCTTTCTAGAACATTGTAAATTGTAATATTAGTTCTATTTAAAAACTTTGATGTGGAAGACACATGCACCTAATATCTGAATGATATTTCTGAGTAAAAAATGCATTGAAGTAGTGAGACCTGATTTTTTTTCACTTAGAGGAGATATCTTCGCTCTCATTAACATTACCGAGCAAATTTTTATACTTGTTCAGTTGTTTGTTTACAAACTTTGTTTTAACTTCATCAACTAATTTTAATGAATTTTTATATTTTTCCTTCTTATGTGGTAGTGTGTATCTGTTGAAAAAATGCACTATATGTACTTCGCATTACGTAGCATAACAGTCCATCCATGCTACTTAGCACCTTAGGATAGGCAGTCACACTATTTCAAAATAGTGTGCACTATGTTTCATATCATTGTTGCATAGTGAGTTGGTCTGGTAAATAACCTGTCTTCCTCTGCTCAACTCTTAATCCTTAAAATTCTCTTTCCTGACCGTGGTCCATAGTTCCTTTCCCCAGTGGCAACTTCCCTTCCACTTTCCGCTGATGACAACATTGACAACCACCATTTTTCTTCTTTTCCCCCGGTGATAACATTGTGGGTGGCACTGTGAGTGCCCACCAATTGTCCCACACACTGGTCGTGTGAGGGCATATTGAAAGGGTTTTAGTAGTAAGTCTAGGGAGCCAAGTGTAACAATATTTAACTAAACAACTCCGCAGTTAAGTGTGCTTGGGGCCTTGGGTGAGAGTAGTACCAGCCTACCAAGATGGGTGATCTCCTGGGATGTTATAGTGTTGCACTCAGTGGGTCCTAGGGCCGTCAGTGATGCTGACAAGGAAGCTAGTTCCCCTTCCTCTTTTTGCCCTCTGTCAAGCACATTTTCCACTACAGACTACCCAACCTTTTCTCCCACGACTACGTCACTATAAGCGAGGCTGTTAAGTAATTTAGTTTGCTTTTATTAATTTTAAAATTTTTGGTGAAACTTTTTAGATTCTTTCACATTTTGGAATCATGTTTCTATTAATTAAACTTATTGTGTGTATATTTTCTAGTTGTCCTGTTGTAAGAAAAACTGGTCGTATGTATTCAACTGATTTTTGGGTCTCTATGTTCTGTTAATTCCTACATTGTGTTTTAAAATTAAATTTATATCCTAAGTGCATATGCTTTTATTTTTCATATATTCTATTTATATGTTTCATTAGGTTGCTCAAGCCACATCCAAGCAGATGTCAAAGCGTGATCCTTTGAGGCCTTACATGGACGTTATTGATGATATGGTGCTTCAAATGGTACTGCCCATTCAGCAAATTCATTGGGCTGCCTATAAAAGTAACTGCTGTGTAGAATATTTAAATGTTCTTATTTTATATAGTAACTTTAAAACCTTTTTTTCTTCTTCTTAGTTTCAGGAAGATCCATCTTTTAAACCATCAGGGGGGAGATTGGGAGAAAATGATATGGACTATGATACAGATGACAAATCTATGGCTGAGCTTAGACGGCAGCTCAGGAGAGCTCGGGAGGAGTATTATCGGTACAAAAGGTAAGTGGATGACAGGGTATGCCTATGCTTATTTTAGTGCCATGTAATTCCATCCATCATTGTCATCATCTTAGCGATTTCCCATCAAGATTGGTCAGATAAGACTATAAGAGCACGGGATCCAGAAATGTCAACTACGTGTAGTTGTCTACCTGGATCTAACCCAAGAAGTTGGTGCCAATGGAAGTATGGCCAATACAGGGGCTTCAACCCTAAAAACCAGTAGGCAGGGTTGAAGCTTATCCGGTGGAGGTAATCTGCCAAATAAATTACAAGCTAGGAGCATTTCTCCAATACTTTTCTAGACTATGATTCTGAAAGAGGGGAAAGATGTTGTTTTTGTTGTAGGGTATTGCTTTCAAAACTATAACAACAGCATTAGGAGCCAAATACTATGAAGTTTTTCCGTGAAGGCTATTTGCATTTAATACATTCGTATAACAGATACAGATGCATTGCGTCATGCAAATATATGTGCATGCGTGGTGTACAGTTGCATGTATATGTATTATGTAATATGTATGAATATGGCTATGTGTGTGTACTACTTTAGCATATGTATCATGTGTATATTATCCATGTCTTACGCCTGTGTGTTGGCTATCTGTGTGTATTTATGCCTCAAGATTCATGTATATGTTCGCATATGTATGTATGCATGTGTCAACAGAATGTGTTCACACTCATGAATATGCAGGCTGCAGTATAAATCTAAAATATATGTTTAAAGTTTGACTATGTGGTGTATTAAAATATTTTGCAGTGAATATATGACTTATGTCTTGGAGGCCCTTCAGCTGGAAGATACTGTGAAGAACTATGAGCGACGTGATTCAACTGGATGGTTAGTTCCATATTTTCCATGCTTTTATTGCCTAATTATGTTTGTCTTCTTAAATACCTTGAAGATATCTCTGGAGATCCTTAGCAAATAGTCTATCGATGATAGAAAACTTCTTTAATTCATATGTCTCATCGCTTCACTCTGTATGTCTTTCCTCATTATACGATAGCAAGATTATCAGGGTTTATCATCAATAAATGGAAAGGGGTACCATATTTTAAAAAATAAAGAATTAGTAATACAGAATTATAACTCTCAGGTCATTAAATGAGATATTATGATATTAGGAGAGCAAAAGTTATTTCATGCTTTTCCTTTGTCGAATAGATTATTTATGGTCTAGAAGAGGGTGTGGAAGTTTACTAGAGTACCTAGATTTCAATGCAGAATGTGGAACTTTTTTTTTGGTAAATGAAATTTTCATCAACCAGTAAACAATAAGCACAGTACAAAATCTCAGACATACCTGAGAATCACAATATTACAAAAAAGAAACACAAAACTGAAGCATCAGAGGTATTTGTAAATACAATGAAAGGGGATGCAAGCCTTAAAAACTCTTGTTAGAACCTCTCTTTTGATCTCTGCTATCAACCTGCTACCATCAGAAAAATGCTGGGCAAAAAATGTCCTACTAGGCTTGCACCAAAGATGGTGGAAACATGCAGCAACACTAGCCTTTAGAATCTGCAAACGAACAGCTTTACCCTGCCATTTAAAACTGACCAATGCAAAATGTCTGACCACACTAAAGGAAAAGAAGCTTGCATATTCTAGGCCATGATAGCATACCAGATAGGAGCAGAAAACTCACATTGAAAGAATAAGTGATCAAGGGACTCTACCTCCTTCAGACATTAGTAGCACTGATTAGTGTTAATAATCTGAATGTGGAACTTAAATTGCTCACTATTGTATCTAAACTTCATTTTACTTTTGTTGCCAATAAAAAAATTTAGTAAAAACCGGATGTGTCACAGGAACTAAAAGAAGAAACAGAAATTGGTGCAACCGAAATTGATGTTTTACTAAGATATCATTGATATTGGAGTAGTTTATAATCGGAGGGGCAAGATTTGATGCTTTGTTCAGCACAATGGTCTCAGCTAAAATCAGGGGCGGAGTTAGAAATTCTATTATGGGAGGGGGCCAAAAATCCAAAATACATGCATAAGTTGTTATTTATTTCATAAAAAGATTTTTTGCAAAATTACTCTCCTCAATCTTTAATATTTTGAAATTGATCCCTCAAATCATTCAACTTGCTTGCAGCTTCCTTAATTGTTAAGTTGTTTAGAAGTCCCTCAAATAAACAAAAATGCAACTAGGTCCCTTAATCGTTATGATTAATTTGAAACAACAACCCATGAAAATTGGAGGATTTAATAGCAATTTCAATCATTTGATATATAACTTAAGAATATGAGGGGTCCTTATGGCAAAATCAATGATTGAGGGACTAATATCAAAATATGAAAGGTTTTAGGCACTAAGAGACTAAGGACCAAATATGAAATACGAAAATTTTTAGTGGGGCCAAGGCACCCCCACCTATCTATGTGGCTCTGCCACCGGCTAAAATGCTGAATTTAATTTTTATTTTGAACATAGTGAACATGAGAACTACCCTTAAAAGGCACAAACATATTGAACTTGTATTCACTAATTTCATCAGATCATGAGTACATGAAATAGTGTTCTAAATTTTGTAATTTTGTAGAAGCAAGATGTTCAAAGTTTGCATGGAAGAGCAAAAGATTTGTGGTTAAGTATAAACATTTCAACTGTTACTGTGAAGTTGAACCAAACTCAGGAACTAATAAAATAAGATTTTTTTCCCTTTAGAAACCGCCTTTGAAATAGGCAATTCTACGGAAATTACCTTTGAATTGCAATTTATCCACAAATCACCTTTAAAATGGGTTTTTGTTGTAATTAACCACCTCTCATTCAAAATTTTCGCTAAAAATCAGAAAATAGCCATAAAAACTCACATTCAAGGAACACAACTCATTTTCTTAATATTTAGGTCTAGTTAGGATACAAGTCATGTATCTTAACATGAGTTTTTTAAAGTTAGTTTTTCCTTCTTAGAGAAAATTTGGACGGAAGGTGGTTGATTGCGACACAAAACCACTTTAAAAATTAGTTTATGTATAAATTGAAATTTAAAGGTGGTTCCTGTAGAATTACCCTATTTTAAACATGGTTTTTATGAATAAACCCATTAAAATATGGTGCTTGTACCTTGTTATGTAACCACTTACAATGTATGTAAAGCAATCTTAATACTTTACATTTGGCTAAATTACCAGATTGGCCTATGAAGTGACACCCCTTCACCAATAAGGCCTAAAAAATGATGCGAGCAATAACAAAGCTTAGAAAGTGACACACTTGACCAACAAGGCATATTCTAGTTGCCAAAGTTCTGGTATGGCGACAAAATTAATGCTTGTTTCTTATATACCCCTCAAATATCTTACACTTACAAATTTACCCTCCATATTCAGATATTTGCACCCACTGTTGTAAATAGCGCTCTATAGCGGGGCTATTGCGGTCGTGGCGGGTGACCGCTACGACATGATGGTTGGTGGTGGATGATTGCGGAATAAACCGCATTTCACTCAAATAACGCCTAATTGCGCGAAATAGCGCTGTTTAGCACTTAAAAGTGCTTTTAAGCGCTATTCTTATAGGATAAACCCAATCCGAACCTGACCCGAACCTGATCCGAACCTGACCCGAACTTGATCCGATTCCATAAAACTTAAAACCCAACGATATTTCTCTCTCTCTCTCCCCTCTCTGTCACCGCCTCCATTAAAATCTGAAAACCATAGCCACCGCCTCCATCATCCTTTCACCTCCTCCGGTGACCTCCGGCGTGCATCAAAACCTTCTATCTCTAGACTCCAGTCTCCACCACCTCCACCATCTCCAGCTATTCTCCAATAGCACCACCATCTCCGGCTATTCTCCAGCAGCACCACCATCTCCATTCTCTGTTGGGCTCGGCTTGCAACAGAGAGAATATGGTAAATAAAGAAAGTAATTAAGAAAGTAATATGCTCATTAGTTACTAATTTTCTGTTAGTTGGTAAACAGCTATGTGTTGGATTTTGATATGGGAAAATTGATGGAAATGATAATATTGAACATTTTTCATGATATAAGCAGGCTTACATAGTGCTATAATATTGAGCATTTTTCTGTAATTTTTCTTATTTTTTAGAATATTTAAATTTATTTATATTTGACCGCTAATTAAGTATGCGCTATTTGCCACTATTCTGCCGCTATAGGCGCAAATAGCCTTAGCGGTACCTCACCGCTACACGACGCTATCCGTTATCGATAACCTTGTTTGCACCCAAAAAAAAGACCCAACACCCCCCCAAGCTCTCTTTCTCTCCACCATCTCCTCCCTTCCCCTCTCCCACTCCCTCATCCCATTCCTCTTCCCCAAGATCCTCACCCTCACCTCCTTCTCTCCCTCATTCTCCAATCTATCTTACCCCTCTTATCAACTTCTCTCTCTCGCTCCCTCCCTCCCTCCCTATCCCCCCCCCCCCAACAACCCTCAAACATTGACTAGAAGCAAGGAAGGGAGTGGAAGGGGAGGAGGAAAATGATGGGAGAGAGGAGAGAGATGTTGTGAGATGGGTAAGGTTGAAGAAGGAGGCAGAGGGGGTGGGGTGAGGATCTGGGGGAGGAGGAAAGGGAAGAGGGAGTGGGAGAGGGTGGGGAGGAGGAATGGGAGATGGTGGGGGGAGAGACATAGTTGTTTTTTTTTTTTGGGCAAATATTTGAATTTGGAGGATAAATATGTAAGTGTCGGAGATTTGAAGGTATATATGCAAAAAAAAGTAATTTTGCCGATCAAATCAAAACTCTGGCGACCATAATATGCCTTGTTGGTTAAGGTGTCACTTTTTAGATCGTATTGTTGCCGGTGTCAGTTTTTAAGCCTTATTGGTAACTGCGTGTCACTTTATAGGCAAATGTGGTAATTTAGCCCTTTATATTTTAGACATGTCCAACAGTCTAAACACAAACTGAACTTAAGATAGAAACCCTTTTTCATCACATGCCTTTCTATTAGGATGAAACAATCCAACAGAAACTAAAGCCAAAAGGTTAAAAGGTATGAGACTAGCCAAAATTGAAATTTTACGAGACACTGAAATCAAAAGTTTTAGTTCATACTCAAAGACTCTACAGAAATGGCCAACAACATGTTTTTAGTATAAGACTCCATACAAATGGCAAACAACTAATTCAGTGTGTCTATGCTCTGTGGTATAATAGTCAATCTCACGCCTTCCAAACCAAGGGGAGATGATCAAATGTAGTCCCAGTGCTGACAAAAGAGTCCCACAAATCAAAACTTGAGCACATGTTTTCCTTGGTTAAAAAATAGTTTAATGGCATCGGTGTTTGAGAACTTGTACATACTAGCATGCCTTCCTCTTTTTTTTGGCTTAACATTAACTAAAGTTACTTATTTGCCTGAAAAATCGCTTGAAATCTGTGGTATCATAGCTCGTTACTTACTATAATATCCACATATCCATGCAATGGTATTTACTTCCTGATTCTGGATCCTTGATATACTTATAAGATATATCCATTAAAATTTTATACAGGAAATATGTTTCAAGCTTTAGAGGAAGCCGCACAGGGACGCTAGGATCTTTTTTTGATATGACAGGTAAACACCTGATCTATTTCTCTGTTTGAACCCCATTAATTTTACTTAAGACAATTCTGATGCTCTCTATTATTGTGGAAATCTGGAGATTATAGATTTTGTCTCTTCTATCCTCCAAAGAAAAGCCAATGCTTAAATGTTTCTCTTACAGAGTTTTTGTGGCGCTGTGTACTTAAGAAGCAACTGGAGAAGGCCTATGCTGTGTTGCTTGGTTGCATGTCAGTTGCAATTCTTTTAGCTGAAGCCACTCTCTTACCAAGTGGAGTTGATTTATCCCTCTTTTCTATTCTTATTAAAGCAGTCGGCAAGCAAGAGATGCTTGTCCAGGTACACGTTTGAATGTTTAGTTTCTTTTGCCTGTTTGCTGTTATATTCCTTGTGTTTGAATAAGTTACGTAATTGAGACACGCTACTTCATTATATCTGTCCAGAAAGGATTTGTCATGTCAATGGCCAAAATATTCTATTAATTTTATAGTAACACCAGATATCTCAATATGTCCACTAATTTACCCTGACTCCTGGTCTGGGCTCCCTGAATATATGCATACATTTATTTAGACTTTTCCTCAATTATTTAGTGCATGTTTTAGTTTAAAGCACTTTTTACACCCTTCCTGGACGTATATCTTACACTTCACATTGACATTCCTAATTCAGAAATATGATTTTAAAGGATCGTTTAGTCATCTAGTTAAGAAACGAGCGGTTTTTCAATTTATAATCTGCTTAAATGAAAGGAACCTAAAAATGTTATAGGAATTTAGTTCTTCATAACATGTGAATGAAAAAAAATAAATCAATCATATGTAAAATTATTAATTTTAATATGTATATAAATAGCCATGTGTCCGTATCTCACCTCTTACAAATTTGCCATCTTCCACACTCATATCTGTGCAACATAGTCCCAAATTAACGCCTCAAATCTTTTAGGTTGGGTAAAAATCCACCTCCGGCTGGTCTCTGTTTACCAAATTGAACATGCTGGTGTTCTCTAATTTGGGCTGAATCACATTAGATAATTAGAGAACTTATACTTTAAAAACTCTGAAAGGATAAGCTGTTCAGTTGTGGACTAAAAATGTATATCAAGGTCTTAAGGTAACTTAAACTTCCCTTCATGTGCGTGCAGAAGGTCTTCCAGTTGAACTTGACTGAAAAGGAAATCCTCTTGAAACCTGGTGGCTGGTGCTTTAGCATAATTTAGAAAAACAATATGCTACAAGCATATGTTATTGGCTTTGGCTATTGGATTTGTGTACTGATAAAGTATATCAAACTAACTTAAGAATTCTCAACACATAAAACAGAAACTGGTCACTGAAAGTACTGGAGTGGCGAGGTTTTGACTCAAAAACTATTTTAGGTGTTAATATGAAGTATTATGTTTTGAGGTGTTATATTGAAATAGGAGTGGTTTATGGGCTGATATGGAAACACTTTCAGAAAATTGAGTAAACTATATTAGAAGTTTTGTATTGTTAAAAGGAACCAAAAACAAAAAACAAAAAAAAAACAAAAAAACAAAAAAAACATAAAATAAAAAAAAGCTTTGGGGTGTCATTTGTTTCACTGTGGTACTTTGGATTAAAAAATATTTTCTTTTTGATTATTGCATTGTCAAAACACTTTCTAAATAACTTCTTGTGGACAGCTCCACTCATTGCCTAATATTTTAAGGCCTTATCTTTTGGATACGCCATGGTGCATTTTAAAAACTTGGAGTATGTGAGCATTTAAAATCTCTGTATGTATCTGCACAGCTTCTAAGAAAAAGATGCCTGCACGTGGCATTTGCATAATTGTTAGAACAATGGCTTCTTGATGTATGAACATGTTAACCTTAACCATGATGCCATGCAACTCTTTGATGCTGACATTATGAATCCTCTTACAACAATCATTGCTACCAAGGGAAGCATATTAGATGACAAAAAACCCTTCTTAGTTTCATATGTTGAAGCAAGCTTTTATTTCAAGAAGAATTATGCAAGACTTTAACTTTGTTTGGCTTGTCACATATTCTCTTGTTTTAGAAATCAGATAAGGCTAATCCGCTAATGTAACAGAGCAGACTACTTCAAATACATACTCAGTTTAGTGTTTGCCAAAAAATCTTCTTCATCCAAGCTCTCTTTCCTGAATTAGGGGGCTGGCTATGGAGCATAGTTCCAAAATCGGAAGGCTTCATGGAAAACATTGACTAACTTTTTTCGGTATATGCATTCTATGGACTCGTTTGTCAACTTAAGATCAATCTTCGGTGCAACATTCCTGGCCAAGGAAAGAATAATATAAAAGAGGGTTATAACGCGGAAACCCGAGGGTGATAGGCCTGGACAGCCTACTTTATTGATCAGGCAATTTGAGATCTGCAACCTAGGACCCCACATCCTAAACAATGCTTTCTTTTTTATTGTTTGAGCGTAGTGAAATATGGTTAAATATCTTTTCTTTTGTTGTAAATCTTATAATATTTTTTAACTTGACTATGTAGATTCATTGTCCATTTAGTTTTTAATTCATTTTAATAATGTTTTTACAGGTAGCTGCATTTTCTCCTCTGATGTACATGTGCATCTGTACTTATTATTCCTTATTCAAGATTGGAATGCTTATGTTTTATTCATTAACACCAAGACAAACAAGTTCAGTGAGCCTGCTTATGATTTGCTCGTAAGTTTTCATGTATTTCTTATCTGCAGTCTAATCAAATGATTTTGGACGTTATTTGACTGACAACGCTATTCTTTCATGTTCTCTAGAATGGTTGCACGTTATGCACCTCCTATTTCTTATAATTTTCTTAATCTCATTCGCCTCGGCGGTGATGCGAAAACTATGTTTGAAAAGGTAATTATTTGCATCACTTCCTCTTGTATGCCTTGTTTTGGTTTATTGTGGTAGTGTTTGTGTTTGTGCGTGTTTTTTCTCTTTTTTTTTCGTTTTTTTTTTTTTGGCTTTTTATGATATATGACCCCCAAAACTTCTTTGTTTCTATAATTAGATGCCCAAGTCTTTGTAATTTCTAAATAAGACCCTCAATACCTTTAAGTGTTTTCGAATAGGACCCATGAACAGTTTTTATCCAAATATTTTACCTTAGCATGGTAAGTCTTAACCATATAGAGTAAATTACAATAATGACCCTCAAGAACCTAACCCACTTTTCCTCTAGGTTTGTTTCTCAATTCCTGTATCTAAGTTTAGACCATTTTTCTAAATAACCCTATATTTTATATTTTTGTAAATAAGCCCTCAACTTTCATTACGTCTGATTTCTTAGGCCATGGCCATGAACATTTGAAGCACAATCATCAAGTGAACCAAAACATAGGGAGTTTGAGGGAAATTGGGGAGTTCTCCTCCAATAAAACATTATAATATGACAACTAAACCTCCTTGGACTGTTGAGGTTTCATGGCCATGGTCTAGGAAAGAAGAAGAAATAAAAAGTTGAGGGCTGATTTCCAAAAATAAAAATCATAGGGGTTACTCATAAAAAGGGTCTATAACTTCGGGGTTGACTAGACTTTGAACTCTAGGATTGGAGGTAGACCTAAAAGAAATAGGTTGGAAGCAATTAAGAATATGGTAATAGTTAACAAAGGAGATGACACCCATAATAGAACCGAATGGAAGAATATGATCCATGTAGTTGATGCTAAAAATTATAGGACAAGCGCTTGGTTTCATTGTTGTAAATGGGCACATTCTTTCTTGGACACAAATATTCCAGGAAATACTATTCGCATTCTTGCCAGAGGTGACCGATGGATAACGAAATATATTTATTGTTATTCCTTATGTTTTCTGTTTCTTATCATAAGCCTTATTTGTTTACTATTAGACCAGTGGATATGTCCCCATGTGAGCTCTGTTGTTACAGTACATCTTTCCATTTGGACTACCAAACGTTGTAATGTTTGTTCATGCTTTCTAATGTTAGACAAATGTGAATGAGCTTTCTCTTCTCAAATTAATTTCCTCATTTATTGTTTGTTTGTAGTTGTACTTATTGTTACTTTAGCCCTTTTCCTTTTCATCAAGGGTATTTACTATTTAGATAACTAGAATATGGATGCCAAAATTGTTGGCTTTATGTTCGACTTATATTTGCCACTTTGCAAAATGCGGTATATTCTGTCATTTGATTTGTCCTTGGTTTTTTTTCCTACTTTAATGCATGTATAAATGTGGTTAGTTTTGCAAAATGTTATTGCTTGAATTATATTTTTCATTTTTGCAGAGGATGGGGAATATTGATGATGCTGTCCCTTTCTTTGGGAAAGGATTTAATAAAATCTACCCCCTTATTATGGTTATTTACACTGTTCTCGTCGCCTGCAATTTCTTTGATCGAGTGATAGATTTCTTTGGAAGCTGGAAATGGTTCAGATTTCAGAATGAGGAAGAGGATATGAATGGGTTTGATCCTTCTGGACTCATTATTCTGCAGAAAGGCAAGTTCAGATATTACCAGTCTGCATCATCTCTCTCTCCCTCTCTCTCTCTCTCTCTCTCTCTCTCTCTCTCTCTCTCTCTCTCTCTGTTTGTATTTTTATATATGTTGTTTATTTTCTTTTATTTTGTTATTATGAATGTGGATAGAAGTTGTTCCTACGTCATTATCTAAGCGCCACAACCTTTTCTGTATTTTCAGAAAGATCTTGGCTTGAGCAAGGGTGTAAAGTTGGGGAACAAGTCATACCATTGGCGCGGAATTTTAACAGTACGAATGTGGACTTGGAGTCTGGCAATGTACGTCAGGCAAGTTATTTAATTTATATGAAGATATCAACACTTAAAAGTTATTACCACATGGGCGTGGGGTGTTTTTTTTTTTTTGGGTTTTTTTTTTGTTTGGGGGGGGGGGGGGGGGGGTTTTTAAA
>JBAKGM010000139.1:20713894-20730139 GCA_037177215.1 Asparagus racemosus
CATAATCCTAATTAAATACAACCTTATAAAGATAAACCTTTAGAGATATTCTAATCAAATTTGGATTAACTTCAATAATAATGTGGGGCAAGACATATTTCAACCGGTTTGTCAAAATCTTTGATATCACCTTATATGCTACATTACACAAATTGATTGGGCGATACTCCGTAATTTTTTGTGGGCTCTTAACTTTAGGAATTAAAACAATATTAGTATGATTTAATCCCTTTAAGAACTCATTATTTTCAGCAAACTCCTTCACAGCTTGATACAGAGAATTCTCAATAATATCCCAATATTTTTGGAAAAGGAAAGGGTTCATACCATCCGGACTTGGCGCTTTATGAGGGTGCATATCAAATGAAGCAGATTGGACTTCTTTAAATAAAATAGGACCATCAAGAACTACATTAAGATCATTTGTAACCACACGTGTTAGATTAGCCAAGCACTCTCTCAATTGACTAGAGCCATGACTACAAAAACTATCAGAGAAATAGTTACAAATTTCCTCGCCAACTGCTATTCGAGAGTCTTTCCAATGACCATCCATGCCCAATAACTTGTCAATTCGATTCTGCCTTCGCCGATGGGAAGCCTTTTGATGAAAAAAAATTAGTATTGCGGTCCCCTTCTTTTAACCAATCGGCACAAGATCTTTGCTTCCATAATACTTCTTCCTTCTCTAATATATCATTTAATTCAAATATAATATGCTGCTCCTCCTCCAATATAGCATTAGATTTTAGAATACTCTCAGCAATTATATTTAATTCGCATTTTAATTCCTTGCATCATCTACAAATACTAACAAAAGAGGACCTATTCCAAACCATGAGACCCTTACTGCATTCAGTGATGTTAAATCGGGCACCCTGTAGGGAAGCACCTGAATTCACATTTCTCCAATTGTTTTGAATAATTCTTATACAATCTTCTGATTTAGTCCACATATCCTCGAAGTGAAAGCATCTCCCTGCTCTCCGATGAGATTGACGGAAAAGAACAAGTTGCACTGGATAGTGGTCCGATATAGGAGCTACAAGGTGTCTCGAATGATAAGATTGAAACTTGTCCTTCCAATCATTAGTTGCACACACTCTATCAAGCCATTAATGGATAATGTCTCCCCCTCGACATGATGACCGCCTACAAATCCAAGATCATTCAAACCACATACATCAAGCGTCGTTCTAAAAGTACGCATCTATCATTCACTTCGATGACCTCCACCGTGCTTGTCATATCTCATTGTAATCACCACCACAAACTAAACTACCAGTAGCTTGAGCTATCACTCCTTTTAAAATATCCCATGAAATCCCTCTACTGGCTACCTCAGGGTGATCATAAAACCCAACAAAATCCTGTTGGAAAAATAGCTTTGTGTGAATGGGAAAAAATGGTTCCCAAAGGGCCCAATGACAAGTGGGAAGTTTAGTTCCACATTGGTTAGAACAAGGAATGAGGATGTGTTTATAAGTGAAAGCCCAACAATATGAGGTAAGCTCTTATTGGGGAAATTATACCTTGTACGCCCGCACAGGGGGGTACAAATCCCAGGATCTAAACTAGACCAATTAGCTTGAACTCATGTGCAGACGTGCGACTTGCGGGTACGAATGTTGCACCGAATTGCAGGGGCCTAGAACAAGCTAAGGCAAATCAGGGGATATGTTTTTTTTGGCTTGACGCACTTGAGTTCAGCTTCAAACTTGGTCCATGTCTGGGCTAAGTGAACTGCCCATGAGAAATTTTCACGAGTGGGAGGCGATCACTCAAGTTGTGTGGGCGGTTGTAGATTTTTCTCAACGTCATCTCCACATTCTCTCTCCACCTTCGAAACTAATTTCTAAGAGGCTGTTTTTTGGTTTGGCGCACTTGGGTTCAGCTTTAGACTTGGTCCACGTCTAGGCTGAGTGAATTGCCCATGAGAAATTTTCGCGAGTGGGAGGCGATCACTCGAGTTGTGGGGGCGGTTGCAGATTTTTCTCAATGCCATCGAGTTGTGGGGACGGTTGCAGATTTTTCTCAATGCCATCTCCACGTTCTCTCTCCACCTCCAAAACCAATTTCTAAGAGGCCGTTTTTTTGACCTGGCACACTTGGGTTCAGCTTCAGACTTGGTCCACGTCTAGGCTGAGTGAACTGACCACGAGAAATTTTCGCGAGTGGGAGGCGATCACTCGAGTTGTGGGGGCGGTTGCAGATTTTTCTCAATGCCATCTCTACATTCTCTCTCGACCTCCAAAACCAATTTCTAAGAGGCCATTTTTCACCACGCTATAAATACCGCAGTCCTTCAAGCTTCGAAAGACACAAGAAAGCAATCTCTCCCCCTTGCTCTTTCTATGTTCTCCAGTTTTTCTCTCAGTGATTCGGTTCGTACAGCAAGGAGCGGGTGCTGGCTTCCTTGAAAGCTCTTTGTATCCTGGAAGACAAACGTCCACACTAGTCTTCGAGCACTTCGAAGAGGGCGAATTTTTTTTAAGGAGACAGTGTTCCACTGATCTCGAACTTCTTCTTCTGCATCTTCTTTACAGTCATAAAGTTGTTGTTTTTATATTTCTTCTGGTTTATAGTTTGTAGGTCTTTTATATCTTATTATAGCATCACAATTTCTGATTACTTCGTTTCTAACAAATCCCACTCTTTTTTCCCCTTCAAGTCAACTACAAATGCGTGGATGTGGTGCTTTGTGAAAGATTTGATAGATAAGTCAGCTTCTCCTTTCCTCCACAGTGGACATAAACCACCACTCCTCCCCACACAGTCAACAAAAAATATATTGCAACTCAAATGCCTTGGTTTCAAATAGGTCGACACCACATACTCTTGATACCACACAGGCTTGAGATGCTCTGATCCTCTTCTCCCTTATTGCTTGGGCTGCTAGCAATTCTCTTAAAATGCCGTAAAGAATTCATTCCACCCTCTTATACAAAGTCATTCTCAATACCCTCCATACTCCTATGATCAAGTGCTGGTTCTTCACCATGATTATCATCTATATGAACAATCTCTTTACTCGCCGATTGAAGGTTGTTTTTCTGGATTTCAAAAGCGACATCGGTACTCTTCTGTTTTGACACAACCCCTGTATTATCACTATCTTCTATCTCACAATTGTAATCAGAATTTAAATTACTTACCGTTGTAATTAAATCAATTATACTTGGAAAATAGTAACGATGATGATTAATTTTAAACGAAGCCATTTATGAGTAAGAGCTAATCATCACGAATCATTAATAAAAGAAGAAACTTCCAAAAGAAATTGCAATATAGAGAAATTATTTTTGGCAGTTGTTTAAAATTGTAATGAAATTTCCTTTTCTATAACCGACATGTACAGTAGACATTCGTGAATGTAAATCCTTAGCCACCTGTTCGTTCAAATCCCATGAACCACTCTATCTCAGCATTCTCGTAACGGCTCATACGAAATCCGTTATCCAGAATCCCAGCATACGTGTTGAGCGTAGGTTAATAACCATAATCCCAACCGATCCATATCATGGTTCGGATCCGCTTTTTGGTCCGTGCTCTCCAAGTCCGTAAAATTTAAGATCTTTCCAAAAATATATTAAAATTACATTCACCCTCAAACAAAAGTAGCCCTTTGGAATCACCTCTCTCTCTCTCTCTCTCTCTCAGCATCAAATTCCTCCGCTCTCTCTCTCTCTCTCTCTCTCTCTCTCTCTCATCGGCTCCCGCGCTTTCCCCTTCCTCCCAGAAGAACCGAAGTCGACCTAGGGTTGGGGTTTCTGATCCCAATTCTGGCCGTCGACGATGATGCACAGCCGCAACTGCTTCGACAATCACCACAACGGCTACCGTCCTAACCCCCACTTCCACCGCCGCCCTCGTTCGCCTCCGCAGCCGACTCTTCCGCTGCACTTCGCCGTCCTCCTCAACCGCCACTACCGCGATCCGAAGCCCCTCGGCCCTCGCTCCATCGACGACCTCATCGCATCCCTCCCCTGTCCTCCAAAGGACCCCCTCGTCTTCCCCCCTCGGGAGAAGAGAACCGCCGCCAAGCTATTCTTCCCTTCCCTCTCCGACGCCCTCGACGCCGTCATTTTCCTCTGGCGCCGTCGCCTCGACGGCGCCCACTTTCTCGTGCCGGAGATTGAACCTGTTCCCGGCGATCCCTCGGTTAAGGCCGATGAGTTAGAGCGAGTGAAGGAGATTTTGATCGAGCATGTCGAGTCTCTTCTCGGTGGTGAGAGTGTGAGCAAGTATGGGAGGAGGGCTGATGCGCTTGAGAGGGAAGTTAGAAGGAAGGCTGCTCTGCTTAGCAGGCCGAAGAATTTTTATGTTGTGAAGAAAATTATGAATGATAAGGAGGGGTTGGAGATGGAACTGGCACATGTTAATGGGAAATTGTTGGAGTTTAGGTCTGCGATGGAAAGTATTTTGAATTATCTTAAGGAGGGGAAAGATAGGGTTTTGGGAAGTGGGGAATTTGATCTGTTCAGGTTTGGAAGGGATTTGGACTTGCGCTGCTTGGTCAGAGTTCATTCCGTGGTGGCGAGGGAGCGCCGGAGGCTTACTGATGGGCTCCCCATCTATTCTTCCCGGCGGGAGCTACTGCAGACTATGTTTTCCACACAGGTATAATAAAGATGAGTTTTTGACAAGTTGGTTTCAATGATTTTGGTTAAAATTGGTACTCATAATTAACACATTGTGATGTCCTTGTAATTTATTGTCATTGCACATTTTATTTGCGGACTTTCACATTGTTGCTTTTACAGAGTTCAGGTATTCTTGCCACTTATTTTCACATATTAATTATTGTACTTGGCAATTTTGGATATCATCAGGACACCTTTTCTCTGATGAATATGCCAAACTTTGGACGCATAACATGATTTTTATGTATGTACTGTTGTTGATTGCATATTCTGTTATCACGAAGGTGAATTGTTGGTTTCTTGTCGCTCACTTTACACTTTTCCTTGTTCTCATTGTGAAATTCAGCATCAGAAACTTTCTCGTCAGTTTGTTTGCAGTTTCTTTGTTTAATCTTGTATACAGAATTACTTATTATATCTTTATAGATGCCGAAGCTTCTTGAATATATCATGCTTCCTTTCTGCTTATTTGGGAAATTTAAATTTTTATTGTAATTCACAAGTTTGGTGCCATGCAGTTATTATCAAATAAGTGAAAGTGCAAACACAATACAGGTTTACAAGATACATAAGCAGGACTCAGGGATTTCAGCTGATATAGAAAGGGTTTTTGGAGGGTTTTGTTTGCTATCAAAATTCAGAAATAGCATGAAAATTGTCTCTGAGAGAGAGACCTCACTCTTAATATTTTCATTAACCTCAAGTCTTTATGTAGGATGCTACATTGATAAGATCACTTACTTCTGATTCCATAACTGAACAGTTCTGATTTTAACTCAATCAAGACTCGCGATAATATCTAAATTAAACTCTTCTAGTGCTGTTACATTCCCGTTATTTAACCAAATCTTACTTATGCAATGATTATGAAGACCCTTAAATGTAAATTAAATGACAATATTTACTTTTCTTTAGTTGCATCGTTTTGCTTCTGCTATAACAGAAGTGTCTGGTTAAAACTTCATATGCCATTAGTCGTGACCTTTGCTTTATCCAATTTAAAGCTTGTGTTCTTTACTTTCATATCTTGTGAATGACTCGTTGATGCAAATGTGAGGGTAATGGATAATGTAGATTTGCTCAAAAACTTCATAAAGTCAATCTTCTTGCTTAACTGGGGCAGACATCAACTAACAAATTAGGACCCATTAAGGGTGACTGGGGATCCTGATATTAGTCTCGATATAAATGCCATTGATCTCCATCTTCATGTTTGAAAAACTTTGTCTTATTGGGAATTCTTATGTATTCATGTCACTTAATTTGTTAAAATCGAGATCTGAAGTTTGAAAAGAGTTATCTATGCTTTTATTGACTGCTTAGGGTCTTGGTTTAAATCAGAGTCTTGTTGTATTAAACACTGAAGAGACTTCTTCTGGTCCTCCCCTATCAAATTTATCTTGAGTAAATAATTTAAAATTTAGTCATGAGCATAGGGTTAGAAATATCGGATATTGGGGAAATAACGAACAACCAATATCCATATCGGATTGCAGATATTTGGGGAAATAACGGGAATATACAATAAATATCGAAGTGCCATTTGTCAAATGATGTGCATACATAATATAATGTCCTAAAATATAATCTATATATACTTAATCATATGTAAGCATAGCAAAATGTAATAATATATGTTTAGGATCACTAACTAATTGTAGAAACTTACTTAGGGAAAAGAGCCCACTAGATTTTTTGCTAAAAAACTTCATAGGATTGGAATTTTTGCTAAAAAACTTCATAGGATTGGATTTTTGCTAAAACAATTAAAGAAACTTTTCCTATACTGTAATGCTTTGCAACAAAATTATATAAAAGAATATGTCAGCCTACATATCAGTCAATAGATTGGTCATGTCAGAGATATATCACCCGAAAATTGCCAAAAAGTAGTAAATAATATTCAGACTATATTGTTTTGCAGCCAACATTATAAAAGGATATTTAGCCTATATATAGGGCGATATCGTGGATATTTAAACAATGAGAGGAATATATGAGTTGAGAGGAAATTAGGAGTTTAAGTTAGCATATTCTGATTCCGAATGCTCCGCTACCAAGTTCATTTAACCAAAGCTTACTAGATTATAGAAATTAGATTAGGGGCTTACTCTGGTTGATATGAAGAAAAGATCAGAGGGTTCTCGTTGCTGATCATGTACAGAAATAGTGTGGACACAGTCACCTGAAAATAGGAGATGAGGAAAGGACTTGGGAAAGGAGATTTCTGAGAGCCAATCTCCATAATGAACACTCCTACACTTCACCCTTTGTGTTGTGCTAGTAGATGATAGAATAAAAAACCAGAGCTTTTGAATTCCATAAGCAAACCCTATTATTATGAAAGCCAATCTTTATAAATGCTCTTGCGCTTCATGCTTTGTGTTGCACTTCTAGGTGATAGAACCAAAAACTAAACCTTTCAAATTCCGTAAGTAAACCCTATTATATTGACTCAATTAAGACCTGTGTTGCATGAGTATGGGTACGGGTAAGGGTACCGATACGGGTACTGTTATGGGACACGGCAAATTTGCAAAAAAGTATGGAGACACAGCTATACAAATATTTATATACACTTATGTTATGTATTGAAATTAATATTTTACATTAGATCAGTGTTCTTTTATTCACGTTTTATGAGAATTAAAATTCTTACAACATTTTTATGTTTCTTTTATTATGTGGACTGTTAATTGCTAGGTTACCCGTACACTTCATCCAGGCTCCCGTATCCGTGTCCGTGTCTAACACTCCTTGGACACTTCTTGAATTAATATACATACATTTATTGAGCGGTGTACTCAACACTTTAATTCAAAAAACTCATGATACACTTGTTGAACATATATTGTACACTTCACCTTAAGTTTATGCAACTCATTGGATTCATGATAGATTCGTTCTAGCTCATACCTAGTTCATAAGTATGATTTTAAAGGGTTGTTTGAGTATCTAGTTAAAAAACGAGCGGGTTTTCAATTTATAATCTATTCGATAAAAGAAACATATGAATAAAAAACAACATCAACCTTATGTTGATTATTAATTTTAATATGTATGTATATAGCCGTGTCCCCGTAACCTAAATTTTACAATTATGTCGTGTCCTGTATCAGCACCCGTGTCCGTACCTGTGTCCGCATTGTATCCGTGCAACATGGGTAAAATCGTAAAAATGCTCAGTTTTTGTACTCGACATCCAAACTACCATTAAAATCATTGTTTGCAACTCAACGAGTTTTAACAAGCGGATGTGAAGTGTAGGATTTATGTCTAGGAAATGTTTGATAAATGTTCTAAATTTAAACATGTATTGTTTAATTGAGTACATGCCGAATAAATGTATATATGCAAGGAGTGTCCAGGGAGTTTGGGCACAGGTACTAGTACAAGTATGTGTCTGATATGGGTAACACCAAGAAAAAAGTACGCAGGTAGCATAAATTAAGATCCATAATAGTAACTTAATTAAGCTATTGGTATTTCATCACTGATGTAATACAACCTGATTAACTAATTAACCTTGCTTTTTTAGAATTAAATTAACCACAATATTTAATAATTATTTCCTTTTTTGAGTAACACCAAACTCTTGGCCATTGATCATGTCCTGTTATTCTTTTGATTTATTGATGAATCGATGATATTTTTACCGCTATTTTTGATTGCTAAAAGTAGCTGTTTTTGGCACGTCAGGTAGCAGATTACATGAACACAAAATGACTTAAGAGGCATAATGTATAACTATAATCTTATGCACAAGTTGCTTACAAAGAAAACCATTAAGCAAGTTGCTTAATTATGCATCAAGCTTTATCGACCTACATTTGAGAATAATGCATTAGGAACTACAACAGGTGTTTGACAGTATTTGTTTTCCCATTGAAACCAAATCTTGTACACAAATTGCTTACTAAGAAAACCATTACACAAGTTGATAGTTGTGAATTAAGCTATATCAACCTAAATTTGAGAGTAATTCATTTGGGACTTCAAATTCCAAATCAGCTAGAGGTTTTAGAATGAATTGGTTTTTCCCATTTAAATCAAGTCTGCTTTTGAAGGTTCAAATACCAAATCAGCTAGATGGTGAACCTCTCGACACACACACACACACACACACATGATTTAATCTCCTTATGTGCTGTCTTCTTTACTCTGAGGCTCGACTGCTTGCAAATGAGGAAAGTAGTCTATTATAACTAAAGGTCTTTCATTTATTGCAAGGGCCCTGATCCTGGATCATCATCTGCATTATATTTTCTACCATATTGAGATCTCTAGCGACATTCATGAACTGTTGTCTCTTTCTGATATATCGCAATGCAACCAAAAAGGGTTCTAGATTACTCAGCTGTTAGCTCATCCGTGAAGACTAGTTTTCTATAGATGTGTAGCCACCACAATTTAAGTTATGAAAATTACTGAAATAGGAAGGTTAGAGGAGTTCTTTGGTATGTTACATGAACCAGGCCATCACCACTTGAAGATTAATGACTGTCCATGTTTGACATGGCGCATCAGTATCTTGCATGACCATCCATACATGAAAATATATGGAAGAAGTCTTTATCGGATTTATCATATCTCCTTCCCAAATTTTCCCTCAGAGGTTTTGCTAGCTGAAGCAATAAGGCATTTCCCCAAGTCCCAATAGTCCTTCTAGATTGGGAAAAGTGACCATAGATGGTGGAAGTGTTGGTCGAGACAGAGTATGGAGATGTCAGGTCCAATTCAAGGATGCTTGCTACTAGTCATAAGGAGCACGCTCACATTGGATGTTAGTTAGCCCGTTATGCTCACATTACAATTCTTTGTTAATATTTTTTTTTTCACCTGAAAAATTAAAAGCAGTATTCAAAAGTGTTTGGAGCTTGTTGGGTGTCCATGATAGAATCCTCTATTTCCGAAGCTTGTACAGCGGGACAAATTTGGGACGAATGAAAGTTGAATCTGCAGACCTTTGACAGTTCTAAATTCTAATTGGTTCACTTTGATTTATGGAAACACATTTCTATCTCTTTTCTTCTCTACATCTCCAAGGGGATTAAGCCATTTTAATTTGAAATACATTTATGGAAACACATTTTCATCTGCCTAGCATATTACTCTCTGAAGTTGTTTCTGTGTGTTTGTAATATTCTCTCTGATATTATTGTCAAACGTTAGCCATCTATTCCTTGGTAACTACTTAGTAAATTATTCTGGTTACTTTTTTGTTGATTCCATTTGGTTTCATCAGTCAAGATTCCTAGAGCTCTGAAATACAAATATTTGATAAACATAAAAAGATATGCCTAGACGTTATAAGTTTTAATTCTTCAACTTCTTTTCTCACAGGTTACAGTTGTAATTGGGGAGACTGGTTCCGGAAAGAGTACACAGTTGGTGCAATTCCTTGCTGATGCTGGCTTAGCTTCTACTGAATCAATAGTTTGCACACAGCCTCGCAAAATTGCTGCCATTTCTGTAGCACAAAGAATTGCAGAGGAAAGTATTGGGTGCTATGATGATGACAATTTTATTGTTTCTTATCCTTCATATTCATTTTCTCAAGAATTCAAGTCAAGGATTGTATTTATGACGGACCATTGTCTCTTGCAAGACTACATGGGAAAAAGGAATTTTAAAGGAATTTCATATATCATTATAGATGAAGCTCATGAAAGAAGCTTGAACACTGATCTCTTGTTGGCATTGATTAAGAAAGAACTACTCCAGAGTGATTTACGGGTTATAATAATGTCTGCTACTGCTAATGCAAGCAAGCTTGCAGATTATTTTTATGGTTGTCCTTCCATATATGTGAAGGGGAGAAACTTCCCTGTGAGCATCGAATATGTTCCTAATGTATCTGTGAAGGCTGCTTGGTCTAGAGTTCCTAAGCTAATGTCTGATAAATGTGCTTCATATGTCTCTGATGTTATAATGATGGTGACCATGATTCATAGAACTGAAGAAGGTGGTGCAATTCTTGCTTTTTTGACTTCTCAAATGGAGGTAGAATGGGCTTGTGAAAATTTTAATGATCCCTCAGCAGTTGTCTTACCAATGCATGGTAAACTTTCTCATGAAGATCAAAATCGAGTCATGCAAAGTTACCCCGGAAAAAGGAAAGTTATATTTGCTACAAATGTGGCAGAGACTTCTCTTACTATTCAAGATGTTAAGTATGTGGTTGATTCTGGCATGGTTAAGGATAGCAGATTTGAGCCCTCCACTGGCATGAATGTACTCAAGGTTGGGAGGATCAGCCAAAGTTCTGCCAATCAACGAGCAGGCCGAGCAGGTCGAACAGGACCAGGCAAGTGCTACAGGCTGTACTCTGAATCTGATTTCCAATCAATGAGCATGCATCAGGAGCCTGAAATTCGTAAAGTGCATCTTGGAATTGCTGTCTTGAGGATTCTTTCTCTCGGGATAAAGAATGTCCAAGACTTTGATTTTGTTGATGCTCCTGAACCAAAAGCAGTTCAAAAGGCCTTGCAGAACCTGATACAGCTTAGGGCTATTGTGATGAAAAATGATGTATTTGAAATTACCTCTACTGGTTCTCGGTTGGTCAGGTTGGACATTGAACCACGTCTTGGGAAGATTATTCTTGATTGTTTTGGCTGTGGCCTTAAAAAAGAAGGGCTGGTGCTTGCTGCTGTTATGGCAAACTCTAGCAGTATATTCTGTAGAGTTGGTTGTGAGAATGATAAGCATAAAGCAGACTGCCTTAAGTTGCCATTCTGCCATCGTGATGGCGACCTTTTTACCCTTCTCGCTGTCTACAAGGAATGGGAGCAAGTGCAAGAAAGTAGAAACAAGTGGTGCTGGCAGAATAGCATCAATGCAAAATCTATGAGAAGATGTCAGGACACTGTCATGGAGTTGGAAAAATCCATGCGTTGTGAACTCAACACGATCATTCCCTCTTACTGGTGTTGGCATCCTCATAGACCTACTGAATTTGACAGATTGTTGAAGAAAATTATACTCTCATCTCTTGTGGAGAATGTTGCCATGTTCTCGGGGTCTGAGCAACTTGGTTATGAAGTGGCTTTATCTGGGCAACAACTGCAACTTCATCCTTCCTGCTCATTGCTAGTATATGGAGAGAGGCCAGATTGGGTTGTTTTCAGTGATGTTTTATCAGTAGACAATCAGTATCTGGTTTGTGTAAATTCTGTGGACTATAACGCCCTGCTAAATATTGAGAATCCTTTATTTGATGTCACACAGTTGGAGAAGCGGAAGATGAGTTTGAAAGTGATAGCTGTACTCGGGAATCATCTTTTGAAGAGGTTTTGTGGCAAATCTAATTCCAACCTACACAATATTATTTCACATGCTAAAAAAGAATGCAAGGATGACAACATCAGTATCAATGTTGACTTTGGTAGAAGAGAAATTCAGATTTTTGCTACTGCAAAGAATATGGGGAAGGTGTCATCCATTGTTACTGATTGCGTGGAGAGTGAAAAGAGATGGTTGAGAGATGAGTGCATTGAAAAAAACTTATTCCAGAGTGGACCTGGAACTCCTTCGACCGTGGCTTTATTTGGTCTTGGTGCTGGAATTAAGCATTTGGAACTAGAGAAGAGGTATCTTACTGTGGAAATATTTCATCCAATTGCATCTGATTTAAATGACAAAAAACTTTTGAGGTTGGTCGAACGATATGCTCCAGGAGTAGCTAACTTTTCCAAACCTTCAGGATCAGAAAGTGCAGGCTCAAATAAGTGGGGCAGAATAACATTTCTTACTCCTGAATTTGCTGAAAACGCTGTGGCTAAATTGAATGAGGTTGAGTTTTGTGGCTCCTTGTTGAAGGTACTCCCAATGAGATTAGTGGATCACAAAACATTGCCGTGCTCTGCAGTAAGAGCCAAAGTTTGTTGGCCACGTAGACGCAGTAAAGGAGTTGCACTTGTTCTATGTGCAGAGGAGGATGCCGCAATCATTGTTAATGAATGTTTTGCCTTGGCAATTGGGGGAAAATATGTGAATGTTGAGATTAGTACAAAATCCAGAGGTTGTGTGTTTGTAGCAGGGATTCCAAAAGATGTATCAGAATCAGAAATACATGAGGAATTTGTACGCACTTCAACTAGGAGAATTCTCGGAGTTAAATTATTGAAATACGAGGCAATCACAAGTGCCCCAGAAGCAACTTGTGCTGAAGCACTCAGAAGAGAAATTGCTCCGTTCATGCCTAGCAGGCAATGCACAAATCAACTTTTCCAGGTTGAAGTGTTTACTCCTGAACCGAAAGATCATGTGGTCAGAGCTTTGCTAACTTTTAGTGGGAGTCTTCATCTGGAGGTAGCAAAAGCTTTGGATCATCTCCAAGGGAAAGTATTACCTGGCTGTGAATCATGGCAGCAGATACAGTGCCAACATGTGTTCTATAGCCATGTTTCTTGTCCTGCTCGTATCTACGCTGTTATCAAGGGGGAGCTTGATTTTTTACTTAAGAGCTTCAAGAGTATAAAAGGTATGCTTCCTTTAAGAGTTGTTGACTGTTGCCTTTTCATTGTGAATATTATGGTAACCTTATATTATTTGAAATTTATTAATGCTCTTTCCCAGGGCTTGATGGAGCTGGAGCAAGTTTTGGTGGGCGAGAAAGAGGTGGCAAATTGATGTCCTCTTCCTCTTCTAATTGGAAGAAATTTTCATGAACTCATTCCATGCTTGCGTGTTTTTGTGCATAGCGTGTCATGGATAAAAGACCACTAACTAGCCTTTCCAATTTTTCTATAATCTTTCCTTCTTCGTTTATTAAATATCTAAACCTAAAACTAAGGAAAATAGTTCTCATGATATTTCCTTAAAACCACCAAAAACATGAATCTTGTAGCTCTGTTGCCCTTTTTCTTCTTCCTGTAACCTAGTTCATTATCCAACCCACTTGGTTTTAAATCCTCTTCACTGTTCCTCAAATCTAATGTGTGATTGGTGGATCTATTTGCATATTTTCTTATATCATTTATCTTTCTTATCTCAGGGGTGACTTGTATAGTGGAGAAGACCCTCACCAATACCTACAGGGTGAAGATCTCTGCAAATGCAACAAAAACTGTTGCAGATATGAGGAAACCTCTTGAACAACTAACCAGAGGCAAGATTGTTACCCATCCGGGGTTGACCCCTACTATTCTCCTTTTCCTTGTCACCCGTGAAGGAATTGAGCTGCTTCGATCAATTGAACGAGACACAGCTACCTATATCCTGTATGACCGTCAAAATCTCAATGTTAGAATCTTCGGCTCTCCAAGTTCAATCATCAGTGCCGAGGGAAAACTGGTCAGATCACTGCTCGCACATCATGAGAATAAACCTTTAGAGATCCGCCTTCGAGGCCATAACCTTCCTCCAGATATTATGAAAAATATAGTCCAGATGTTTGGTGCAGATCTCGAGCGTCTCAAAGGGAAAGTTCCCGGCGTGGATCTCAGCCTCAACACTCGTCGCCACATTCTTTATGTGAGAGGAACCAAAGAACAGAAGCAGAAGATTGAAGAGATTGTCTCTGAGGTAGCTCTATCTCTTGGAGTTTCATCACCAACGGATGCATTGCTATCATCTTTATCTTCAGAATGCCCAATCTGTTTATGTGAGATTGATGAGCCTTATAAGCTAGAAAGCTGTGGCCATGACTTTTGTCACTCATGCTTGGTAGACCAATGTGAATCTCTTGCTCGTTCACATGAAGGCTTCCCTCTTTGCTGCACCAAGGCTGGTTGCAACGAACCCTTCTTGCTCGTCGATCTTAAATCCTTGCTTCCATCTGATAAGTTAGAAGATCTGTTTCGGGCCTCATTGGGGTCCTTTGTTGCCTCAAGTAATGGGCTTTATCGGTTCTGCCCGTCTCCAGACTGCCCATCTATCTACAAAGTTGCTGACAAGGATGAACAGCCCGATGCTCCGTTTGTATGTGGAGCATGCTCGGCTGAGACTTGCACTCGTTGCCATTTGGAGTACCATCCTTTTATATCCTGTGAGCGATATAAGGCGTTTAAGGATGAGCCGGATAAGTCTTTGATGGAATGGCGAAAGGGGAAAAAGCATGTGAAGGATTGCCCAGCTTGTGGGCATACTATAGAGAAGGTTGATGGGTGCAATCACATTGAGTGCAGGTGCGGGAAGCATATTTGCTGGGTTTGCTTGGAAGGGTTTAATACTAGTGATGATTGCTATTCTCACCTCAGGGCTGAGAATCATGCGTAAGTGATGTATATGGAGTCTGCTGGCTGGCGTAGATGTGTTTATATATAATGGGCTTATCTGCTGAGAAAGACCTTTGGATGATATGGTATCAGAATAATTAGTTTTTTTTAAAAAATAATTACTGTTGGCTGTTGTAGGCTTCGAAATATTTGCGCATATGTAGAGCTTGCAGATGTTGGATACTTTATATAGAAGTTGAGCTTAAGCTTATATATGATTGTTATGAAAGTTGAGTTGAATTAGTTTCTTTGCATCTGTTTTCAATTTGGTGGTTAGTAACTGATGTTGCTCTTCTTCCTTTCAACTGGAAACTAGTTACGTGGATATGCTCATTCTACAGCTACATCTGAGTTTAGGGCCTTTTTGGTATGCTGCAGATCTAAATGCCCTAAAGTTTTCTAAAAATGTCATTTAAATACCCTAAGTTTCTAAAACTTGCACTTAAACACCCATAAGTTGCAGATAACTGAGGGTATTTAAGTGTAAGTTTTAAGAACTTCAGCATATTTAAGTGCACATTTTTAAAACTCTAGGTAGATAAGTGCAATTTTTAAAAATTTTAGGGCACCTAGATGGGACAAAAAATAGGCGAGGGTATACAACTGCAAAGGAGGGGAAGCTATAGAGTAATCAAGAGCATTTAATAGGTATCAACTAATATGTTACGTGATGGAAGTAGCCCCCGTTTCATAGACATGGGACTAGCACCTCCGTCATTTTCATAGGGACTAAGTTGAAGCCAAAATCCAATGGACTAATACTCCCGTAGTTTTAGCAGAGACCTTGTCAAAATTGAGACCAAAATCCGCGGGAGTACTAGTCCCGCTTTCTTCCTACTTTTTTTTTAAAAACTTACTCTCTCACTTTTCTCGATCAAACCCCGCCCTTGCCACTTGCGGCCTCCTCATCGACTCCGATCCATCTCCGACTGCCACTTCATCGTCGACTCGACCCTTACTTCTTATCCATGAGATACAAATTTTCTCTTTGTCAAGTAGTTGTGGTTAGTTGCAAGTAGGGTTTATCCAGATATCTTCAATTTAATAGAACTAAAATAGTCTGCGTCATAATTTCCATCTTTATGTTGGCTTGTAACTAGGATCGACCTAAGCACATACACTGAGGATTGTCGCGGAGAGTAAAATCACAAGTAAATCCCCGTTTCACTAAGGAAACAAGAATAAAAAGCAAATATCTCAACAAAGTGAGATATCTACTCTTCCCCTCATCAGTTCTAGGACTGACCTGTCGAGAGAACCTAACACAAAATTAGCGACGGATGAACAATGCTGATGAACAGTGCCGATGAACAGTATAGCGTGGGGAAGTTTTCTTCTATTTTCTGATAAAAAAGGTATATGACTACTTTTATATATATATA
>JBAKGM010000139.1:20738900-20762187 GCA_037177215.1 Asparagus racemosus
GATCAAACCTCCTTTGTAAAAATTAACTCTTCTAAAGAGTTCTTATAACTCAACAGAGTTTAAAACTTGCACAGCAAATTTTTCTCGGCCATTCTTGGCTAAAAAGATTATTAATATTTTTTTAAAATTAACTCTTCTAAAGAGTTCTCAACTCGGCCAGAATTTAAAACTTGCTCGGCAAGTTCTTGGCTTGTTCTTCATAACTTTTAAATCAAGAGTCTCATCAGCGTTTCAACGAACTAAGATGGTCAGATCGTCAGTGGGATACAATGATCAAGCTCCCATCGCTACCAAGAAGAACCCGGCCTTAACAAAAGGGAGGATCTCCATCGATATTTCATGTTTTTGTAAATCAGGCAATCGACCGAGGAATTTACAATTTCTTTTTATCTAAGTCAGTTAGAGAGAGAGATTGCATTTGAGAGATTGCACTCATTTTTTCTTTAAAGTAAATCAGAAGGAATAACATCAATTTTACATTTTCTCAAAATTTTCCAACAAACAGCATTACAAATCGGATGAACTGAACATTCAGTGATTGTGCTACCAGTATGATGACCACTGCTATTCTAGAGTAGGTTTTTTGGGCTGAAGCAGTTAGCACCGCTTGTTACCTAGTGAATAGAAGTCCTGCCACTATAATGGATTGCTAAATTCCAAAGGAGGTTTAGTCTGGAAAACCTATTAATTATTTGTTCCTTCATATTTTTAGTTGTGATGCTTATGCTTGGATTCCTAAGGAGCAGAGGGATAAATTGACCCCAAAATCAAAGAAGTGTATTTTTTTAGCTATGCAGATGGAACGAAGGGTTATAGATTGTGGGATCTTACTGTCCACAAGTTGAAGCTAAGATGAGATGTTTTTAGTGAAGATTCATTGCAGAAAGAAAAGAAGCAATCTACTACAGAATTAGCAGAAACTATGCTTATTGAAGATCAAGGAAGCTCAGATAGCCAGATGGATGCTGAAGTTGAAGAAGAGCAAGAGCATGAGGATCAAGAAGAGGAGTATGAAGAATAATCTTTTCACGAGCTAGCTAACCAAGTGAATTCAATCCGGCAAAGGCGCCCTTCAGTTTGGATGTAAGACTATGTCACTACCTACGCATGTATAACAGAAGATCAAGAACCTAATCTTTATCAAGAGGCATGTGAAAGAGCTTATGCTAGCCGAGGGCAAGCAGCCATAGAAGAGGAGGTTGAAGCTTTACACAAGAACAAGACTTGAGACTTGATAGAATTGCCTGAGGAGAGAAAACCTATTGGTTGCAGATGAGTCTTCAAGCTCAGGAGAGATGCTAATGGGAATATGGACAGATATCGAGCCCAATTTGTAGTCAATGGATATGCTCAGAAATTAGGTATTGATTTTGATGAGATTTTTTCTCTGGTTGTTCGTCTAACTGCTATTCGAGTTATTTTGAGTATGACTGCTGCACTAGATTTAGAGCTTGAGTAGTCAGATTTAAAACTACTTTTGTGCGTGGTAATCTTGATGAGGAGATTTATATGACTCAACCTGAAAACTTTGTTGAAGAAAACAAGAAGAATCTAGTTTGTCGCCTGAAAAAATTGCTATACGGCTTAAAACAGGTGCCAAGATGCTGGTATAGGTGATATGATTCCTTCATTGTAAGCATGGGATTTAGAAGATATGAAGCAAACCATTATGCCTATGTTTTAGATTTAGGTAATAATCATTTCAAAATCTTGCTATTATATGTCAATGACATATTGGTTGCAGGTACAAGCAAGAAAAGTATCACGATGGTTAAAGCTCAACTGGCTAGGGAATTTGATATGAAGGACCTTGGAGCCATAAATTAGATACTTAGAATGACCATACCATGAGATAGAGAAAATAGGAAACTCTGGATAAGTTAGAAAAGTTATGTTGTAAAGATTCTACGTGACTTCAATATGCAGAATGTTAGACTAGTTGATACCCTGTTTCCTATAAGTTTAAAGTTATCTTCTAAAAATTGTCCTACCACCGAAGCACACAAGGCAGAGATATCTCGAGTACCATATTCATCAGCAGTAGAAAGCCTTATGTTTGCCATG
The DNA here is from genome assembly GCA_037177215.1 of Asparagus racemosus. Taxonomy (NCBI): domain Eukaryota; kingdom Viridiplantae; phylum Streptophyta; class Magnoliopsida; order Asparagales; family Asparagaceae; genus Asparagus; species Asparagus racemosus. The sequence goes on from JBAKGM010000139.1 coordinate 20,740,965, forward strand.
GTATGTACAAGACTTGACATTGCCTAAACAAGGAAAGTTGGCAGCAGGTTTATGGCGAATCTGAGTGAAACTCATTGGGATGTTGTTAAGAGAATACTTCATTACTTGAGAAGTACTGATTGACTCCGCTATTTGTTACCAAGGGCATGGTACAAACTTGGTTAGATTGGTAGATGCAGACTTTTCAAGTGATAAAGATAGAAGGCAATCTACCACTGGATACGTGTTTTGTTCTGCTGGCAGTGCAGTGAGTTGGATGTCAAGATTGCAGTCTGTGGTTGCTCTATAAACTACAGAGGTCAAGTATATTTTAGCTACTGATGCATGCAAGGAAGTAAGTTGGCTGGGAAGGTTGCTTGCAGAATTGAAGACAGAACAAAAGCTAATAACTATTTATTGTGATAGTCAGAGTGGATTGTGTTCGGTGAAAAATCTAGTTTTTCACTCAAGGACGAAGCACATAGAAATTAAGTACCACTTTGTTCATGACGTTGTGGAGGATGGCCGATTACATTGAAGAAAGTTTACACTGATGATAATTTTACAGATATGCTCACTAAGCCCCTTAACACAGAGAAGTTTGAGATGGGCAGGACTTCTCGAGGGCTTGCCCCAAGCAAATGATTAATGAGGTTGGGTAGTGATCTCTAGTTTGAGATATTTGAAGAGATTGAGTGCATGTCTTTAAGTGGGAGAATGTTGATAATTGAATACATGCCTTATTAAATAGACTAAATATATGGCAACCTATATTAAGAAACTGATTGAAGATTTTACTTGCTCTCCAAGTAGAACAATTGTGGCAATGAGTAAATTAAGGGGTTTACTTGTTGGACAAGTCAATTAATCCTACGGTGAAGATTCATTCATGTTTCTTGGAGACCAAGAAGGAGGAAGCTATAAATAGTAAGGCATTCTATGAGAATTATACAATACAAGAAATTGAAGAGAAAATGAGCGAGAGTTAGCAAGTAACTGTGTGGCTTTCCATTCAGTGCAGGAGTTATGTGAAAGTCTAGTGTTCGATGACATTCAGGATAGAATGAGTCGTCATGTTTCTTCCTCAGTCTCGTAAAATGCATCATTTCGAGTATTATCATTCTAGCCATTATTGTTTTATTCTTTGCTCCATTGTACTTGTACTCTCTCTCTCTCTCTCTCTCTCTCTGTGTGTGTGTGTGATTATAAGAAAGAACGAGAGATCTGTGCCCCTTGGACGTAGGCAATTTGCCTAACCACGTTAAAGTTGGTATTTTGTGCTGGTGCTTATTTGTTTGTTGTTACTGTTTACTTTTCATCCACAATACGATCTAGACTTTTAACAAAATGAATAATGCATCTAGTCAGAAAATCAGATGCGTTCACAAATCGAGGTTGCGGAAACCTTTTGATTGATTTTGAGGACTTGTTTCACTTTGGATTTAGAAAATGTCTTTTATATTCTAAAATTCTCTCAAAATTTGATTTCAATTTTAAATTAAGTTTTCGTCGGTTATGATTTTCATTTTGAAGGAACATATTTTGATATTTTACTGAATAAAGTCCATATTGGTGGTAGAACCTTAATTGATAATTATATAAATTTGATCTAGATCCCACAATTAAATCTACTTATTTAAATATGCATGTTGATGTTGGCATAAAGCATAATTTCATTAACGAGAACTCTTTTACTTTATAGCAAAAGAGATTGGGACATATCTCCATAGAGAGGATAAAAAGATTAGTAAATGATGGAGTTTTAAAACCTTTTGATTTATCTGATTTTGGTACTTGTGTGGATTGCATTAAGGGAAAGCAAACTAGCAAGTTCACTAAAGGTGCAAAGGGGAGTTCTCGTATTTTGAAAATCATACACACTGATATCTACAGACCTTTTACTACTCTTTGCATAAATGGTTAGAGATATTTTATCTCATTTATTGATGACTGTACTACATATATATGTATCTTTATCTCCTTCTTGACAAAGTAGATGCACTAGATGCCTCTAAGAGCTATAAGGTGAAGGTAGATAATAAAATTAAAATTGTAAGATCAGATAGTGGTGGAGAGTACTATGGTAGGTACACAGAAAAGAGACAAATGCCAGCTCCATTTGCAAAATTCCTCAATGAAGAGAGAATCAATGCTCAATATACACTGCCTGGTACACCATAGCAAAATGGTGTATCAGAAAAGAGAAATCGCATGCTTATTGACATGGTGAGGAGCATGATTAGTAATTATAATCTTTATGATTAGTAATTATAATCTTTTTGAATCTTTTTGAAGCAAAGCCTTAAAAACTACAGTGCATATTTTAAATAGGGTTCCATCTAAAATTATTCTCAAAAGACCAGTTGGACTACGGTTTAGATGGAAGAGTAGTTTAAATCAACTGCACATAAGGGATTGTCCAGTTGAAGTGAACATATATAATTCACACATAAAGAAACTTGATTCGAGGACAATCAGTGGTTAATTCTAAGGGATATCGGTTTTACTGTCCTTCACATTCTACTAGAGTAGTTGAGGCTAGAAATACTAAATTTCTTGAGGATTCTGAATGTAGTGGGAGTCCATTTCCTTGTAAGATAGAATTTGAGGGGCAGGATTAAGAAGGTCTTTCAGGGAAAGGAGATCAGCTATTTTTAGTAATTATGTTGTATATCTTCAGGAGTTTGATTTGATATTAGACCTAAGGATGATCTGCGTACATTTTCACAAGTTGTGAATAGAGATCAATCTGCACTTCGGTACAATGTCATGAAGGAAGAGATGGAATCTATGGCTAAAAATCAAGTCTGGGATCTCATCGAATTACTAAAAGGGTTGTAGCCATAGACTGCAAATGGGTGTACAAGACCAAAAAGGATCACTCTCATAATGTCAAGCGATATAAGGCTAAGCTTGTAGCCAAATGTTTCACTCAAAAGGAAGAAATTGATTATTATGAAACCTTATCACCAGTTTCTAAGAATGATTCATTTAGAGTTATCATAGCCTACTAGCTCATCTTGATATGGAGTTACATCAAATGGATGTGAAAACAGTCTTTCTGAACATGGATCTTGAGGAAAACAATGCATGAGGCAACTAGAAGGATTTTATGATGAGAAAGATAATCACTTAATTTGTAAGCTAAAGAGATCTATATATGGACTAAAACAAGCCTCACGTTAGTGGTATAAAAAGTTTCACAACGTTGTTTCCTCATATGGATTTTCTGAGACTATAGTTGATCAATGTATATACCTTAAGGTTAGTAGGAGCAATGTTATATTTATAGTCATATATGTGGATGATATTCTACTTGCACGTAGTGATTTAGATTTTCCACATAAGAAAAATAATTCCTCTATGAAAACTTTAAAATGAAGGATTTAGGTGAAGCTTCTTATATCATTGGTATAGAAATTCACAAAGATAGATCCAAAAAAAATTTAGGACCATCTCAAAGGGCTACATTGAAAATATTAGAGAGATCTACAATAAAAAGTTGTGCGCCAATGTCATCACCTGTCATTAAAGGGGACAAACTCAATCAAGATCAATGTCCACAAAATGGACTACAAAAGGAACAGATGAAGAGCATATATTATGCAACAACCATGGGTAGTTTGATGTATGTACAAGTCTGCACTAGACCTGACATCGGATTTACAGTAAGATTATTGGGTCAATACCAAAGCAATCCTGGTATGGAGCATTGGAGGGCTGCTAAAAGAGTCATGAGGTATCTAAAGGGAACCAAGAAAATCTACAACTTCGGGATATGTCTTCTAATGTGGAGGCAATTGTTGATGCCTTTTGGGAGAAATTGGATCATGCGAAGCTCAAGCAATCCAAGAAAAGAGGATGATTTCGGCCAGATTTTGACTTGCAACTTCAATGGATTATAACTTTTGTTATTCTCTCCATAGAATCGCTATTTGTTATGGTGTTTCTATTACTAAATATTAATCTCCAATCAGTAGCAGATAAGTATCCCACATTAAACACCTAATCAAATCAATTCGACAGCTCGGGAGGGCCAAAATCTTCAGCATGGCCGACTCGACGGGTCGATGTCTCGTGAAGTCAACCCGAAGAGCAGTACATGTCAGCCCTCTTGATAGGCTGACTCAACGATCATCCCACTCAGTCTTTTCCGTGGGCGACATATCACGGGGTCGACTCGAAAGAAAGTACTTCTCGACACTCAGCGATGCGATTAGGATGAGGACGATATACATTGAGCCCCCCGTTGACAGCTCGTCGCGATCACATTAAATGCATGGTCAGGAGCATTATTTCTCAATCCCCAAAGATTTTTATGACACATCGAACCACATGGCACCCATGGCCCCAGTCACTTCGTATTAAATGCCGAAGTGACTCCCTCCACTCAGCAGCCGCCACCTGTAAAGTAAGTGCTGACTCAGCCGCCAGCCCATGCTCGGCTGAATTTACCGAATCGCTCCTCTATTGCCACTATAAATAGGAGGACTATTCCCTACATCAAGGTAAGCAATTTCTAAACAATATCAACTGTTCACCAAGGACTTCTTCAGTTCTTAGCCTTTGCCCACTCAAGCAAATTACTGACTTGATTGTCGGAGGAACAACCGAAAAACATAACTCTGCCTTCTTACAAGCTTTCACGTGTGCAGGGAAGAATAGATGGCCCATTTCGGAGTCAGATATTCAGGGAAGTTAGCGGCCCCACATTAGCTCTACTCAAAACTAAGTGACTGTGTGATTCCTGACATCAACACTATTATTATATATTTTTAGGAATCTAGGGAAGTGCTCTACAAGTTGAATAGTTTTGCCATTCCAATTGAGTTTCAGGGTCAAAGGAAATCATCTTCGGGCTCAAACTCCGCATCAAAGAGTTTTGGTCTAATCTAGTTTCTAGTTCTTATGAAATATTGTTTATGTTTAGGAAGTTCAATTGATTTAGGAAAGGTTATTTTAGTACTTTTACTTTATTTTATACCCTATAGAAGGGGAATAAATTTGTGAACTTTTTAGATTGGTTATTATTATTTCAGAAGTTTACTATTCCTAGGGTTTTCTAGAGTTTGTGCGGGTTTGCTTATATGAGAACGAGTAGTTATCTCTTTTGATTATGTTTCTGCTACATCATTTTCATTCTCGCTAGAGGTGCTATTTTTGGAGGATTACTAAGCAAACAATTGTTGCTTCATCTACCATGGAGGTAGAGTTCATTGCGTATTATGAAGCCACTACATAGGAATTATGGTTGAGGAACTTTATCTCAGGCCTTAAAATTGTTGATTCTATTGAGAAGCCTATGATGTTTTATTGTGATAATTCGGCGGCTATTTTCCTCTCCAAAAATAAGAGTGGAAGCCGAAGTAAGCATATCGATATAAAGTATCTTAGTGTTAGAGAGAATGTGAAGCAACATGCTGCGCCCATTCAACACATTAATACTGAGCTTATGGCTGCTGATCCCATGACTAAAGATTTGCCAGAAAAATAGTTCCTAAGGCATGTGGAGAATATGAGATTAATTTAGCTCTTCATGTATTTGTTTTCTCTCTAGTTATTTTCAGACATGTTTTGGATATTCTTGGAGAATCAAGTTTAATTTTATTGTGCATAAACAAAGTGTTCATATTTAAATTATATCTGTTGGGATAGTTAAAGTAGGACCTGAGTGACTTATTGGAAGTTATTGATAAAGTTTGGTCACAAGGTTACTCACTTAGTGAATTTATGCTTCGTGATACAAGAGTTTGACTGCTATGTTTCATGCATTGCATTCTTTATTTCTGTGGGAGCTATCCACTATTAAATGACAAGAATTTTAGTTATGACCATACTTCTACGTTAATATGAGATATTTGTATAATGTGGACCAGGTGGGAGAACGTTGTACCTGGATAAAATTTTGGCCCACATGATAATAATTATCTTATTTGTTATGGTATTTGAATTTCTTATCCTATAAAGAATTGTAGTGGATTAAACTAAGATCATATCTATATTATTTTCCAAATGGATGAAAACTTACCTTTTAAGAAGCCTTATCTTTTAACAATTCTAGTTATAACAGAAGGGTTCTAACCTAGCTTATAAATACAGCCATATTTCCTCCATTAGAGTTAGGCTATTTGATAGCGCATAGGCTAGAAACTCTTTCTGTATTATCTTATTTTATTTATTCTAACCGTGATCTAATTTTATTCTTTGTCAAATGGATGAAAACTTACCTTTTAAGAAGTCTTATCTTTTAACAATTCTAGTTATAACAGAAGGGTTCTAACCTAGTCTATAAATACAGTCATAGTTCCTCTATCAAAGTTAAGTTATTTGGTAAGACACATGCTAAAAATTCTTTCTGCATTATCTTAGTTTATTTATTCTAACTGTGATCTAATTTTATTCTTTGTTTCTATATGTGCTCAGATTATATTTAGTTTTGATCTAATTATCTGAGTTGCAGATTGTTCTAGACAGCAATGACCGGAGATATTTTATATTTAATTTAATTTCGCTGCGTACTTTTTAATTATTTATTCACGTAAATCTTACATGGATTTCAAATTAAAATGAAATGACGACTACAAACTTACTGACACCTGTTCAGATAGCACGTTGGTTAGCTATCATCGTATGCAGTTGGTCAGTACAGTCGGACTGGAGGCGGGAGGTCGCAGCTCTGGAGGAGCTTAGCCTTGCTGATGATGAACGCTGAATCTTTCTCAAATGATTGGATTACATGTGGTAGCGTTAGCATATCCATGAGCAAATGCTTGTGTTTAGAGGAGAAACTGAAGGAGAGAGGGGGATTTAACGAAGAGAAAGCTAGAAACAGCGTACGTTTCTCTTTCAGGCAGTGCCAAATTGCCGAGTGCACGAGTCGAGGGGCGGACTGGGCCCACAGGAAATGGGTTTCAGGTGCCATTGAAGGGGTAAATTGATGGGTGAAATGGTTTAGGACCTTTGTTTGATTGTTAGGTTGGAATCTTTTGGGAGCTTTGCTCAGGTTTAGAGTTAAACACGACCGGTACGCGTCACTTCGTTTCTATACGTTCAAGACAACTGTCTGCCCTTTTCAGTTCTCTTTGCTTTCGTTTTTAGCCCGTAAAATGTTCACATGGTAATTTTTGTGTTAGTGGGTGATGGTGACGGAAACTAGTTTGACCCTAACTTGGACTTGGGTCTTAGTTTATTTGACTAATCTAAGCTCATGGGATATGCTTAGTGTGCCTAAGTCAAGTTCTCTGGATGCAGGGCGTTTTGTGTGTGAATTCACTTTTGTACCCAAGCAACTAATTAATGAAATTAATGGAGCACAAGCTGAAATTAAGTTTACATATCTCTCACTCCATTATGGCGTATCTCTGCATTTTTAAAAAGGGTTATTTGAGAATAGATCCTCTGTATACTATCACTAAATTGTGATACTCCATGTAGTTCTACTTGTGGCGAGTGGACCCCCTTAATATTCATTCTGGCGCGAATATATTCACTTATGGCTTGTTTGGATGGATGGTAGAGAAGGGAAGGGGAAGAGAAATTTGGGTTTACCTTTGTTTGGGAGTTACATTTAGAAGGGTAGAGGAGGGGAATGAGAGGGGAAATTGAACTAAAATCTTACCCCCCAAATTGCGGGGTAAAGAAGGGAAATGGAAGGAAGGGAAAAAATTTCTCTTCCTTCCCTTCCTTTAGTCATCTCCCAAACAAACTGGTAGTGAACTTTTTTGACACTTTTAAAAGTTCACAAAACATTAGCAATTCAGGATCTCTCTTCACCAATAGAATTGTAAGGGGGTTATTTGCCTCAAACAATTTTAATGATTTTACAAGTAAAAAAATTCACTCAATGGGTCTATTCGCAAAAATAGAACTCCACTAGCAATTAGGTGATACTACAAGGTGTCTAGTTGCAATTATCCTTTTAGAAAAGATTTCAACGTCTATTCGTCCCTTGAAATATTTAATTTGTTCATTCATAGCCTCTGAACTATTTTCAATCTTATCTGACCACTGAACTAGTCATGACTGTTTTTAGTCTCAATTTCCACCCTAAATTGTTACTTTTCATATCAAATACCGCTTGTCTTTTACTAATTTGTGGATATTTTAAATGAATTAAGTGATATTAAGTAATTTGACAGTGAAATGATAGTCTAAAGGGTAAACTGGAACTAAAAAATAACCTGAGAGTTAAAAAAGGGAACGAATTTAATAGTTCATGATGTAAGATAAGACTTAAAAATAGTTCAAGGGGCATGAAGTGACAAAATGAATAGTTCAACGAACAAATAGGGATTGAAGCCTTAAAACAAAACAGAGTAGCACAAACAAAAAAAATTCTTGAAAAGAAAAATAATAGGACGGATAGAGAAGGATTTTAAGACTTTTCCGTTTGTTGAGACATGTATCCTGCTTTGGAAATTAAACTTCAGATTCCTAACTTTATACTGTAGCAGTGACGTGTGATCTTTACCCCCCGAGTACATGATTAACTTTGATCTAAATTTATCTCTTCGATGACAATATTTGATCAGACTCCTCGCTACCAATTCCTCAGCTGAATTCTCTCCACTATTTTTTAACGCCTCAAATGATTCTATAGTCTTGTGCCGTAACCTCTTGGATCCTAAAACAACTCTAAAGTCGTCACCATGTTTTGATGCATCTGGAATAAAGTTGTTCTTTTAAGCGAAATTGTCGATCTTAATGTTCTATGCCGTCATCTTCATCTCAACCATAGGACTACAGGAACCTCGCTTTGATACCAATTTGCTACATAAAAGAGGATGCGAGAAAAAAAAATCATGATTACAATACAAATAGATAGTAACCTTTTTTTTATAGGTTCATAGCAAGTTCTACGTCCTCTTTCAGCAACACGTTATCCTTTTTCTCAGTCATAAAACAGAGAGAAACTAGACAAGGGAATTACAAATAGAATAGACACTTGGAAATTGAAAGATTTTAATTTCTCCAAGTTATTTCAGAAAATATCCTTCCAAATTGGTAGACCTCGGGATCTCTCTCAGACTCTCAGTTATCCTGCACCCTCTCTCATAAATATTTACAAATTCAACAAGGATGGTAAATTTCAAAAAGTTCCATGAAAATCGATAAACTAGAAGTCTTGTTTGAAAAGATGCAGAGGAAGTTTTGGTATAGCACACAAAAGGCTTGAAGAATAGAGGGGCTCATTTGAACTCTGAGTCACCCTTGGATGCAACTATGGAGAATTGTGTATGTTCTCAGTTCTCATATGACGGAAGTGTGACGAACTTTGTTAATTTTTGTTATGCTCATTTTGGGAAGCAAAGCGTTGGATTGATTTGTATAACCAATGACATCATGAATAACAGAAAACATTCAAAAAGAGGAATTGATTAGTGATAATCACAAGCATCAAATAACACTCGTGTTCATTAACGAATTCACAACCACCATATAATTTCTATTTCTCGTGTCTTTCTTGCCGCTTCTCCCTTTCCTTAATGGGGTCTATCAACGTCCCCACTTCCTCCTTCAATTCATCCACCTGCACAACCCAAATTAAACATCTTCATCATTAAAGCTGTCTCTTCCAAGTATTAGCTTAATCCAATTTGTATCACTTACTTCAACTAAAATTTTTGTTGGGTTTTAACTTTTATAAAGATTTGATGAATGCCAACTTGAAGTATGTTGCTTCAAGTGAAAATTCAGAAATTCATTACACTTTCTTCTACTTTTGCACGTCAAAACATGACATTCTACAGAAGAGAATCCATAAAAAAAACCTTATTGTATTAGAAATAGTTATGCTCATCCCAAATATTTGTTGCCATTTCGCTATTTGTTTCTCTTCCCTTTGTTCTTTTAGGTGCTTTGTCTTTTGCGTATTAATGAAGAGTAACACTTTCTTTGAGATATACTCAACAGTAAATTATGATCCAAGTTCTAGCTTTATATACTGACATGTTAATTTTGGATGAAGGAAAGTAATGTAATCCAGGATTGTTGTGAGATTTCGAACCTTATGAATAATGTCTTGCGTAAGATGGGCCTCCTCAGCAACTTTTTTCGATACATTTTCGATACAGACGAGTGCATCTTTGAGATTGTGATCATCCCCTGGTATGCCCTCTGCAGCATCCTCAGCCATCTTTTCAGTCACAATTGCAACTTCCTCCACTACCTTTGCTACATTATCCACTGCCTCAGCCACCATTTCAACTTCACCTAAATTTGCAATGCATACTGGTTTTTTTCAATTTTCTATACTTATGAGGTAGCATATTGAAATTTTTCGTCATATTCGTACCTTCAAGTTTCAATAGGCTTCTCCATTTCTGCTGCCAAAAGGGTAGAATTATTGTCAAAGCTGTACCCAATATCCATTTTGCCCTGTAAAACAGTATAATCCCTTCAATTGGAATCTAATTATTAATGAACATGTAAATATGAGTAGGGGGGGAAATACAATTCTAGATTCAAAGTTTTAGTAGACAATACCAAATAAAGAAAGGAAATCGAGGTGGAGGCGGTGAAGGTGGATTTGAGTCGTCCCTAGCATTAGTAACCCCCCTAGAAATGTACTTAAGATGTCAGTATTAGTCGAACCTGATCAAATTGGCATTATTAGTTCATGCACTGCATATCCTTTTCAAATAATGCAACTAATTGGAACAATTTGGCAAAAAAATTTGCATCAGAAGAAGGTTTTGCCATCAATTATAGCCAAAGTTTTAGCCTACTTATAACTAAAAAGCATAAAAAGAAACACATATGAACGTTACATCTTTGGCTTGGATTGAGTATGTAGCAATGAAGCCATTCCACCGGAGTGTTGAGCCTTGATTTTCTTATTAGATTGTAATCGGTTGCGGCCTGTGAGATGTGAATTCTGCCGGTAATAAGAAGCCAATGATTTGATCAATGACATCTTCGAGAAGTAACTCATCTAGAATTAAATTTTGAAGGTGAAATTGAATTTAGGACATAGAGAAATTGCTCTCTTTATATATATATAGAAACCTCAAATATTGATGAAAGAGTGCCGTCACACAATATTTTGCGTGTTTGTTAACTTGGGATTTCGAGAACGTTAAAGAGTGTCCCGGCCACGGCACTTAAAAGCAGAGATTTTTGGCGTGGATTAAAAGAGTGAGTGGGTTTTATAAGCAATCCCTTTAAGGGGAAAATAAGGGTGAGTTGCAGTTTGGTCTCGTTATATGAATCCTTGCAAGCAACAGATTGTAGTATCATATTAGGCGGCGTGTGGACATTTTGGAAAAGTAAGAATTAGGCACAAACTACCTGAAGTAATCAGACGGTCAAATATTCTTTTTGGGCGTCACCTCCGACAATGTCCGGTGATCTCCGGTCATTTCTTAGACCGGATCTTCACCGGCGGTACTCATATTAGACTCCTAGCAATATGAAAAATTAGTTTTGGGTCCAAAAATCTATGAAAAGATGTTTCAACATGAAACCTATTTAATGAAAAGTTTTCTTTTGAGCCCTTAGTTAAATAAAGTTTAAATTAGATCTTCTAAAATAAAGAAATGGAAACAAAATTTTGGAAAACCCCCTAGAAAGTAAAAATATTAGTTTTATATTCAAAATAGTTTGTGTATAGAATCTTTAGTATTAGAAATTTATACATTTTGTATGTTTATAGGTTCAAGCGAGGAGTAAGATAATTCGAATACAGTTCTCCAAGGATTGTCAAATATCTTGAGGTGAGTAGATTTCTTCTCATTAATTGTTTTAATCTATTATATATTATTTAAATGATAATTTTATTTTTGTGTAGAGAAATTGTGGATCAGTCATGTAATTTTGTTCATTTATAGTAATTGTTAACACATTTGAATCGTGATAGCTATTTATCTTTTACAATATAAATATTATTTAGTATATGAGATTATTGAAAATATGTTATTTCAAATTTACTGTTCAAATGCATTTATTGAAGCGTTCTATTTCAAAAAAAAAAAAATTAGTTATTTGTTAGATTCATGAATGTCCCACTTTCATGAAATTGGCATGAGAAAATTTTGCAAAAGTGTTTAAGCATTTATATTGCTTTTCGTACAAGTGAAAATTGTAAGTGATATTTTAAGCCAAAAAGAAAAGTGTTTTAAATGTTAAAAATCATTAGAAGTCTACTATAGAGTGAAGTGATTTGTTTAAACCTACCATATGGTATTGAACATAACGACCAATGTTAAAATGGCCTTTTGGTAAAAGTGAAGTGACATTCGAGCAATCTATGGTAGTGCTAGGTATATTCGGTCATCGGGTTGATCTATAGTGATTCGATGCGTATTTCCATCCTATTGGGCTATAATTTTCTTAGCCTTAGTATGACAGCTAAGGAAGATTTGCAAAGTATGATTTTACAGTTTAAAAATATTTATTGCTCATTCGTATTATTTCTTAACTTTTGTAAATATTATTTTATGACACTATCACATGCTATTAATGAAATTTTCTATTGTTCGAAAATTATATGTTTCCCAAAATTGTTCTCTTTGACAATCGCTTGTTTATATTTAATATTGAAAATTATCGTAAACTTGTCTCATCTGTTGATGATAAGTTTTCTGCTCAATTAGTGTAAACTCACCACAATATTTTCAATCTTTTTCAGATGAGTATTAGATAGCTTTATCTACAACATGGAGATTGGGACATGAGAAGGATCTTCTAGTAATGCTTTAATGCTGAAAGTTATAATTATACTAGTCATGCTACTATGCTTATGTAATAAGAGTCTTTCGACTCATTAGAGTGAACTTGTTATAATGTAGTTTTTGCTCTGAGACTTCTATTTGTCAATAAAGTTTCTTTTAAGTGAAGCTTATTTATAATATAAAAGTGCACCGCAGGTTTAGCATGTGCTTTTTGCACGTGTTGCCGTTGTCATGTATCTCAAAATAAACTGTGCATTTTGGGGGCGTGACAAGTTAATTACAAATATAATCTGGACCTTCTATCGAATCTGAGGAAGAAGTACATAAATATAATTTACATGATAAAAAGCAGAAATAAGTGCAAAGCAAAAATGCATCATAGGAAACACTTTCAGAGCTCAATAATCTTGAGATAAAATAATTTACTTGATGACTATAAAGCCAAAACCTAAATCAGTGAAAACCGTGAGCATGCCTAAACATGAACAGTCAAATGGTTTGGGCTAAACAAAAGCCTGCTATAAAATAACACAAGATAGCTGAAATACGAGCCCAGTAACACTAACTACCTGAAAGCTGCCTGAATTGATGTATGTTGTGCTTAGAAAACAACTGCAAGTGGATTTCACACGGTCTCCTGCATTGTAGAGCTCAAAAAGATCTTCCCGCGGACTCCTCCTTACCTCAATCGGACGTCCATATCAAAAGTTACGGTTGTTTGAAGTTTAGGTGCACAGACGCCCTCATACTGATTTGTAGCAGTCACATTATCATCACAATTAAGAGCGTATATGATGATATTTATATTTAGCATGATTCATAACTGTCCTACATATATTAATAGACAATTATAATTTTAGTCTTATATTTCCACTCGAAGAGAAAAATAGAGAGGATCCAAATTTTTTCTTAATGGCTTACCTAATTTCTTTACACATCTTCGATGTTTAGTTCTTGAAACAAAGCCTTTAGCAACTTAAATGCATAGTTTAGACTCTAACCTGCATTTTAACAAAGCAAAGTTGATTGCTTTGTTTTGTGCTAAATGTTGTTGGCCGGCCAAACATGTCACTCGCAATTTTAGGTTCGTATGCACTAGGCAAGCATAAGCCATTTTTCAAGGGTTAATTGCAAACAAAACCTTTGTAGTATCTCCCAGATAGACTCCATGTAGGTCTATTTGTCTGGATAGACCCCATATAGTACTTGTCCAAGTGTGGATAGATTCCTGAATTTTTGACTCTTTCAAGGATCAGAATAGTTAGCAAGTGGGTGTTTATCCTCACAAATAAAACTGCAAAAGATGTATCCACCTCCTCAACCTTTTCGCCACTTTTGAGTACACAAATAGAACTACAAGGGTCTATTTGCAACTAGGCCTAGATGCGCAATACTAATGAGGTCTATCCACACTTAACCTTTTTATCAATGAGGCACATATTCTTCATTCTAGATATTGTTGTTAATTGTGATGCTTGGAGCTCAGAATTTGGTGGTTTTTCTTTAGAAAAGAACTAGCATTTTAGCTCATGCTAAGCACAGTCTTATCAAAATTTACTGACCGTTAATGTTCTGAACACTCGGTTACCAAAAGACTATAAAAAATATAGTGACATACCTCTCTTTTCGATGTATTAAAATACCCCCATTGATTGAGGCATGAAATACATCCCTACCTGAAAATCGTGATAATCTTAAAATTATATAATATTATAATTAATTTGTAAAAATTATTCTAAGACTGAAGATATTAAAATCAAGTTGCATGCAAAAACTATATGAAAATTTTAAGGAAATTTTAGAATAACAAGTATGACAACTAAAAAGTTAACATCGCTTAACATAATTTTTTTCATATGAAATGAATAATAGATGTCAGACGCCAAATATATCAAAAGACAACTTGTACATAATTAAAGAAATAGAAGTGTTTCATGTTCAATGGCATTATTCGTAATTGATGCATCACAAATCAAATAAAAAAGTTCGCTATCAATCAACAACTCAGAGCATGAAATAAGTAAAATATGGAGAAATGCTTTCAATCATTTTTTCTCTGTCTTAATCCTCTTCTTCAAAGTTGCAAGAACGGGTTCTGTGTTCATATTTGGCAAGACATAAAACATGTAATAATTAAATGTAACATAATTATTTTATTTGTATTATAGCATAAATAGAGATATTTTATTAAATATCCAACCTAATTATATCTTTGTTTTGCCACTAGTTGCAGGTTGAGTTTTAAATACAGAAATGTCCAATGTAAGCAATAGATGATATATCAAAACCCTTCTTTTTTTCCTTGGCTATTAATTGTCGATATTAGGGTGGATAAGCCAGGATTTATTTCATCAGATTGATTATCAATGATATCATCTCGATTCAATTTAATTTATTTCTCCTTCTGTGATTATAGTAAATTCATCTTAGAATAACAAAAATATGATTTAACTTTAAATTAAATATACTAATATTTAATTTATCAAAAATCTTATTTTTGATATTTTTTTCAGATGTTGTTTCAAGTGTCAATAAGTCTAGAGTATATTTAATGGATTGACTGTCATCACCATCAACCTGTGCTAAATCATGAGATTTCTCATTCTTTGACAATAGTAAATTAAGTATTAGAATAAAAGATACATGAAATAAAATTGAAGATCAAAGTTTAATTATTTAGAATATCAAAGCTTTCATATCCATCAGTTAGCAATAATAATTCTTGAGTTTCTCATCGTCCATATTATCATCAACAATTTTAATAACCGTGTAGTCTTTAATGTATTTACTTGTACTATACTATGTAACTTTTATATGGAAACACATATTTGTACCAATTAATCTCTTGAGAGCGAGTGAAATGTTGTTGTTGTCTCCATCCTATTTAAGCGATATAACATTAAAATTTCAAGTTCATGAATACAATTTGAAAAAATATTAAAAATCTAAATTATAAATATATTTATTTGAATGACGTTTTGAGATAATTTACTAAACACACAGTATTTGCTAAATCTGAAGGACCAATTTTCAGCAAATGAAGAACATCGTGATAGAATATAAAAAATGTAGTTATGCATGTTCAATTCTTGTCACTTGGAAGGTAAGTTTATACATCAAGTTAATTAACATATTTGCGTCATACTAAAATTATTTATTTTAATTTAAAAATCATAGATTATGGATCTTGATAACATATCAAACATCATATTTACATCTATTCTATTATTCGATTTTCTTTTATAAGGGCTGTAGAAAAGAACCGCATTGATATCTTTCCATTATTATTGCAATCAACGTGAGAAGGATATCGCTAACATGACATCTCCTCAGTTCCCATGATTTGAGCATTGGAAGAAAAATATTTCTTTTAAAATATTACATACATTAATGATTGAATCATAAAAAACTATGCAGCAACCATAATCAATAAAATGGATAAATAATGATTTATACTATTAAGCTTAGAGCTTAAGTTATGGGAAAGTTTCCATTATTAGTTTTGCCAAACCATTGTATAATTTCTTCATACTAAAGAATTTAATAATATCTTTTATTAATAACAAATGTTTCCATCCTTTTAATATATGTTATTTATATATCATGTTAACTCTTTAAATTAAAAGATTCAAGTGTATAGTGTACTAATCATGCAACTTGGGTCCTTGTATCGTGATTATTGATACACATATAATATTAAAAGTTATAATTGAATATAAAGTAGACTTTATTAAAAAAATTAGTAGTAATTTGTAAAATTTACTTACATCACCATTGTTAAAATCCTTCACTATATCATCAATAGTACTACGTCTATTTGAAACTTCATTTGTGTGCTTAATGCTCTAGTTCCCGTCTAAAATTTTGGCATTGAGTAAGCATATCAAATAGAACTGATGTAAAATGTAGAGAAATAATAGTTAATTGTATTGGTAATTTTGATCATACTGAATATCTAATAAAATTAAAAAAATATTAGTTTGCAATTGGGTGTTTATCCTCACTAATAGAACTGCAAGAGATATATCCACCTCCTCAAAACTTTTCGACACTTTTAAGAGTACACAAATGGAACTTTAAGGGTCTATATATTTGCAACTAGGCCTAGCTGGGCGATACTAATGAGATCTATCCATAATTAAACCATTTATCAATTAGGCAAAAATTCTTCATTCTAGATATTGTTGTCAATTGTGATGATTGGTATAAGGTCAAAATTGTCTATCTAAATTAGTTGCGTATAAGTACGTCCAAATAAGATAGATAACTTTGTCTTATATATTGATCCTATCAAATTCACCCTATAGGGAGGGTTTTATTTTTATATGGGTTCATAGTTTCCAATAGACTTAAGTTTCTATTGTAAATTACCCTTATTGATGAAAGGAACCTTCAATTAAGAGTCAATGAAAAATCATCAAAACAAGAGAAAACTCATAAAGTAAGAAAATGCAATAATATTGTTATTTTTTTAATGATCATATACATGGCTTAACAAGGGGCATACCCCCAGTGTATTCTTCATGGAAAATCTTAGACTAGAGATGTGGCGATTGAAATTCAGATTTGGGTTTGAAATAGAAATTGGATTTTGTACCCAGTTTAGCGACGTGGAGGTCAAACTTGATTTGGCCCAGTTTAATGACTTGGAGGTCAAATTTAGAATTTTATCTAGTTTAACGATATAAAGGTCAAATTTGAAAATTAGCCCAGTTTAACAATGTGGTGGTCAAATTTGGAATTTGGTCCAGTTTAACGACGTAGAGGTCAATTTGGAATTTGCTAGTTTAATGACTTAAGGGGTCAATTTTGGTATTTTCCTATTTAGGTGACGTGGATGTCAAACTTGGAATTTGTTCTAGTTTAACGACGTAGAGGTCAATTTTGGTATTTTCTTGTCTAAGTGACATGGAGGTCAAATTTGGAATTTGTTCCACTTTACAACTTAGAGGTCAAATTTTGATTTGAAACCCAATTTAACGATGTAGAGGTCGAATTTGGAATTTATTCCATTTTAATGACGTAGAGGTTGAATTTGGAATTCATTCGAGTTTAACGACATAGAGAGCAAATTTGGAAGTTTATTCCAGTTTAATGACGTAGATCTCAAGTTTGATATAGGATCTAGTTAAGCGACAGAGAGGTCGGTTTTGATTTGGGGCCTAGTTTAACGACATAGTGATCGGATTTGGAATTTGTTCTAGCTAGTTTAATGACGAAGTGGTCGGATTTGGAAGTTCCTCCAGTTTAACGACATAGAGGTTGAATTTGGTGTTTTCTAGTTTAACGACTTAGGGGTCAAAACTATAAATTAGGCTGACTATAATTTATGTATTTCTCAGGAAGCCTAGCTTGAAACTTTCTGAACCAAACTGTAATTCATGTATATTTTTTAGGGTGCGAACCGCAATATTTGGACTATTTTTGCAAAAGCTGAGCTTAAATACAATTTCTGCATTTTTTTAGGGAGTAAACTGTAGATCTGGGTTGTTTTACAATTCTTACTGCTTTTTCAGGGAGTAAATTGCAAATCTGGACAAATTTTCAAGCAGTAAACTATAAATTTAGGCTGTTTTTTAGGGAGTAAACTGCAAATCTAGAATGTTTCACAATTCTTGCAGCTTTTTAAGGGAGTAAGTTGCAACTTCTGGATTGGATTGCAAAACTAGGCTCAAATAGATTTTTCTGCAGTTATTTTAGGGAGCAAACTACAAATTTTAGGACTGTTTTTGTAGCTTTCTTTATTTCTCTTAGGGATTGGACAGCAAATTTGGACTTTTATGAATTTTTTTATTTACCGAAGTTTTGAGCTATCATTGGCAATGGCGGTTTAGGGGTGGGGTTTTAGTGTTTGTTTGTTTTTATTTATTATTATTATTATTTGCCTAAATAATTACCACAGCCTTGTAAGATCAACTCAAAAGATTAACGGGTATAGGGGAGTACTGAGACTTTAAATGAGTACAAAGACTGTGGGGAGAGTACAGGGACTCCAAAAGAGTGCAGAGACTCTATAATTAGTGCAGAGACTGGGATTGGGGGGTGTGCAGGGACTTCAAAAGAGTGCAGAGACTCTATAATGAGTGCAGGGACTCTGATTTTGGGGTGAGTACAGGGATTCCAAAAGAGTGCAGGGAGTTCGAAAAAGAGTGCAGGGACTTTGTCAAAAGGAGTGTAGAGACTCCGAAAAAAGTGCAAGAACTTTGTCGAAAGGAGTGCAGAGACTCCGAGAAGAGTGCAAAGACTCTATAATATACTACGTGTGCGCTTATGCGCAATTTTTTTACAGTGTTATTGTGCGTTGAAAATTGGATTGTCATTGATTAAAGCGAAGAAGAAGAGGGAGTATGTTTTTTTCACAAATCATGAAAAAGAGATGGGTTTGTTTGTGATCTCTAATTTTTCTTATTTGGTGCTGGGAATGATGAAGTGCACATGAAGTTTGATAAGAGGGTTGTTGGTTGGTGGGCAGAGGTGAGGTTGGAGGCTTCGGGGGGGTTTTTTTTTGGTGGCTTTTGTCTTTTTCTTTTTTTTTCTTTTTTTTTTTTGTTAGAGAAAAGAGAGGAATTGAGACATGGGAGAATATGACAGCCACCTCTTCACTCTTAATCTGCCGCCTTCTTTTCTTTTTTTTTTTTTTTCCTTTTTTTCTTGCTCCGGAATTTTTTGTGTGAGGGTTTCAATCTGCTTGGATTTTTTAGTTGCTATGGTTTTCCCTTTTTTTTCTCTTTTTTTGTTGTTGTTGTGTAGCTCCTTATATAGGTGATATGAGGCCATGCATAATTTACGCAATAAAAGATTAGAGGATCTTGTTTTGATATATTTTGCTACAATTATGTGTATTTCCATACTTTCCCTTGATTCTTTAAAAATTCATATCTTGTGAGATTTAAGAATCTGCAGAGGTAATCCCTCTCAATTTTCTTTGATTTATTTTTTTCGTAATCAACCTGATTAGAAGTGGAATAGAGAATCATAGGTGAATTTGCAATTGAAAGCATGGTTAAACTAAATCCACAATTCTTTCATTACGATAAAAAAATAAACTTTAATTATCTTCAATACCTGGAAGTCGAAATTTGGTGGCTGCTCTTTAGATAAGAATTGGGGGGTATAATTTAGGTTTCGTGGGTCCTATTTGCCAACTTCTAGCAAGTTGTTTTTCCTCGTCTTTTTCTTGGCGTTTATAGTCAATTGCGTGAGTCAAATTTAATTGACAGCTAAAATCTGAACAATCCAATTAATTGGGGTTGTTTGTGATATTCAGCCTTAATTTTTCTTACTAACTTAATCACATAATTGAGAAAAATGTCTGCCAAAGTAATAGAAGCTAGGACAAAAAAAATGCTCCAAACATCAAGGTACCATTAATGCAAACTTTCATGAATTGACTCATGTAACTGTTAGCAATAAACAATCTAGTTAGAATTGGCTATACAAGAAAAACTTATGAAAGAATTACAAATGAGAAAAGATGAACATAAGAGATATATGTATAAATGACGATAACTTTAAGATTGCAAAGAAGATGAAGCTCGAGGTAAGTGAAACACTGTCTCCTTAAAGCAGATTCACCCCCTTCGGAGTGCTCGAAAACTAATGTGGATGTCTGCCTCCCAGTATACAACGAGCTCGCAAGGCAGCTAGCACCTGCTCCTTGCTGTGCGAACCGAACATGAAGAGGAGAACCGGATGACGAAGATAGAAAAAGATCGAAGAGGAGAGAGATTGCTCTTATGTTTCTGAAGCTTGAAGGACTGCGGTATTTATAGCATGGTGAAGAACGGGCTCGTAGAAAATTTCGGCGGAGATGGAGGGGTAACATTCGTAGATTACACGGGGAAAGATTTGTAACCGCCCTACGTGCAGATAATGCACACTAAATGTAACCGCCCCACAATTTGCGTGATTGCCAAATCTGTAACCGCCCTACTCACAAAATTTTTCTCGTGGGCAAGCTAAACCCGAACCCAGCCTGATTGTGCCAAGGCCAAAAAATATCTCTGTCAGCAAAACTTAAATTGTTCTAAGCCCCTGAGATTTGGCGACATTCGTGTCCGCAGGTCACGCGCCTGCACACAAGTTCAGGCTAATCGGGCTAGTTCAGATCCTGTGATTTGCCACCCCCCTGCGCGAGCGCGCGAGGCACAATGTCCCCAATAAGAGCTTAACTCCTATTGTTGGGCTTTTACTTATAAACCAATCATCATTATTTGCTCTACCCAATGTGGGACTAAACTTCCCACTTGTTCTTGGCCCATTTAGGAACTATTTTTCTCATTGATCAAATTCTATTTTTTCTAACAATCGCCCACACGAATGGAAAAAAGATTATTTGATTTGACTCGACTAGAAAGTTCTCCCATGATTTCTGCATAGGACAGATAGGTGTTACCCTTTGAACCTTCCCTCATGAAATATACTTACTTTACCAGCTATCCAGTAGATATAATGTCCTTGAACTATCCTGCTTTTCCTTGTAAATGAACCATATACTTCACACAGGAATCATTATCTCAATGTTCGGTTCTCATGATTATGTCCGGTTTGGCCATGGACATCAACCTGGTTCT
>JBAKGM010000139.1:20779849-20802707 GCA_037177215.1 Asparagus racemosus
CCTCTCAAAAAGCTCGGAAGTTGTTTTCCAACTATTCTGTACTTTTTAGGAAATGTTTTCCATAAATCTAGAGTGAATCAAACACATGAAAACTCAATTATAGGAAAACTTTTATTTACGAAATTGCCATTTTCCAAAAACTTTTCCCAAAAATAGTGAACCAAACACCCCCTAAGTTGGCACGCATGCTCTCAAATTTCATTCCTAAGCATAGTCATTGCAGTCTAGAGAGTGGCCCCCACCGGCAGAATGACTAGATACTTAGAAATACGAACGCGGATGTTATCAACAGTATCAGCTGACTAGTTCAACTCTGCGCTGCGACAACCGCTCACCTTCCTCTTTCCTAGTCCACATGTCCTCCTCTCGTCGGACGTCATCATCCACCTATATATTCCACCGCTTTCCCTTCAGTTTATTTTTATTAGAAATAAAAGAAGAAGGGCTACTTGGATATCAGTTCCTCAGTCTCCAATAATGCCATATTAGTCCCTCAAATCCTCAAAAGTCTAAGGGGTTTTGCCATTTGAACCCTCAATAATCAAGATACTCATAGATAACGTATTTTGAACAAGAAAGGTTTCGGGGAACTGTGAACTGGAGGGTATTTGGTCGTTTATAGATAGAGAAGCATTTTTTTTTATTTTTTTTATTTTTGGACAAACTAGCTTTCAAGCATAAAATATAGTGAAGAGACCACTACATCAATTGTAGCCGTTGATTTGCATGGTGAATGATTATGATTTATTTCGTATCTAACACTCAATATTAAATCCATAATTTACATTATTTTCTTAATTTACATTCAAAGACAAAATTACAACTATCCGCTAAACAAATCAACGGTTGTTGTATTACGGTTGTTTTTCCATTTTTCAGTGGAGAGGATGTGAGTCCTCTTTCATATTTATTTATTTGGTAAAATACCAAATAAATTAGTTTATAACGTTGATTTTAAAAATTTGTATATCGAAGTTTTTTTTAAAAATTAATTTATAAGCTCACCTAAAGAAGTTATATTTGACAAACAAACCACTACTCTACCAAAATAACTTTTATACAATTGCTATCATAAGAGTCAAATGCCACCAAAGGCAACATGGTTAAAAGGATTTTAAAAATAAGCTTCTCCAAACACCCTCTGAATTGAAGATCTCTTCAGAGTTTGAGGGACTTGTGAGCAATTTCAAAGATTGGAGAGGCTAACATGAAACAATTGAAGATTTATTAATTTAAGGTGCTTTTAGATATTAGACCCCACTTCTCTTATACTTTTAAATTCGTCCTCCGAATCTTTCACAACTTGAATTAGTTCCCCAAATACTTAAGTATTTTGAAATTATTCCCTCAAATATTCATATTTTGAAATTATTCTCCTAATCTTTTAAGTGTTTTAAATTAGTACCTCCAGTTAGCACTTGGGTGAGATATTTAGAGGACTAATCTCAAAACATTTGATAGATTTGGAAGACTAAAATCAAAATATGAAGAATTGGGGGACCAATTTGAAAACACTTAAAAAGAGTTAGGGGGAGTAATTTCAAAATTCTAAGATTTGGGTGACCAATTTTATAAAGTATAAAAGATATGGAGAACTAATATCGGGAAACCCTTTCCTTATAAAAAAAAAAAAAAAAGAAAAAAAAGAAACAAAAAACACTATGTAAATGATTTAAAAAAGGAAAGACGACTGGACTTCCACAAGGCCCACTAGGCCCAGTGAACCGCCTCCTCTTCCCTCCTACTCCGAAGTCTCTCAACTCCATCGTTGACTTCCAACCAAGACAATTAACTCCATTAATTAAGATAAAGACTTCCAACCTAAACAAAGGGAAAAATTAAAAATAAAAAAATAAAAAAAAGAACCCATCTCCATGAATTCTCACCTCTAGTCTCCGATGGCGGCGTCTCGCTCTCTCTCCGCCGCTGAGGCGGCCGGCGAAGGCGAATTCCTCTGCTACCCCACCAACTGCACGGGACCATCAAAGGCCTGCTTGGACGGGGCCTGCATCAATTTCGCGTCACCTCCTTCTCCCTTCCTCGTCCCCTCCGACGCGGACGGCGGCGACGTCCCCATCGCCGTCTCCAACAGCCGCCACCTCCTCTCAGTCTTCCTCATCTCCGCCGCCTCCCTCCTCGCCGCCGCTTTCCTCCTCCTCCTCTTCTCCTACTTACTCCTCCGCCTACGCCGCCGCCGCCGCCGCCTCCTCCGAATACAACAGCAGCAGCAGGAAGCCCAGCACCCTCCTCCCGTCGACGGCGACGAGTTCTTCAACGGCGATGGCGGCGGGGAGCCCCACCACGTCTGGTACATCAGGACCGTCGGCCTGGACGACGCCGTCATCAAGTCAATCGCAGCCTTCGTATACAAGTCCGGCGATGGATTAGTCGACGGCGGTGATTGCTCCGTCTGCCTCGGTGAGTTCACCGACGGTGAGGTCGTCAAGCTCTTACCCAAGTGCTCACACGCTTTCCACCTACCGTGTATCGACACGTGGCTAAGATCTCATGTTAACTGTCCTCTCTGCCGCGCCCCCGTCGTCGCTCCGGCTGCGGGGGTGGAAACACCGGCGGCAGCAGATGGTTCGGTTTCGGGTCGTTTAGAAAATACCGAAATCGAGATTTCTCAGCCCCATAATCAAGAAGAGTGCGCGATTACAATTAATTTGGATGCTGAGTCTTCTTCATCTTCATCAAGGCCGCTGGACGATGAGAATGAACTGCAGCCGATTCGTCGGTCTGTGTCAATGGACTCCTCATCGCTCGCAAAGCTCATGCTCAGGGTGGAATCCGAGCCGGAGGTGAAATTGGGGGAGGATAAGAGAGAAATTGGGGTGCAAGGAGCTGTAATCTCGAAGAAAAAAGGAGAAGGGGTTGACTGTTTGGGGAAGCAGACCGAGATGAAGAGGTCTCTGTCGTCTAGAAGTGGGAGGATCTTTTTTCCGAGATACGGGCGGGGTCGTGCCCGGAGCTCATCTGTTCTTCCCTTGTGATGTATTGTGGAAGAAAAACTCGAAAATGAGTTGGGATTTTTGAGTTCTTGGCAAATTGGGAGCTATCCTTTGATGTTTGATACTAGTGTATGTATGTATTATATAAATGTGAAAGCGCAAGCTTTTATAGTTAAGGATATGGATACTGAAGAATGTGGGATCATGGATTTGAGCAGAAGTTTCAAGTTCATCTGTCTGCCTGGGAGAATGAGTAATATGTTCTGGTGAGTTTATGTATCTTTTTCTTTTTATGTTTTTCATATTGTGAGTATAAATGATTGCTCACTACTTTTTGTTCTAAAGTCTTGTATACTTTTTGCTTGCTGTCTCTTAATCACAAAATATTGAAGCCAGCGAAATCAATGGTTCTCTCCCTTCCATAATATTGCGTAACATGTCATAATCTATGTTTATTGACATATTAGTGATGAGCACGAGTTGTGGCGAGATCTGTAAGTTCAGATGATACATCATCTAAGTAGCTTTATTCAGTATCATCGAAGCGTACTTGTTTTCCTTATTTGGCTGCCAATCTAGGATCTGAAACCATTTGTGGGGTTTATCTCAGGTTAAACATGGATCCATTGGCTTTTATAGAATTGGATTTTATATTCTTCATGCTGTATCTTTTGATGTCGTGCACAAGTTAACTCCCTTAATTATCTTGTAATCTCTATAACGGAGATTGATATCTCTCTGATATTTTATTGTGAAACTGTTTAGGATTAATTTATCAGTAGGTACTTAAAGGAAATTTTGGTCAAGTATTCTTTTACCATTTACATTTTGGTTTTGTAATTAAGAGCTTATTCTAATGGATGATCAAAATTGAGTTTAGTTGGTAGTTATCCGATACTTGTTAATAACTTCAAAACTACTTCTCGGGTGCATTTGATATTCTTTTTCATATTGGCTAGTGCATTACAAGATGACCTGTTTTTGCTGCTTTTATTTGTTATTTTTGTTTCATATTTACTATGCTTTTTTATGGATGTCTGATGAATATATCATCGAAGAATTATCTGGTACTGTTACTTGTGCTTCAATGAGCACCATAGAATATTTTATTGTCCATTACTAGGTAAAACCTGTAAACAAGTAAATTTGAGTTACTCTTTTGTGATTAGTTTATGATTAGTTTATCTTATGGGATGGTATGAGATATGTATTAGATTATAAGTAGTTTGAGGTAAACCATTTCAAAATTTGAAGACTAGTGGTGTGGATGTTCGGGGCCAAATGATGTTTAGCGAATTCTCCTGTTATGGCTTCATTTTAACTGTTGGTAAGCAAAGATCTTCCATGTTTGCTTATGTAGTTTTATTGTCATTTAAGTCAAATCATATATTACGCTATTATCTAAATAATTCTTCTCTTCGAATCTCCAATTTACAGAAAAGTTTTCTTACGCAGAAGTCAAAACCATACAACTAATTTCTATTTAAATTCTCTTGCAAAATTTAGATTATACATTCAGTGAGATCTCTAATGGAATTATGTGTGATGTCCCTTGTTGAATTCTGACGGAAAATTCTGGACTTTCCTTCAGCTGAAGGCTGAAATACTTTAGGTTGTTGATAAACCTTTCTATTCATTTTATGGTTACTTTTTTATTTCCCTTTTAGCTGATGCTTTGATAATTTGAAATCTATAACATGCATATAAAAACTAGCGGTCATTATGATCTATGGGAAATAATCATTTTCTAGTGAACGCCAAATTGAAACTTACAGATTGAGGTGCAAAGGTGTGGGTTGCTTTTCCAAAATTCTTGCTACTTCTCTTGTGAACTTAATTAATTAAAATGTTCCATCATCACTCTAAGTATTAAACTTTATTGTCCATTATATGTTGTTTGACATGGATCAAATGTTATGGATGACTAATATGGTGTGTTATTTTCACAAGGAATATGGCATCATGTTTGCTAATATGATGATTATGACAATCTTTTTTATATAGTTTGGCCATATGAAAGGAAACTTCTATAGGTGCATCCAGATGATTTTATCGTTTTTCCAAGTCTTCCTCGAAAGAGCTCTTTAGTTATGGTTTCAAATTGAACTAATCCAATGAAGCTTGCCCATGCTAAGTGCAATAAATCACTAGATAATGTATAAATCTGCATGTATTTTGAGTTGGAACAAACAAATTTTAAAGTTCAACTCGTGGAAGGATTTGAATATAACTAATTAACCAAGACTGTTGTTTAGATTCTTTTTCTCCTTAGCTATACGATGGATTACTGCAACTATTAGTATCTTTATTTACCAAAGTTTTCCACGAAGACATGTTGTTTCATGAGTAATAAATGTTCTCACTGGTTTGCTTTGTATCTAAGATACTAAATGCCGTGAGTTCTCAGAATTTGTTTTTTTAATTTTTTTTTCTAGTCAGTCCCAAGTTATGTTGTTTGGAATAATTTTGTTTGTTACATACTGACTTTTATCATATAGATAAAGGCTTGAGCCTCTAGTGTATCATAATGGCAATATACATTGTCATAATTCAAGATCCTCTAGTTCTCCAGTTCCTTCATTGCAAATATTGGCCTTTTTTTTAATGTTATATGCTTTTGTTAGATTAAAACTTTGTTATATCTTTAGTAAAGCAACTGCTCAACTTCAGTTTTCCTGGTAAAACTTCCGGGGAAATTTGGATGCCTTCAATATTGGAGTCAGTTTCCAATGCATTCTTACATTTTTGTGTTCTTCTTCGAGTGGAATAAAGATGTAAGGAAAGTTTTTTTGTGGGGAGGAAGTAACATGTAGTGGAGGAAAAGCTAGATTCTTATAGATAAGGGAAATGCGTCAATGGAAGTTGATGGACTTTCTAGAGATGAAAATATGTCCATTCAATAGCAGTATGAAGTCTTCTTTTCAAGATGTGGAAAGTGTATGCGTGAAGGGGGGAAAAAATCTGTGGACAATTCTTGTGATTTAAGAGTTTATAATTTTTACGGAGTTCTTGCTGAAATCTTTACCTTTTCATTTGTTTGTCTTGGTATATAACTATGTATATGACAAAGGTAGCATGCAGTCTAAAAAAAGATTGGATACTGAACCATCCGCAGCCACCATAGATTTTGCTGATGATCTCATATCATGGAGAAGACTGTTATAGCAAACTGATGAATTAGTGTATGTTTCCTTTTGGGTCAAATTCTTGTTTCATAATTAAAAAAAAAATTGACGGCAGTCTGAACATTTCATCTGTTTATATACTCCTGTTATTTTGGCACATTGAAATATTGTCCCAGTGCAAATGTTGAAACTCCAACTACTTCATCAAATATGGCAAGTGTTGCTTCTATTTGTAGTTTTTTCAGGGCGCTGATTGTGATACTGTGTGGGAGTCTGGGAGAATTCAACATAACGATTCAATGAAAATAGGGGATGCTATGTGATCATTTCAGGTAATTCATTCCGTCAGTCTTTATTTTGCAATTTACTTCATCTATTTATCGGTTTATGAAAATATTAAAAATTCTCCATTTCTACTTGTGTAGCTAATCTGTGTTGCCAACATACAACATTGTATCTCAATTTGTACATCTTTACATTGCTTAATGAAGTATGAAGAGCCTTCTTTTTTGTTCCCCTTCACTATTCTTTTACACCCCGTTCCCAGTTTTTTTATGTTACATGCCTAATAGAATTTCATTCAGTTTTAATATTGCATGAAATGCTCTTGTATGGCATTAGAATATAAGGTAAAGGTTTCTGACAGAGATTTGCAGTCTTGATAAGACCTAGGTGAAATTCTTATTCTTGTTTGCTTAATGCCTCGTCTTTTACCTCTTGAAGTATTTTCTTTAAGAAACACCAAGTAGACTGCTAACTTCTGAGTATTTCTGCTCTGAACTCTTGCAAAGATATTGCTTTAACACAACTAAGTACCTGAACCGTAAAGGTTCTTCCCAAATTGCCGATGTTAAACCTAAGGTGTTACAATTACAGTATAAATCAATAGGGCGAAACACTTTCTCCCGTATTCCTGATTAATGTTGTGCCTTTCTTTTTCTTCTTATTAGAGGCAATTAAAATATGAACTTACAATAACTTATATGTTTCCTTCATCAAGATCTGACGTCTAGCTACATGACTGTTATCACCCTCACTTTGAGCTCCTTCGTCACATCCCAATGTGTCAGCTCTATTTAGGATATAGCAGTGCAGATGTATTTTTGCGATGATGATAGTCTTTGAGATGTTTATAAATAATCCTTTATTTAAGACAGATCTGTCTACATTTGAGATGTAGAAGTTCGTTTCTTGTTGGTTACTCCTATAAACTTCTCTTCTTCCATTTTTGATGTTAATATATTCTGCCCTGATCCCAATTTGAACTACTTGATACATACTTGGTGACTTGGGCATGACTACTGTTTTGATTAAAGACCTGGAGCCTATTTTTCGTTAGTGGATCTTGTTTTCATCTTTAGAGCCAAGCTTTTACGCTGCTTCAGTTTTTGGTCGATTGCCAGTTTAGCCTTGCCTGAATGAAAATGTTCAGCTGTTCAGGGGTCTCACAGTTCATATTAATAATTTGGTTTTCTATAATTGCTGCTGTTCCACAATTTTTTTAAAAGACTTTTTCCAAATCGGCATGGTCCCTAGTCTCAGAATTATTCATTTAGAACTTACAGATGTCATTAAAAAAAATCATTGTGTAAATCCATGTGGACTATTTTATAATGAAATTTGTAACCAAAGCCTTAAATTTGCAACCTCGATGCTGTGTATCAATGTCTATCTCATAGGGCCGTTGAAAACTTGAACAAGACTAAAGTTAGGTTCTGGCTTTCATCTTATAACTCTATAATCTATATTATGAGTTATTTGATCATCCTCTGGCCTGAATATTGTAGCTAATGTCCCTTACCTATCTTGTTTCGTACTCTGAGTAGAACAATGAGTCTTAATATGGAGGTTAAGCTATGCAAAGTTCGTCCTACAGTTCTGATATTTCATTTCATAAGGGAGCACATTGAGAATTCTGTCGTGTTATTATAATTGGAAGTTAAGTTGACAATGCCTTTGCTCTGCAACTTAATTTAATCTGATTTCTAAAATTGGGTTGATCACAGTAGTTTTGGAAAGAAAAGCAGATTAAGATTCGTGAACTGTGACAAGTGCCTAATAAAATTTGGTAGTGGGGCTTATAGATAGCAAAGAGGTGTAGTTTTGATAAAAGGATTGGCATTGTTATTTTGGTGTTTGGTCTGTGAACTTTACATTGAGTTTTGACATTTTAGCTTAGTAAATGAAATGACGTGTCATAATGTATTTCTCACCAAACAGGTTCCCTTGTTCATCAAGGAAATGTTTTCTGACTAGAAATAGCAATTAAGCTGGCAAGCTGAATGTTGCCCTTTGGTTGCAAGGTTTGGTGAAACTCAGCATTAAACATATCTTATAATATGGGTTTTCTTCCCATTGAAAATACCTTAACCAAACAGCTAGTGAGTAGCATTGCGTCACACATGTTTGAGCGTTGAGACTTCCTGAATGTGTTCCTGGTTTTGTAGTTCATTTACAAATTTGGACGTTTTTTGTACTTGCAAACTTCTTACCTATTTTCTGGTGTACATTTTGTGTGCTTCTTACTATTTCATTTGTTTCTGGTAATTATAAGTTTGATATGTGTAGTAATATATTACTTGTAAAATCATCCTTTACAGAGAAAAGCACACAGCAAACTGTACAAAACTAATCGAAAATTTGGATAACCTTTCTATATGATAAGTTGCTTTATAGAAAGATGCAAAACAAAGGCTTGATTCCAATTGGAAGTCACAACTAATATGCTAATACTATAGATCTTTTAGGATTATTGCAGAACCCCTTTGTATTATTGGGGGTTTACCATTTATTAGCCCAAACTTTTTATTAGCACTTAAACTCATGTTCAAACGGAGTTATCTATTAGTTATTAGTACATGTACACCGCGTATGTTCAATACCTGTAGGGGGTCCCTCTCCAGCTACTGAAATATCAGGCATCTCTCTGCAGTGTATTATATTGACACCACATGAAGGTTAGCATAACAGGTAATAAGTGGCTAGTTCTTTGGTGTGTTGTGTAACACAGAAGTCTGCGCGCGTGCTCAGACGAACATACTCAGATTCGCGTGCTCAGACGAACATACTCAGATTCAAGTTTTGATGTTGCCATGTCTATTGTCCTAGTTTTAAAGGAATTATTATTTTGTGCAAGAATACTGTTCCTTTGTCTACCTTCATGCCTTTTAGGTGATAGAAACCCAGATTTGTAAAATTTGCCTTTAAGACATGTATGCAACAAATTGGTGTCTTTGGTAATAACTCTTAACATTGAATTAATCCTCTCTTCTTACTAATATACTTTTTGTGTGACAAATTAGTGGCTGGGTCTTACTTATGGTTACTTACTGTAAGGTTTCTTTTCTTTCTAATTTTATTTAGCAATATACTTAATATATGTTTGGTATTTGCACCTCCATTTTGTGAGAAAGCAGTTGGACGGGACTCATTTAATTCAATTGACATTTTGAGTTCATTTTTTCTCTGAAAATTGTCAAGTCATTAACACTAATTTTGTTGTTGCCAAGTAATTCTAGAAGTTAACAGTTGATGTTCCATTATATTTGTTCATCTATTTGGTTGTTTTTGTTGGAGAAAGGTCCTGATTGCATAATGTAACATATCGTCTCATCAAATATCCAGCTACCGCACCAAAAACTTTATTTTAAAAAAAAAAATCCTTTTTAACCGATGCTCTTAATGTATTTATTATGGAAAAATTGTGTCCAGGCCCCAAAATTAGAACTCTCATGTGACCTAAACCCTTTAGACTTGGTCTGCTTATGCCCCTTGACTCGGTATGCTTATGTCCTTTTAACTCAACTTCTCACAAAAAAAGCCTCTTTTTAGTTGTTATATTAGTAGACAGAGAAAACACCCTTTTTTATCTCCAAACTATTGACACAGTGCGTAAGTGATAAACCTTGTAATCCACCAATGGGTGTTCTCTGAATCCATAAAGAACGATCTCCGAATTCACGAAGAACTTTAAATCCACGAAGAAAATATTAAAGAGGAATTTTTATTGATAAAAGTGATTTGCCTCTAGTGCTTACAAGACTCTTCTTAAATAGAAAAATAAACTAGACTTTTTCTATGACCCAAATTTTACCAAAAATAGAAATAGACTCCTACTATGACCCGAGCTTTACCAAAATTAGGAATAAGAAAACTTTTCTTAAAACACTCCCTATGATTAGGGAAGTAAATTGGTTAAATTTAGAATCAAACCGAATTTTCTTCCTAATCAAAACAGACTCCTAAAACATTACCTACAATAGTAAAAAACAGACAAAAACTCTGATATCTCTCAATTCGGAGGGTATTTGGTGAAACAGACGGCTGCAAACCGAACAATGGTCGGTTTGGTTGACTCCATCTCGAAAAACTACACGATTTACATATATAATTCGTCCAATTCCGACGTACGGTTTGAGAGATATAACATGTTCTTTGTTGCAAGTTATTTTCCTCGACCGGGCTCGCGTTTGGGCTTGTGACGGTCCTGTTTCTCAATAAACATATTCGTAGTGCGTTGTACATCAGTCTCCCCTGCTTGAAAAGAGCTCGACCCCAATTATATTGGCATGAAGAGTTGTTCTATCTGGCGGGTAATACTCAAACAAATCTGCAACATTGAAAGTAGAAGAAATAACCAAATCTGCAGGAAGGTCAACGACATAAGCATTGTCATTAATCTTTTTCACTATTTTGCATGGACCATACTTTTTATTCTTCAGCTTATTGTAGGTGCTCATAGAGAAACGCTCTTTTTGCAGAAACACCATCACCATATCTCTCTCCTCAAACACCTTCTTCCTCGTGTGTTGGTCAGCATCCGCCTTATATTTAGTATTAGACTTCTCTATCTTCTCTTTCACTTTCTGTTAAATAGTACGTATCTTTTCAGCCATATGATCTACAGCAATACTCTGTCCTGGAAGCTTAAGCAATGGAACTAGATCAAGATAATGGTTCGGAAGCCTTCCATATACTATCATAAAGGGAGCCTTGCCTATAATTCAACACTCCATACAGTTATAAACAAATTCAGCGTGTGCTAGAGCAAGATCCCACTGCTTTGGACAATCACCAGAGATAGATCTGAGAAGATTACCAAGAGTACGCTTTACCACTTTAGCTTGGCTATCTGTTTGAGGGTGGTAAGCAATACTGAATTTGAGTGAAGTATTAAATCGTTACTGCAATGTCTTCTAAAAGTGGGATAAGAACTTGGAATCACGATTAGAAGTGATGGACTTGGGCACCCCATGAAGGCGTATTATCTCCTGAAAGAAAAGGTTGGCAATATTGCTAGCATCTATTGTCTTCTTATATGGAATAAAATGTGACATCTTTGAAAATCTGTTAACCACAACGAAAACAGAATCCATGCCTTGTTGGGTTCTAGGGAGTTCCAACACAAAATCTATGGAAATATCATGCCATGGTGTATCAGGAACAGGTAATGGTATATATAATCTGGTATTTTGGGACTGACCCTTGGGAACTTGACAAACTAGACAACACTGCACATATTTTTCCGTTCCCTTCTTCAGTTGAGGCCAGTAGTACATCTCTTCAATGGAAGCAATCGTCTTATCACGTCTCAGATGTCCTCCTAACCCGCCAGCATAAAGGTCTCGTATTATTTGCTCTCTCAAAGAACTTCGGGGTATGCACAACTGAGCTCCATAAAATAAGTAACCATCCTGGATATGAAAAGCTCTGGTTGGTTGATTTTGTAGGCAGTTGTTCCAAGTCTATTTGAAGTCTTTGTCTTCTGCATAGAGCTCCTTTAGGTATTCAAATCCAGTTACTTCTGCCTGCAAAGTCACAAACAAAGCAGCTCTCCGACTGAGTGCATCGGCAACCTTATTGTGCTGTGATGATTAGTATTAAGCAGAAATGCGATCCAACGCTGCAGAAATGTGATCACACGAATATGCATATGATTGATGGTAGTCTGATTATTGATGAACTTCAAGGCCTAATGATCAGTATTAAGCAGAAACTCTCGCGAGATTAAATAGTGCTCCTAATGGTTCAAAGACAGGACTATGGCCTGCAACTCTAGCTCATATGTGGTCCACTTCTGTCGAGCTTCACTGAGTTTCTCACTATAGAAAATAACTGGACGTCCTTCTTGGGATAGGACACTACCTATGCCTACGATAGACGCATCACAATCAACTTCAAACACCTTTTGAAAATCTGGAAGTGCGAGCACTGGTGCTGTGGACAACTTCTCCTTAATTAGTGCAAAGCTACGATCGCATCTTCACCCCAATTGAACCTACCTTTCTTCATACACTCAGTGATTAGCGCAACGATGCTGCTAAAATTTCTGGCAAATCTCCTATAGAAAGTCGCTAGACCATGAAAGCTACCAACTTCGTTGACATTCTTTGATTTAGGCCAATCGCGAATAGCGCGTACTTTTTCTTCATCAACATGGATGCCCTCTGTACTGACTACAAAACCCAAGAATAATAGGCTACTGGTCATGAAGTTGCACTTCTTCAGATTGATGTACAACTTGTTCTTCTACAAAGCCGCTAGTACCTTCCGCAAGTGGGACAGATGCACGAACTCGTTCTGGCTATAAATCAGGATATCATCTAAATAAACGACAACGAATTTGTCGATAAAGGGTTTTAATACCTGATTCATCAGCTGCATGAAAATGCTAGGAGCATTAGAAATACTAAAAGGCATGACCAACCATTCATACAAGCCTTCTTTTGTCTGGAAGGCAGTCTTCCACTCATCTCCCTCTCTAATCCGAACCTGATGATAACCACTCTTGAGGTCAATTTTAGAGAATACTTTTGATCCAGACAACATATCCAGCATGTCTTCTAGGCAAGGGATAGGAAATCAATACTTCACGATAATTTTATTGATAGCCCTACTATCAACACACATGCGCTCTTCTCCGTTCTTCTCCGGGACGAGTAACGCCGGCACGACACACGGACTCATGCTAGCTCGAATAAAGCATTTCTGGATTAATTCGTCCACTTGCTTCTGCAAGATCTCCCTTTCCTTCAGGCTCATCCAATAGTGTGGTAGGTTTGGTAAGCGTGATTCAGGGATGAAATTGATCTGATGTTGGACATCTCGAAACAAAGGTAATTGGGAAGGAAGTTCGTCAAGCATAATGACGTTAAATTGTTGCAAAAGGGTCTGCACTTCAGGTGGAATTTTGGTGGGGACAGAATCCTCTTTTCCTGGTACAACAAGAGTAAAAATCTTATCAGACTGTGTCAAATCTTTCATAAAATCTTCATTGTTAACCAAAAACGTCTTCTTTTCAGTAACATCTGCCTTGATTGGCCCCTTCTCTATAAGAGGCATGAGCACGACTCAGCGACCATCCTTCTTAAAGATATATCCATCCCCTTGTGTGTGGCATCAACATCAAACTGACATGGCCTGCCTAACAGCATATGACAAGCATTCATCTCAACTACATCACACAATGCCTCATCAACATAATTACGGCCAATGGAAAAAGACACGCGACACACCTCATCAACCTGCACGTCATTACCCTTACGAATCTAACCTATTTTGTAGGGAGTGGGATGTTTCTCGATTTTCAAACCTAATTTCTCCACCATACGTCGAGAGACAATATTCTCACTATTGCTGTTATCAATGATAACATCACAAGTCTTCTGATTCACAGTGCACCTTGTGCGGAAGATATTATACCTTTGCGGTGGTTCTTTTGTCTTTGGAGCCAATAGTAATCGTCACACCGCACATGAAAGTTATTCCCCATCATCAGGATTCACCCCATTATCGCCATAGTCTTTACTGGTCTATATCCTCCTCTTCACAATCCATCATATTCACAACACTTCTTGTAGGGCACTGATTGGATCGATGACCAGGTTGACCACATCCGTAGCACTTGATTAGATCGGGTTTTGAATATGAGTTCAGTGGTGTAGTCTTCTTTGCTGTTGTTGTCGGTCATGTACCATTCTCAACTGTAGAATCTTGATCAGAAGCAATTTAAGACTGTTTGTTCCCTCCACGATTAAAACTCGTGCGTGATCCATCGAAAGCTGCCCAAGTACCTCTATTATTCCGTCCAAGTTGTCGCTCCACCTTCTCGGCTAGGCTAACTGTGTCTGCCAAAGTATATGTCTGCTGCAAAGACACACGATCCTAGATGGCTATCCTCAATCCCCCGGTGTAACGAGATATCTGTTGGGCCTCGTTTTCATTGAGTTGTTGCGGGATGATAGCTGATAAAAATCCTGCGTATACTCATCAACTGATATTTCACCTTATTTGCAATTCTGGTATTGCCCGAACAAGACTTCTTCATAATCACCTGGCAAGAAATGGGCTTTTAGCAACTTCTTCATCTTCTCCCACTTGTTGACTTTCAGTTTTCCTTGATGGGATTGATTCATGCGTACTGATTCCCACTAAGCAGATGCTCCACCCTTAAGTCGGTAGGCTACCAACCTAACCTTCCGCTCATCTAGGATCTCCATATACTCGAAAACTCTCTCCACCTCTGCAACCAATCAAGAAATTCTTCAATATAAAGTTGTTCGTTAAAGGAGGGCAGATCCATCTTCATCTTGAATCTTCCAGCATCATAATTGTCTCGTTGTTGGCGGTCTCTATGATCATCACCGCAGTGTGGAGCTTCATAGCTGTCGCCGTCGCTGCTGAATTCAACCATCGACATGATTTTGAACTCCAACAGTGTTCAGACGCTCCATGATCAACGTAAGTCGATCTACAGCAGTCTTAATCTGATTGACATATGTCTTCAACTCATCGAACTCAGTTCGAGAAAAAGAGCTTCGTTGGCTGCCATCGGATTGGAAAATAGGGCTCTGATACCAATTGACGCAACGCGAAAGTGATAAACCTGGGAATCCACCAAGGGTTGTTCTCTGAATCCACAAAGAACGATCTCTAAATCTACGAAGAACTTCAAATCCACGAAGAAATATTAAAGAGGAATTTTATTAATAAAAAGATATATGCCTCTAGGGCTTACAAGACTCTTCTTAAATAGAAAAATAAACTCTACTATGACCTGAACTCTACTATGACCCGAACTTTACCAAAAATAGAAATAGAATCCTACTATGACCCGAACTCTACTAGAAATAGAAATAAAAAAACTCTTCTTAAAAGACTTCCTATGATTAGAGAAGTAAATCGGTTAAATTTAGAATCAAACCGGATTTACTTCCTAATCAAAACAGACTCCTAAAACATTACCTAAAATAGTAAAAAACAAACAAAAACAATGATATCTCTCAATATAGAGGGAATTTGGCGAACCGGACGGCGGCAAACCGAACAACGGTGGATTCGGTTGACTCCGTCTCAAAAAAATACGCGATTTACATATATAATTCGTCCAATTCTGACGTACGATTTGGGAGATACGACCTGTTCTTCGTTACGAGTTATTTTCCTCGACTGGGCCTGCGTTTGGGCTTGTGACAGTCCTGTTTCTCCATAAATATATTCGCAGTGCGTTCTACATCAAATCTCCTGCAAAGCTTAGAGAAATGAGACAGTCTTTCCAGATTCCAGCCATTAAATGCACAAAACGTGAAGATATAAATTAGCAGAACTATCGGTATCACGTCGCCACCTTGAATTTACGACAAATCAGGAGATGGCTATGATATATTTATCGATCGAGTTTATTCCAAAAATACACATGTAAGCATGTATGTATTGCACATGATTCAAACAGAATGATACTGATAAGCTATTTTCAACAAAGGGATATGGTTGACTGGCTTATTTGTTAACTGCCGATTTTGTTTATCAATAGGCGTTTTGTTTAAGTAAACTGAAAACTAGCTACATGAGAGACCAGCCCTTATAGCTCAGTGGTAGAGCGTCAGTCTTGTAAACTGAAGGTCCGTAGTTCGATCCTGCGTGAGGGCATTAGCAGCGTATTTAATTTTTTTTTTAAGTTTTAGTTGTTTTTTTGACATATTATATTCAATTTCTTTTTGTTTATAACGCAATAATAAACTGTTAGCAAAAGAAAATTATTATAATCCCAAACTCTTTAAGAGCAAAAGCCTATGAACCTTTAAACCAAGATAAGGACAGTTATCTAACGACACTGATATCCAAACTATAAAGTTTTTCCCACCTCAACATGAAAAGGTAAAGTTTCCTTTCTAATTTATTAACAGGTTTACTCATATCGTGAAAGTGTATGCAGCTTTCTCTTAAATCCAGCCGATTATTACTCTATACTCTTCTTGTTTTCTCATTGAAAAGAAGCTTTCTATAAAGCTCAAAAAAGACAAATTGTGCGGTAAATTTGAATGAGCGGGACACAATCAGTCCAAATAGCATGAACTAAGACGGGGTTTGGAGGAGTTTATTTTTCGGTCAAACTAACTTTTAAGTTAACTTTTTCATATCTACTTGTTTGGTAAAATATCAAATAAGTTGACTTATAAGCCCCATTTTTAAAAGCAGATATACCCCAGCTTTTAAAAGACTAACTTATAAACTCATCTAAATAAGCTAGGTTTGAACAAAAAAAATACTATTCTACCCAAACAATGTTTGTATCATTTTACCATAAAAACCAAGAACCACAAAAGCCACTCCAAGTTATTGGCTTAAAAAATAAGCCCTCCCAAACACCCTCTTCACGGTCAAGAGAATTAGCGGGTGAATTACTCTAAACTTTCTCATTATGTACTCAACAAGGATAAATCTCTTCTTCCGACTGTTTTCCAATTACTGAAGATGAACGGTATATCAACATCGACAAAATGCAGACATCTTTAAACAATCAAACTCTGCATGGTAAACTGAGAATATAGAAAGGGACATTTAGGGGCTGTTTGGTTAAAAAAAAAATAGGATTAGGATTAGGATTAGGAATTTATTTTATGGATTACAAATCTATAAAGTTGACACCCAAATCCGAGTTGATATCTCCGATTTCGAAATCTAGAAAATACACCTCTAAAAGCATCTTTATAGATAACTAAATCTATAAATTTTAGTAATCCAAACACTATATTAGGTTTTAGTTAGATTTCGTTATTTACGATTCTACCTCTATCAGAGCTAAATTCTAATCCTAATCTATAAAATTGACCAACCAAACAGCCCCTTAACTTACAAATACCGAAAATTTTAAACAGTCATTAAATCACAAAGACTGACTATTTAAAGAAAAACATTGATAAAAAAACCAGAACACCTTCGTAGTTTCAGACATTAATAAATCAACAAACAATCAAGGATTCATCAAAAAATGTTTCAAATTAAAGCTTGTTAGAAGACAAGCATCGAGGAATTACGATGCCTTGACTAATGCAGATTTTTGCGGATTAAAATGGATAAGTCAAAGATAACTTCTGCAATAGGAAAATCTTCTGTAATTTTGAAGTACATGGCTAAAACAAGCCCAGATCAACAATTTCCTGGAACCTTGGAGATCGTCCATGAGATAGAATCATGATGCACATAGATTGCTCACAATTTGATTCTTAATTTTGATTGCCCTGCATTGAACACTAAAAAATAATCAAATGAAATTGTTCATCTGAATAGATGATTACACTAGACAAGATAAATTCAGATGCATTCACCACAATCTCGCGCAAAAAGGAAAAAATAAATGCAGCAACTGAAAAAAGATGAAAATGCACAAAATTAAGAACAACATTGTCCGTAACTGAAGCTCCAATTTCAGGTAAAAAAAATAAAAAAAAACATTGCCCATAACCGCGAACACAAGTCATGCGAAAACTTTGTAATTTCTCCTTGTAAGGTTTTTGAATGCATAAACATTACACGTGCTCTTCAACGTATTACATTATGCACGGAAATCTCTCTAGAGAAATGAAATTTAGATTTGCAAGCAAAATCCTAAACTCCTTCAGAGAACATAAAAGTTACATCCGTAAATATATATTATGCAAGATGTTGATATCAGCTTTGAGTTCTGTATAAATATCCCCGTAAAATGTCAGATAAACTTCAGGTAAAATATAATTTCACATAACAACCTTATACAGTTTGAAGCGGCCCTACAGTCACAGCCATGTCCCTAAATAATGCAAATGCAAAAAATAATGCACAATTTTCTGCTCTCTTTTAGGCAGAGGAGAGCGCTGGCACAATATAGTTGTAGAGAAAGAGGTGTTCAATATATTTTGAGCCAAAAAATAATACAAGTCGTAATAACATTCCATGTGCCCAAGTCAAAGTATCATTTGGAAGTCTAAATCTTGCCGGTGCATAAACACGAGAATTTTAGCAAATGCAAACTAAATATACTGGTAAACAGTAAAGCATAGTCTCCAGACCCCTGCCGATTCAACTAGGTGAAAATTCAAGTTTGTTCTCCACATAAATCGTATGTGCAGAATATTGTAACTTTGCAAACAAAATATTGGCTTGACTCTTCAACAATGGTAGACATATCTAAACTTAGTTGTATACAAATCATAGTTCCAGCATAGTCTTTGGTCTATAAATGAAAATAATTTGATATGTCAAACATGTAATATGAATAAAGAGGCGTATGCAAGGTTTTAAATATCGGTTATTGGAAATATATCGAATGGCCAAAATTTAAATCGGATCCCGGTAATCAGGGATAAGTAGTAAAATCAGAGTGTCATATCGGATGGTGAGCATATATAATATAATGTCCTAAAATGTAATCTAAGCACATTTAATGAAATATTGAGAGAGGATCTTCGAGAGAGGTCGTCGATAGAGGTCTTCGAGTGAGAAATTTGCGAGCGATTTGGGGGAGAGAATTGGAGGCTGAGAGAATTAGGGTTACACAACAAGCAAATGTGAAATAAAATAGGATAGCATGATTTTTGTTTAGTGGATGTGGGTTATGTATGGAAAGAAGAGGGTTTTTGCCTCCAAACATGAACTGGTTCACTTACAATGTAAATTATAGTGAAAATCGAGTAATATTTAACCCACGAGAAATCGACCGCTTTTACACCGATATATCGGGACAAATCGGCCAAAAACAATGTGCGATAATTTTTTGCAGAAATCGTACCAGCCATGGTCCAAACCCTATATATCGTCGATAAATCAACAAAATCAGTCTATTTTTAAAACCCTGGGTGTATGTGACTTGTAAGATATATTCCAAGAAGTGTATGACGAGTGTTCTAAATTAAAAGATGTATTATATAATTGATGGCATTTTGAACAAGTGGATGCACATATTTGGGGAGTACCCAAGGAAGTGTCGGGGTATGCTACTTGTGTCAAGAGTGTCGGACACAAGTACGGATTCATAATAGACAGAAGGAAAGAGGATCTTGCAACTGAGAGTTGGCGATATGAAGGAGAGGATGTAGTCGGGCGCATGGCGGTGAGGAAGAGAGGAGAGGACCACATAAAAGTTCAAGGTGTGGCACTCGCAAAGGGGAGAGGGAACAGCATCAAAGTAAGGGTTATGATGCTCACAACAGCAGGATAGAAACACGATGAAGAGGGACTTTCTTCGTCGCGGAGATACTTTGTTTATGATTGCGGAGGTGAACCCAAATAATCATTTGGTTTTATTTCTTAGAACAAGGGAGAAGAGGCGGTAATTACTCCATGTTTATTTTTTTCATTTGTCTTTGTGTATCTTTCCTAGTTTACCCCTCCTTTAATAAATGAACGATCTTCAATTGATTAAGATTTTGATCAAATAAGTCCATCCAACGTTTATTGGATGAATAAAATTTTCCATCCACATAACTGGATAATAGCACATCTATGTGTGTGTATGAGACTTTTAAACTTTAGATTAGAGATGCAATCGGTATAAATATCTAATAGACATCCAAATCAAAAAATATTCATTTTCTTGTTCTTAAATTATGCACAAATACATTGGAAAGCCCATCATTTAAGCTGTCGCAAGACTTGAATAAACATTTAAGCCATGCAAAGTGACTGAAAAGGATGATCAATTAGTTAAGGTTTGAAATTGCCTTGTATACACTGGAGGAAACTTGCGAATAGCTTTACATGCTAAAGAGGGAATCTAAAGGGCACATCAACACAACATGAATTCTAGTACTATACATCCAAAGGAAAATAGTATTTTCATAGACCTGTTAAAATGAATATTTTACTCTTTGTAGAAAAATCTCAATGCATCATAGTTCTTCAAGATGGTTGCCCGCTCACATCAAGTTTCAAAGATGACCATTTGGTCGACACATGACATAATTCATGAAACAATTTTCGGAGGACTAAATGGTAGCTAGCAAATGATCTCAAAATCAAACCACCATGATTGCCAAAGTGCCTTGCCAGCAATCAACCACAACTGAATTTTGTACTTGATTTAGCTGCAGGTTCTACAAAAATTTCAGGCTCAGGGTCACTCAAAAGAGCAACATTTGAACACTGCCAGAAGGATTATTAGACACGTTTCTAGATTGAACTCTAACTCCAAACCCAAAATGAGTAGCCTGGAACCTGAAAACCAAGTCTACCACACAAAGAAGAATAGAAGCACGCTATTATATCTTCATTGTAACCATTCGAACACCGCCC
Organism: Asparagus racemosus; assembly: GCA_037177215.1. Lineage (NCBI taxonomy): Eukaryota > Viridiplantae > Streptophyta > Magnoliopsida > Asparagales > Asparagaceae > Asparagus > Asparagus racemosus. Next base: position 20,800,473 of record JBAKGM010000139.1, read on the forward strand.
TAAACTGTTACTATTTCTGTTTCTTCCTGAAACATTTGGGTACAATCAAAACCCCTAGGGCAACTGAGAAGACCCTAAAAGAAAGGGTATCTTGCAGAACAAAATTTAAGGGGCCACTGTACAGTTCATTTCATATACAAACACAACCGGGAAAATAATTTTTCTGCGTGAGAAGAATTTTTCTTCCTAATAATATGGCTCACACGTGTATAAGTATTTTCCCATAAATGTTCTTTCATTAGTATCAGTGACTCGTTGTGTCAAACAGAAATTAAGAATGAACGAAGTTAATGCTAGGTGGCGACCTGAAAGGATAAAATTTTAAGTTAATTGAAGAAATTCACTTAACTACAAGAAAGTATAGAGTGAAAATTAAAAAGGTCATATGCAATCATCAAGTTCTATTTTGTTAAATGTCCCTTCTAAATCACCAAATCCCTGAAACTATGGTGAAGGTCCCTTCTACTACACCAAAACTCCAAAGTCATTTTGAGGATCGAGGGATATGCATTTGTACTCTAACATGCCCTGCAGCTTTTCACATTTAAATGTGTCCGGTGGGATTTTTTTTTTCATACTTAAATGTGTCTCTGCCAGGATAGAACCCGGATTGATTGATACCATATTAAAGATTCTTTACTATACCAAACCTCCAAAGTTACGGTGAGGGATGTGGAATATAGTTTTTTATACTCTAACAATATTCACATAAAGGTTCAATATATGAAGTAATCCAAATCTTCAAAGCAATAGAAAGTACTAGTATAAAATTCATAATTACCTTACTTTCAGACTTACTGACAAGAAACTATGGTTCAGATACTAGTCGAACCCGATTCCTTTGGAGTTTTCGCAACAATCGAAACAGCATGGAGCCCAGAGTTCAATTCGTCATCCAGAAGCTCATAAACCATCCGATGACGCTTCACAAGGCTCTGACCTTCAAACTTCAGCGAAACGATCTTAAGATTAAAATGGGTTTCATTTGGATCTCCCTTGACAGCAGCATGACCAGCATGCTGGTGTGAAACATCTTCAATTTCAAGAACACTAGCTTCTAATGAAGATTGCAGCTTCTGCCTCATTCGGCTGGCTCTAGTTAGTAATACATTGGCTCCTCTTGAACCCATATTTCATCCAACTATTTCCACATAAAAATTTTGAAAAGTGAAAGAGGGAAAGTCAATATATTATTTTGATGCATTGTAGCACACTACTTCAAATACTTCTTACCTTATAGAGGGTCTTTGGGAGGGATTATTTTTAGAAGCTTGTAATAAGCTATGTTAGTTTGTCGGTGATTTTTGGCTTTTACGATAAATTTTTATAAAACTTGTATGGTCAGCATTTGTTTGGTCAACCCAAGCTTATTTAGGCGAGCTTGTAAGTTACTTTTCTAAAAGTTCGAAAGTTATAATATTTTTAAATGGGACTCAAAATCTATCTTATTTGTGATGTTACCAAACAAGTAGATATGGAAAAACTAATGTAAAAAGTATTTTGATCAACAAATAAGCTCCCTAGAATCTATAATCTATATAGCATCACTAGTAATGAGATAGGAACCAATATCTCAAATATCTCAAAAACCCTAGAATCTATATAGCATCAGTTTGGATCCTGCTAATACTAGATTCACATGGTGGCATGCAGAAAGAATAAGAACTCGGCAGGCAAAGTAATTCTAAAGAACACAAAAGAGCAAAATGGCAGTCCCAAATAGGCGAGAGGAATAATTTAGAGAAATTAAAGAGGTAGAAGAACAACGTAGACATACGAAATTAGATAAATTATCGAACAATTGTCGTAAAAATCCCTCCTTTTTCCATCCCTCCCGTGAATTTGGATCGAACAACAAATTGATAGTAAAAGTTGAATCTTTATACTGAAAGGTTAGTAAAAATTGAATCTTTTGACTGAAAACTTGCCAACTGTATCTGCTAGTGTTAATTGATCGCGGTAAATAAGAGAATTCGATTAAGTTCTGAATGGAGAAACCCTAGCTTCGATGAAAGCGTAAACGAGAAGAAGAGAGAGGAAACTTACGGATTTGATTTGTTGGGAGATCGATTTCGAATGAAGCGGAGAGGACGAAGGAGAGAAATATTTAGAGGGTGTTTGTTTCAAATCCCAAAAGTTATGGATATGGATTTCATCGTGGGATTTCAAATTCAAAAATTTTTTATGATGTTTTGGGATTCCATAAACTTTGTTTGTTTCATAAGTATTGTGGGA
>JBAKGM010000139.1:20818537-20830157 GCA_037177215.1 Asparagus racemosus
CCTAAAGTGAGTGAAATCGACCAAGCGAAATCACCACTCTTCTCAGGATCAAAACAAGGTTTGATCCAGAGGGGTAGAGGATTATTTCACCAAAGAAATAATCGCCAAAGGAATGATGGCTAGGGTTAGGGATTATTTCACCAAGGAAATAATCGTCAAAAAAATGACGGCTAGAGTTAGGAGATTATTTCACCAAGGAAATAATCGCTAAAAGAATGACGGCTAAGGTTAGGAGATTATTTCACCAAGGAAATAATCACCAAAGGAATGAAGGATAGGGTTATTGTGGCTCTGATATCATGTTGAAAGAAGTAATCAGAGAGAGGCCTTTTAGTTCCCTCTCTTAGGTGTTATTTATACTATCACAAATACAAAGAGGCTTGTCCCTAAGCAATGTGAGATTAAACAACATAAAGGAACAACTCTCAACATATACGAATAATTGATTTTTTTGCTTCTCTTTGCTACTCCACCAAAGGATCAAGGTTGTGGTCGTGAATTAGGATTATAATTTTATATTATGTCACATCTCTGTAGGTTGAGTGTTTGTTTTGGTCATGTTTCCGCATTAGACTCAGATATTGGTATCTTTTTTTAATCCGTATTTAATTTGTAACTAGTGGGACTTGAACGTGCATTGCTATGATAACCATGTCAAAGTTCCCATTACTATATCAAAATTTCAAATTAAGTTAAGGCGATGATTACAAATTTATCTTCTAGCAAGTTTAACACATTATCCAAATTTCACTTGTTGTAATTCTCATTGGTTACTAGACATAATCACTTTCTAAATCGTAAACGTCCAGAATCATAACTATCTAGTATTTAGATGAGGGTGATGATCTTCTTGAGTTAGAAAGCAAAAGTTATTATAATTCACGAAAGTAATGCTAATTATATTAGCAACAAATCACAATTACGTAAACATTATGGACAATTATGCTAATTATATTAGCAATAAATCACAATTACATAAATATTTTGGACAATTATGATTAAGAACATGATCTGACTTCACTGTCAAACTAGCAACTAGTGGATCCATTTCCTATTTCTTCTTACAATGCAATGTTGGTTGTTGAAATTGTGCCTCAAAACCCTCTGATTATTCAATTCAACCAATGGATTATTGATGGTCAAGAGACACCATCAATGGTCACTTCGATCATCGATGATTTACAGTGAACAATCAGAGAAAAACTGAAACATGATTTTAAACTATCGATGGACTATATAAGAACATCGACTGTCTTGTTTGACCATCAACGGTTACGATGCTGATTGCAGTTTGATGATTTAATCTCAGCTGTTTGTTTTTTCTTTTAATCTCCAACTTCTACTAAGTTTTAGATTTCTCTTTCCTGATCTATTGTGGTTTCCTATATATTAAAATAGATAGAGAGAGAGAGAGAGTTTAGATTAGGGTTGGATTAGGAGAATAAGAAGAGTTTAAGGGTTTAGGCTATTGCCTTGTTCTCGTACTTTTTTCTCTTTTAATAGTGGAATTTTTCCTACGCCTCTGCTATGAACGTAGCTAAATTGGGTGAATCATATAAATCTCTTTATTTGCTATTGCTTGTAATTTACTTTCGTGCTTGTTCTTCGCAATTATTTCTGCTTTATCGTGGGCTTGTTCTAAAAAACTGGTATCAGAGCTTCGGTTGTGATTTGTTTTATGCGCAAAGAAGATGTTTGTGAAATACAAGATTGAGAAGTTTTACCATGATGTTAGTGTTGGTCTTTGGCAAGTGAAGATGCAGGCTATTCTTGTTCAACAAGGATTATAGAAATTTTTATTGGGAAAAGATAAGATGCATGCATCGATGACAGATGCTAAAAAGTTCGAGATGGATGAAAATGCATTAACTTCAATCCAATTGTGTTTGTCGAATGAGATTCTTTAGGAAGTCATGCATGAGAAGACCGCAGTGGGCCTATGGCTCAAATTAGAATCTATTTACATGACAAAAACCATCGCCAACCGTCTGCACTTGAAACAAACATTGTTTATGCTTCACATGACGGAAGCTACATCTATTAAATCACATCTTGATGAATTTAATTCTATTTTTATGGATTTTGAGAATGCAGATGTAAAGGTAGAAGATGAAGATTGAGCTTTGTTATTGTTATGATCGTTATTGCCGCCTTACAAGCACTTTAGGGAAACTATGATATATTGTAGAGAATCTATCTCGATGAAAGATGTGAAATCATCTTTATTCTAGAAAGAGTTGATGGATAAAGAGTTGGACCGGATCCAGTGAAGGTAAAGTTGAAGTCCTATATATTCGAGGTAGAAATGTGGAGTGTGATTTTAGTAATAAAAACAAGTCGAGATCGAAGTCGAAGACTAAGAGCAAATTCTGTAACTATTGCAAGAAGAAAGACCATGTCATGAATGAGTGTTGGAAGCTTTAGAATAAAGAAAAGAAGAAAAATCATGTCAAAGAAGACTCGGCGGAGGCTAGTGTTGTCAAGAATGATTCTGATAAATTTGTTCTCTTATCTACAAATTCAGGTAAATCCAATGATGATTGGATCTTAGACTCCGATTATACTTATCTCATGTTCTCTGATAGAAATTGGTTTTTCACCTACAAATCAGTTAAAAGTGGAGTTGTCCTTATAGAAAATAATTCTCATTGTGAAGTGATTGACATTAGTACAGTTGAAGTTAGAATGCATGATGGTATTGTGAGGACATTGTCAAATGTTCTCATGTTCCAAGCTTGGGAAAAATCTCATCTCTCTTGGTACCCTTAAAACTAACGGGTGCAAGTATTCAGCTGAAGGAGGAGTTCTGATAGTTTCTAGAGGTGCTCTAGTTATGATGAAAGCTAAAAGGTTAGAAAATCTCTACATCATGCAAGGAAAAATAGTTACAGGTACTGCTGTAGTTACTGCATCGTTGTTGTCAGAGACCGACGCCACCAAGTTGTGGCATATGAGATTGGGTCATATGAGCGAGAGAGGCATGACTATACTCAGCAAGAGGGGACTTCTTTGTAGTTAGAGTATGGGAAAGATAGATTTCTATGAGCAATGCGTTCTTGGCAAGCAAAAGCCTGTCAGTTTCAGTATAGCTATACATAGAATAAAAGGCACTTTGGATTACATCCATTTTGATTTGTAGGGTCCCTCGCGTGTTCCTTTGAATGGCGTTGCTAGGCACATGTTGACATTCATTGATCACTACTCAAGAAAAAGTTTGGGTTTATATGCTAAAATTCAAGGATGAAGTGTTCAAGCATATTATGCAGTGGAAGGCATTGATTGAGAAGTAGATTGATAGAAAAATTGAGAGGCTGAGAACCGATTATGGATTGAAATTTTGCTCTATAGACTTTGATGAATTCTATAAGGATGAGAGTATAGTTAGACATCGGACCGTGGGATACACACCACAATAAAACAGCATTGTAGAACAGATAAATATGGCTCTTCTTGAGAGAGCTCGTTGCATGTTGTTGAATGCCAGTTTGTCAAAAGATTTTTGGGCTGAAGCAGTGTCTACGGTGTGCTACTTGGTGAATCGCTCCCCATCCACATCCCTTGATTGCAAGACACTGGAAGAGATATGCTCAGGCAATCCTGCTGATTATTCTAATTTGAGAGTATTTAGTTGTCTTGAATATGCACATATAGATCAGGGTAAATTAGAACCTAGATTTAAAAAGGGTATTTTTATTGATTATGCCTCTGGGTGAAGGGATATAGGTTGTGGTGCCTTGATTCTAAATCACATAGATTTACAATTGAGAAAAATGTAATATTCCTTGAATTTGCTATGTTGCTTCCGAAAGAAGATAATGCTGTTGTTCCTTCTGATGCAGGTACTACACATAAGAGTACATGAGAGAATGTGGAGTTAGAGACAGATTCTCATAGTTCAGCTCAATAACTAGTTATTGGTTTGCCTGAAAGTGTTGAAAAAAATAGAAATTACAGTAGAAGATGATACGTATAGTATTGCAAAAGGCAGAGGAAAAAGACCAATAAAGCTATCTCAGAGATACTCAGATTCAGCTATTACATATGCATTGTCAGCAGCTCAAAAGATAGGTGATGTAGGAGAACCGAGCAGTATTTCAGAAGCCGCTTCATCATATAATTCTGCAAATTGGTTCATTGCTATGAAAGTCCTCGCTCATTTCAATATGCATAATACGAAACTGGTTACCACTCCTCTTGCAACTCACTTCATATTATCAGCATTATTATCACCTAGCACAGATGTGGATCGTGATTATATGTCTTAGGTACCTTATGCGAGTGCAGTTGGCACCATCATATATACAATAGTTTGTACTCGACCGGATATTTCACAAGCAGTCAGTGTTGTTAGTAAGTATATGGTAAATCCTGGAAAAGAGCATTGACAAGTTATAAAATAGATCTTACATACATGAAGGGAATTTCAGGTGTTGGTTTGGTATTTGGTGGAGATAGTGGCGCTGATTGGATTGCTATCGGATATGTTGATTTTGATTTTATGGGTGATTTGGATAAGCGCAGATCAACTACATGTTATGTTTTTACTCTTTCGAGAGATTCTATTTGCTGGAGGTCAATGTTATAACCTATTATTGCATTGTTTACTAAAGAGGCAGAGTTCATAGTAGCTATAGAAGCCATGAAGGAAGCAATATGGTTGAGAGAATTTCTTGGTGAATTGGGAGTTGAGCAGGAAGTTACTCTTGTTCATTGTAATAGTATATTTCCACCGAGAAGAGGCTTCTTTGTAATTTCCGTTCTAAAACATTTCAAAACGGAAACAAATGAAAGATTTATGGGGTTCATCGGCAATTTTCGATGCCTACATAGTCAAAGTGCAATTCACTTGACTAATCATCTAGTATTCAATTCAAAATCGAAGCATATTGAGGTTCGGTATCACTTTGTTAGAGAGATTGTTGAGGTAAGCACAGTAGTCGTGAAGAAGAATGCCACCAAGAACAATTCCACAAATATGTTGACTAAGCCATTACTGGTAGCCAAGTACAAGCTTTGCTTGGACTTGTTTCATGTCAAAGAACGTTGAGGTGCCGTAGAGCGCATTTGCAGAGGTGTTGGCAGTGCACTATAGAGAAAATTGAGAACTCATTCGGGTTGTTGAGTCAAAGTGAAGATTTGTTGAAATTGTGCCTCAAAACCCTCTGATTGTTCAATTCAGCCAGTGGATCATCGATGGTCAAGAGGACACCATCGATGGTCACTTCAATCATCGATGGTTTACAGTGAACAATCGAAGAAAAACAGAAATAAGATTTTGAACCATCGATGGACTACAGAGAACCATCGATGGACTGCAGGAGATCATCGATGGTCGTGTTTGACCATCAATGGTTATGATGCTGATTGTAGTTTTGATGATTTAATCTCAACCATTCGTTTTTTTTCTTTTGATCTCCAACTTCTATTAAGTTTTGGATACCTCTTTCCTGATCTATTGTGATCTACTATATATTAAAATAGAGAGAATTTAGATTAGGGTTGGATCAGGAGAATAGGAGAGTTAAACAAGGAGAGTTTGCGGGTTTAAGCTATTGCCTTGTTCTTGTACTTATTTCTCTTTTAATAGTGGAATTTCTCCGACGCCTCTGCCATAAACGTTGCCAAATTGGGTGAACCACATAAATATTTGTATTTGCTATTGCTTGTTCTTTATTCTCGTACTTGTTCTTCGCAATTATTTTCACTTTATTGTGCACTTGTTCTAACAGCGGTTTGATAAGATATTCCTATTGCTTAAAGATGAAAATTAGAATAAACCTTAACGCTAGGGAGTCTGTGTAAAGGTTTATTATATGATAATTTTGAGGTATATAAACTGCAAATAGTGTTGCCATTAGCTGTGATGTTTGTTAATAAACATACCAGGTTAAAACTATAGGGTAACAATAACCCCACAGATTTTGATCTTTTGTCAATGCTTAAACACAAGAAGAAATTTTATTTTTTTAGTGAAATATTACGTCCTCAGCTCGCACGCGCTTAGACAAAATAAAGCCGGGATCAACAAATTTCAGTGGGCGAACACTGGTTTTTTCTAGGCCCCACCGAATTTAGACCTGCATAACGTTAACAGAAAATACATCCACCGATTATAATTAATCCCTTAATCCAACTATCCTCCATCTTAATCTATCACTAGTCTCCTTGTTCAAGTGATTCCATGGAAGATTTAAAGCGTAACCAACAAAATAAGCTCAGTGCAACTTGGTGACCTCTTTGTTCTCTACCTCCTACGTACATAGAAAACTGAAATAGGGATTGTTACGAGTACTTTAATCATGACTTAAGCTTAATCAGCATCAGCTAAGACAAAACTCTAATCAACCTACTGTTGCACAATCCATGTTACGTCAAACATTTGTCGGTTGGTCCCTACCGTCTCTTTTCACGATTATTCCTGAATACCGATGATTAGTATTAATTATTGGGTGATGCATCCAAAGTCGCTTGATCTTGATGAGGAGCCTACGAGGAAATTCCGTGTGCAATTTGATGGCGCTAGATCTCAATGGGATACGTGTTGTCGGATATTGAAATATGTGGGGGAGTGTTTAATACTAAGTTGTGCATTTGACTACTAATGGTCCCTTGCTACTAGCTAGCTAGTTCATCATATGGTCACTACGTTACAAGTTGTCCATTTCCTTTTGGTTTGTGCTATAACGTGGCGTTATGTTAGCTAATGAAGAGGATTGCAGCTAGAATTAGAGGATTAGAATCCATAGTGATAGTGGTGGATTTTCGTCAAGTGATTAAGCCCTTTTTCGGTTTTACGATACATATTGATACGGATCAGGATCCTCTTAGCTACTAAAAAAGTAGTGGAAGAACAAATACTTAATCACAACCATATATTATCTGGTAGATGGTTATGATTTTTTTTCTTCGTGTGAAAATTAGGAATACGTGCAATACATGGGGATACGGTGAGTGTTATATTTAAAATGAATTATAATCATTAACTAGATAGTTAACAATTGAGATTAAAAGTAGTTGCTTCTCCGCTACTTGTTTGTAGTGGAGGGAGGACTCAAATTGTATTGATACATACTTTACATAGGGTAACTAATGATGGAGTATATTTGCTTCTTCCGGCCAATTTGTGTTTTAGACTCAAACTTAACACGTTTACAGTTGGTTGTGAGGTGAAGGCTTTTAACAAAAGGGAAATTTTTTAAAAAAAATCCCCATCTTAAGTATGGGCGTTCCTGAGAATTACCCTTGAACTTTTAATAGGGTAAATACTAGAACACCCCGTCTTAACGTTGGACGTTTATCAGAAAACACCCATTAACTTAATATCAGAAAAAACCTCCTTAAATATTGAGATTATTACAAAATCCCCTTTAACTTTTAAATTTTATTAGAAAGTTCCCTTTAACTTTGAGATTTTATCAAAAATCTCGCCAAAATTAGATTAGGGGTGGTTTCTGGTAAAATCTGAAAGTTAAAGATGTTTTCTAATAACCCCTAACTTAAGAGGGGTTTTCTGATATTTTGAAAGTTAAGGGGGTTTCATGATAATCATTCAAAGTTAAGGGGTGTTTATGATATTTAGCCTCTTTTAAAATATCATCGCCTTCAAGTTTTTAGGTTCTCAAAAAAACCCCTTCAAGTTTAACATTTTTAAAAATATTCGTAAAAGCATGATTTTACTGGCAAAAATATCCACCAGCATTATTTCTCCATACATGTGAAAAATTGTGCTTAACATCATTATGGGTGTTTTCTTTTAATTATCGAAAATGTTAAAAGTTCAACGGAGTATTCTAAGAATCCAAATCCTTAAGAGGGGTTTCCTATAATTTTGAAAATAAGGAGGATTATCTGAGAAACCCTCAACCTATCACAAATTAGTAACTGCATATCCATGGAAACCTCTTAAATAATAATATATATCCTTCAATAAAAGGGGCCACTTACGTCTCTTTCCAAACCTTTTAAAGTCATCAATCAATGAAAGTTGTGCAGTCTTTTTGCAGTCCAATCTGCCTCCTTCTACATTTCTTCTAACTTCTAATAATGTATTTTGACTGGATCAAACCGTCTTTATAATACGGCTCGTAGGAGATTGTGGGAATTTCTTAGGACTAGGGTTAATATGGCTACATTAGACTCAGCTACGGAATCTGTCCTCATTACAGGCAAGCTACGGAATCCATATGGGAATTTCCATACGGAGCGAACAAATATTATTTAAAACTAAAAATATAGTTATTGGGTGTATAATTATGGGCTAAATTCAAATAGAATAGACTATTTATGAAAAAGGACTCAAGTAGGTTACTACTCACTGATACTTAATAGTTATGTAAAAAATTTTGGGTTATTGGAGTGCAAAATGTTTTTTAAAAAATTATGGGGAGGGGTGCATGGAATTTGTGAAGACTTTATAAGCTATTTAATGAATTTAGTTTGATTTCGACAGTTGTATCTTTTAGAAGAAATTTTCTGGGTCACTTACCCTCAAATAGACGGACTAGTTTTACCAAGAGTATAATATCTGCCAATTGCAAAATTTCACTCTAGGTAGTATAGTTATAAAAGATAAAAAACTCATTTTGCAGGATTATTTGCCAAAATCAAACTACAAGGATAACAAGTTCTAAAACGCCACATGTGGTGTATATGCAATTAATCCAATATTAAATGGAAGTTCACCTAAATCCGATTAATATAGTTAATCCGTATTCAATAGATAACAAACAATAAAATATTATTATTATTACTGATTCAAATTACTTGGTGGGTAACAATAGCAGCTTGACCGGTGTGAGATCAATTGAAGCTGTTGGACTGGAGTTACAGTAACTCTTGTCATGAACCATCGAAGGACTGATGAGTGTTCGATTCCGAGGGGCAAAATGCTGATCGAGGACTCCGCACAACTTCAACGGTAAAAAATAATACTATAACTTTGTAATTAGCTCTTCTTTTATATGATTTTGCTCGTCAGGTTTTGTATGGATTTGAAATTAGGTCCACTGTTCTAATTAGCCGACCAGACACATGGGGCTTGAAGGAAAAGGACAATTATACAACTCAAGCCAAGAACAGAGACCGACTCTCCTAGTTGCCGAAATCATATGTGGCTTTTAGATCATAACTAAAGTACTCAGTGGAATATTTTTAAAATTTTTTTTAAGTATTACAGAATATTGTCGACATTATTAAGATATATTTGTTTATGGCATTTATGATGAACCCTCGGAAGATACGTTAGGTCCTACATATGCTCGCACAAAGAAATGCCCGTAGAATATAGTGGCCCCTAAAGTTGTCTTTTTTTTTTTCTTCAAAGATTAATCTATAGCCTTACAATGAATGTGGAGCTGAAGAGCGTGGTGTTGGATTTGAGACGCAAATCTAAGGAGGGGTTGAATATGATTACTACTGTTTTTCACTAAAACACAAAATTGTTGGGCGCAGAGTCACGCCCACACGCCGCGGAAGCAATATCACCTAAGAGAAGATCCTGATTATATTCACAAAGGAAATATAATCGCCGTCGAGTATTAGCTCACGAAAGAGATAATCGCCGGAGTAGGTGAAATCGACTAACCGAAGTTACGCACCCTGAGATTAAGAACAAACTTAATCTTGAGGGTGTATCTGAGAACTTACAAACAATAACCAATACACAATAAATAGTAAAGACGCGAGATTTACGTGGTTCGGCAAACTTACCTACGTTCACGGGAGGGGTGAGAGGAGATTTAACTATGAAGAAGAACACCGACGACTTGTACAATCCACAAGCTCGTCTAAAAGAAAAATAAAAACTTTGATTTTCACCCAAGAGATTTTTTACCCAAGAGAAATTGACCTCTCTCTTGTAGAATCTCTCCAAGGCTTTTTTTTCTCCCCTTTTTCTCTTTTCTCTCCACTTCTCTCTCTCTCAACAAATCCTAGGTATAAGTCTCTATTTGTAGGAATTAATTAAGAACAATTTGTTAACCTAGCTGATGTGGGACTAAAACAAATTACTTTTTCTTTTTTTTTAAAATTTGCTACAGGAACTCGGGTTCCTGTAGCGGCTTGCTATAGGAACCCGAGTTGCTGTAGCCATTCACAATTCTCCACCTCGTTCATCATTTGATAAACCTCAAATTTTGAACGAACACCAGAAGAACATCGCGAACAATACTAGAGAGATCTCCATCAGCCAAACGAGGCCAATCCAGCTGCACCATTATACCATGGTTGCCTACGTACCCTCTAACCGGGATCAAGCTAATCGTAGTTCTGCTATTCTTCATATAATCTCCACCTCACCCATCACCGCCCCGAAGGGCCATGCCCTCTTGGGCAGATCAACACGGGTTGATATTAAGCAAGTCCAAGCAATACTTAAACTTGCTACCTGTGACCACCTTAGTTAACGTGCCTGCGAGATTCTCATTTTTATGCACCTTCATGAGAGAAATATCGCCTTCCTCTATGACATCCCGTACAAAATGATACCTGACATCGATATGCTTGGTACGAGCACGATGAACTTGATTCTTTGCCAAGTGAATCGCACTTTGACTGTCGCACCACAAGTTCACGTTCTCCTGCTCAATCCCCAAATCATCTAGAAGACCCCACAACCACAATGCTTCCTTCACTCCCTCTGCCATGGCCATATACTCAGCCTCTGTAGTAGAAAGTGCCACTGTAGCTTGTAACATCGATCGCCAACTAACCGGAGCCCCATGTATCCTGAATACATAGCAAGTAGTAGATCGTCATTTATCTAGATCACCCGCATAATTAGAGTCCACAAACCAATCAATTTGACATGTTTCTCCACTAAAACACAGACCCGTATCAACGGTACCTTTTAAGTAACTCAGGACCCACTTCACTGCTTCACAGTGCGTCTTTCCCAGATTCGCCATAAATCTACTGACGACACTAACCGCCTGTGAAATATATGAGCGTGTATACACCATTGCGTACATTATACTGCCAACTGCACTAGTATAAGGAACACGCTCCATGTACGCTTTCTATTTCGCTGTAGTGGGAGATTGTTTACCAGAAAGGCTAAAATGTGGAGCCAATGGAGTCACCAATGATTTAGCATTTTGCATCCCGAACCTCACGATCACCCGCTCTATGTAGCCCTTCGAACTCAAGAACAATTGCCGGTTCGCCCGCTCTCTTCTAATCTCCATACCCAGTATTTTCCTAGCAGGCCCATGTCCTTCATCTCGAACTCTTCACCAAGTTGAGATTTCATCCTATCTATCTCCACCCTGCTCTTAGAAGCAATAAGCATGTCATCCACATACAAAATGAGATGGATATAATGACCTCCGCGAAGCTTTTGAAAGTAAACACAACAATCATAATCTCTTCGGGAAAACCCATACTTCAGCATGAAGGAGTCAAATCGCTTGTATCACTACTGGGGAGATTGCTTTAATCCATACAGTGACTTCCTCAAACGACACACATGTGTAGACAGTCAAAAAGTCTAGGCTTGAAGACGAGGGTCGCATGCCTCCCAGTCGCCCCAAGCAGCGAAGCTCGAGACTCAACCGAGGTTCGCCTACAGCAGCGAAGCTCGAAATCCTACCGAGGTTCGCCTACAGCAGCGAAGCTCGAAATC
>JBAKGM010000139.1:20830257-20841959 GCA_037177215.1 Asparagus racemosus
GACTACTAAGTTCCAAATCTGAAAACTGTCTTTTTGTCGACCGCAGTGTAGTCAACTACTCAATCCCTGTAGTCGACTACTCTGCACAAAAAACTGTCCGTACATGTTTCGTGCATGTTCTTCACAAACATTTTTATACAGAAAACCTCTATTAAAAAAATCCAGTGGAAGAGGGAAAAGTACCCCATCGGCCGTGGTCCAATGGACCACGGCCTTGTGAACTCTTGGATCCCCTTGGGATCTGAAACTTTTCAGATCCCAAGGACATCCAAGGGTTCACATAGGGCTGGTCCAATGGACCGGCCCTATGGGATACGCTCTCGTGGAAGAGATCTCCTACCTTCACAGGTGAATAGAATCTTTTAACGGTTCAAACTTCAACATCTCCAACCTCATTGATGAACTCACCTTCTAGAAATAAAATTTAATCCTCCTCCTTCTAGACTCCTTATAAAAATCCTCTGACGAGAAAAACAAAAACCAATCTTGACTAATTCCATCAGATATCAACACACCCAATAATTCACCCTAAGAAGTCAACCATCAGGACCAACTAGAGCTTTCCCCAAAGGGTTTTTCGGTGTTAGTCCCATAAATGTTTCATATTTTGTATCTTCATATTTTATCTTAGTGCCTCACATGTTTAAGTGTTTTGAATTGATCCCTAAATATTTATATTTTAGAATTAATTGCCCTCACCTGGTGACCATAGGACTAATTTCAATACACTTATAACATTTTGAGGACTAATTTCAAAATATTTAAAGATTTTGGGGACTAATTTCAAAATATGAAGATGTGGGGTACTGTCGAAAGATGAAAGATGTGAGCACTGATATTGAAAAAACCCTTACCCAAAACAAACTACTACGTCATCAAACACCAATTAATTCCAAGATTTGAACAAGATTTTAAACATTCAGCTCCAAGCCTCCCACGTGTTAAAAGTCTTACAACGACTCACCGGTGACGGCACCGCGCCCTTATAACGACTACTCCCGTACTCATTCCCTGATCGAAAAAATGGCGCTCTCGAATCCAATCCTCATCCTCCTGCTTCTTGTCACCGCCCGGTGCGCTGTGGCGCAACCGTCACAGTCCTCCCTTACCAACGACGACAAAGATCTCTACGGCCAAAATTTCAATGCTGCCACCGCCATCTTGATCGTCGTCATCGTCTCCGCCTTCTTCTTCCTCGCTTTCTTCTCCGTCTACTTCCGCCGCTGCTACCGCGACCGCTCGGCCGTAGTCCCCGCGACCGGCGCCGCCGGCATCGCCGCCTCCCGCCGCGGGGCCCGAAGGGGGCTGGATCCTGCAGTGATAGAAACTTTTCCGACTTTGACTTACTCGGCGGTGACCGGACTCAAGATCGGGAAGGAGACGCTAGAGTGCGCCGTTTGCTTGTCGGAATTTTCAGACGACGAGACGCTGCGGATGCTTCCCAAGTGCTGCCACGTGTTCCATCCCGATTGCATTGACACGTGGCTCGCGAGCCACGTCACTTGCCCCGTCTGCAGGGACAACCTGTCGGTGGTCCCCGCGGATCCAGAGGTGGGACCCGAAATTCCCGCGCCGGAGGAGACGGACGGGACCGGTGACAGCGGTAACGACAGCGTAGACGTGGCAGTTGATTTGGGGGTGAACAGGATAATGGGTAGGTCCCACACGGTAGGTCACGTGAGTGGAGGAGTCGACAGGTTTACTCTAAGGCTGCCGGAGCACGTGAGGAGGGAGATCGTGGCAGCGGGGAGCTTGAGGAGGTCGGCGAGCGTGGCGGTCTTCAGAGGAGGAGGAGAGGGGAGCACGAGGAGGGGGTATAGAGGGAGGAGCGGCATGTGGGCGGGGTTGTCGGATCGATGGGCGTCGGGGATACTGGCGAGGGTGTCAACGTGGAGGAGAGGCGAGGGGGAGGGATCGGTGAGGAAAGGAGAGGTGGCAGAAGGATCGATGAGAGGAGGGATGTTCGACTGTCTCGGTGGCGGCGGTGGTGATAGAGGGGAGTCGTCCAGCAGGGCGGTGGATGATGAGGAGGCTCCGATTAGGGTTTCACATCGAGTTTGAGTGTTAAGGGGTTTGTTTGGCAGTTCATATAGACTAGTATTTTCTAGTTCAAATTTTGGCCCTTAAACTAGTTTACATCTGGACTGCACAGAGGTGGTTCAAGACTAAATCAGTTTAGGCCGAAACCGAGTTAAAAAGAAATGCCAAACTAACTCTAATTGTACACGATATCAGAGGATGTGTATAGTTTGAGAAAATTGTATTTGGACCTACTTAAAACAATGAGATCAACTATGAGACGAGTGATGTGTTTAATTCCTTAACTATAGATGTTGGATGAAACTCTAAGAAAATAACTGGAAAAATAATACCGACATGTCTCGTCTCATATTTGCTCTCGTTTAGTTTATGTCCATGAAAAGGTGCTTGTACCGGACTGTAATATTTTGCTTTGGTAACAGAAGTTGGAGCGGATGAAGTGCTATTGCATAATGTAAATTAATTTAATTAATAAGGTGGATAATTTATATTCTCTTTGTTTCTATGGAGAGTGCAAGAAAATATGCTGGGCATCTTGAACACGTGTCCTCTCTAATGCACAACAAGCAATTGTCTTAAAATCATAAATTGTATGTTGGCCAGCTGGGATGTCACAGTAATTTATTTATTTATTTTGGGTGAATTCTGATGGCAAATGTGCTTCATCACAGCAATGAGAAAGCACGGAAGAGTATATGCTCTACCTATTTCTAATTATATAAGGTCTGGAAGAGCTATAAGAAATTATATATTTCAGTTTAAATGCATCTTCCAACAGTTTTGGGTCATAAATGTTCTAAAACGTAACTTGTATTTTTATGGAGACAAGTGAAGATATGATTAGGCTAATGATGGGCCACATTATCGACAAGTCATTTAATCATTAATATCCAGATGTTACGGCCTTTCTCAGCACTTGCTACAGAGAAAAGATGAGTTCTTTCAACGGATAGCTTTCACGAATTTAGCCCGACAGTTGAAATCTCCAGCTGTACACATGAATTCGTACATTTGACAGAATACAAACTACTTTATCTCGAAAATACTAGCTATAATACTCCTCTTCATTTTCATTTTAATTCTTGATCTCCAACAGCTTCTTTCCCTTTATTAACTTCAACTACTTCAGTGCATTCATTCAGACTGATAGGGATATCAACACAGTTATCGAATTTGATTTTCCTCCAATTTTTCTCCACGACGATTCATCACATCTTCATGATAATTAACATACTATGAAATTATTTTAAGACGCCTTCTTTTTCCATGCGTGTGCTAGCTATCAGAGCCTACAAAACAAATAAAGTTTCACGATATATTATGAAAATTTCACAAAAACTGCATTTATTTTCAGAATTTAAATTATATAAACAAAAATGTAAATTTAGGATCGCATATAGTAATCTCACCTCTTTATCCCAGTCGCATCGAATTGTAATGAATGCTAATATTAATGTTTGAACTGCTGTTCCACCAATCATTCCACCCCAAATTCCCTGTAATACAAAGTTTACAGATTAAAAATAATGTATAAAAGGGAAAAATAAAACAGAAAAGAAGAGTAAGAAGGTATAAATTTACATGTCGAACAGAGATGTCTCAAGAAGATATAAATCCTAAAATGTATTGACAACGAAGCATAAGAATTATGTCTGTGTAATTAATATACTCCTTGTCGATCTTGTGTTAATTCTAGTACTTGTCTATGTAATTCTTTTCTGCTTTTACTGTAATCGAGCTTGATATTGTATCTTAGTTTATTATTGTTATTATTATTTGCATAATAGCTAAGAGAACATCCCCCAACAATTAAAACCTCCCTAAACGTGTAAACATGTAAACAAAAGGCTCTTCCTCTCTTAGTTCCGGTCATTAATCATCACCCTTTGTCAAACTAGAAGTAAATATTTTATGGTGAAGAACAGAAGAGACGAAACATACCAAAACTCCTAAGTTGAAGATCCATCCCATGAGAATTCCCACAGGAATCCCAATTAAGTAGTAGGTACCGATGTTTATATATGCTACCATCGCTTGCCATCCAGAACCAACGGCAACACCTGAACGAAAGAAAGTAAAACATGTTAAACCAAAAACAGATAAATTTAGGCTAATTGCTGAAAAACATCATATGGTATCACTGTTTTGAACTTACTAGCCATCTAGTTTTATTGTTGCAAATAGACACCCTGGGTGAATATCTTTTTGACTCTTTTACCCTCAGAGAAATTTACCCTTAGAGAAAGAGAAAATTTGTGTTTCGTCAAATAGACCCCATGAAGGTAGAAGAGTGAAAAGAATTTTAGTCAGGGGTCTGTCTGCAAATATAAAACTAAAAGGACAGTTCAATACTACAGGGGATCTATCGGCAATTAATCCTGAATTTCAAATCATGTCAAGACTGTGTTCATGTGAGATTTAGCGTTCATTTGAACACAGAAAACCTTTAAAGATGAGATATGCTCACCAGAAAGTATAGGTTGGACGCTGTTGAGTAGTATGGTTGCAGCCAAAAGAACTGAAAGTCTATCAACAGCCTCAAGGACATCTGAACTCGAAGTGAAGATGAGAGCAACTTTGTCACGAAGCACCATTACCAGAATGCAGAAGAAAAGTCCGATGATGGTGGAGGTCACTACCGAGACGATAGTAGCAAATCTTGCGCCCTTACCATTACCGGCACCAAGCTCATTTGCAACTCTCACTCTACAACCAACGAAGCAATTAAGAATGGACTTAATGTCGAGAGAGATTGTCAAAGATCCCTGCAACTATACCAACACTTTTAAGTTATGATGATGGTTGAGGGTTATACTTTTATACTCAACATACCCTCTTAGGTTGAGGCCCTTTTATGTGCCTAAATCTAGACTCACGAAGCAAATTTTTTTTAATCCTCTTTAGAAACTCAACCAGTAAGATTCAAACCTGGTTTACTCTAAAATCATGTCAAAGAACCCCGTCACTGCACCAAACTCTGAAGTTGCGGTGAAGATTGAGGGTCATAATTTTATACTTTATATAAACTCTACAATCTAAATATATATTTCCTTACAATAATAGGATGATTGCAACTTTTGAGATAATACAAAGCAGGGCTCAACGTGTAGAGTTGGTAAGCTAATGTGTTTTCTCTCAAAGGGGTTACGTTCAAGCATTGCCACAATGCTTAATAAAACTATATGAGCTTTCAAATTGTAATTGAGCTAGATAAATAGGAAACCCATCAATAAAGAAAAGGAAAATATAAACATAGCTAAAGTTCAAATCATAACATGAACAATGGAGAGTCGCTAGAATTATGAAGGTAAACCGAAATATAATGGACCAATGGCAAGTCGTTTGCTCTTATGTTCTTTTCACTTCATGTCATTGTGGCTAAAAGGCTATTATGATAGAGAAATGAAGAGAAAAGAAATATGAAAGTGATGACTAAAGGCTGTTGACAGTGTAATGAAGAGAAAAGATCAATATATGAAAGGTAGATAAGGAAATTATCTATTCATTTGCCTTACATCCAATAGTAGCTAGTTAATTTTACAAAAGTATAGTTTCTCAACAAAAAAATAATAAAAATAATAAAATATCCCTTAATTCATAGACTGTCTTTCAGGGAGCCAATATCAATCATTTATTAAACACATCATCAAACCTTTTATTTTATTTTCAATAAAGATATAAGAATCTGCAATTGGATATATTTCATTGGGGAATTAATATTGACAAACGTAAATTAGAACTTTTCCACTATTCTCTTCTTTCCCCTTTTTTTGGAGTGAACTCTGGATACCTTTCATCCCATCAAATAGCTTCTTGCTTATAGTATGCATTTATACTAGCATAAAGTACTCTTTCACCTTTAACTCTGGAGTTTCTACCAGAAAATAATGCATCCAAGAACGCAGCAAAATAAATTATTATTCCACTCACGCTTTTAATTGACTCTCTGCTTATTGTTTGGCGTTACTATTATTTTTTAAAAGAAAAAGCGGGGCCAGGCTCCCTACTCAATAAAATATATTAGAAATTGTTTGGTATTATTTACAAGTCTTATCTTGGCATTTTCTCATCAATATGATCGTTATGGCTTCACCTATATCCATTATTAATAATGCTTGTCCGCTAGTTCGTTTTGCTGATGATACATAGGTCACATGGAGAAGAAACCAATTTTGATGAATCATACTGTAGTTAGAAGAAAGCAATTTTATGGTTTTAATAAAGTAACAAAAACTAGAAGAAAATTTATTTGCTGGGGAAGAAACCAATTTTGATGAGTCATACATTATTATTATTTTTAGTTATTTGTTATACATTTGCTTTCATTGCAGGTCATAGTGGGTGCATCTACAGCCTCTCATCAATAATAATAGTATAATTGCAGATGGACACACTACTACTTCCAATTGCTGACAGATTCCTAGCAGTTCTATTGTTGCATATAGACACCCTAAGCTTTTTTTTTTGTTTTGACTTTTTTACCCTCAAAGAGAGAGAAAACTGTTGTACTTTTTTAAAAAAAACAAATAGACCCCCTAAGAGTAAAAGAGTCAAAAAAACATTTGCTCGGGGACCAATATGTGACAACAGAACTATAGGGAGTCTATCTGCAATTGGCGGATGGTATTTGGGGTCTATCCTCAATTAATGCTATTAAACATGAACCATAACAGTCTCGATATTACAGGATGATTATGATTCGAATCTCTAATATCAATGAGGCACTACATATATCCAAGTCCACACAATAAACATGTACTAAGAAAGTTATCAAGACAACTCACCCTGTTCCAGCAAAGAATGCCAGAGGAATCATCATTTCCCATCCGTTTATACCCATGCTGAAAGAAACACAATACAAATTAATTCTAACCAGAAAAGAGAATAATCTAATGTTACCAAAGAAATTAAAGAAAAAAAGTTGCTCTCATTGATAAAAGTTGGCTATTGAAAGAAAAATACCAAACAGAGAGCGCATCCACCGCAATCTTGGCGTTATTTAGATTCCCTGTTAACAATAGTAATATCCTGTAATACCAATTCTCCAAGCTGTTGCGTTCAATGACCAAAAGAATATATTAGCCAACATACGTCTGATTATGAAAATAACATAATCTGAGTCCAATTAAATTAAATTGGTTCTTTCTTTTTTTTAATTACTTTTGGTTTGTGGTCGAAAAAAGATTAAGAAACTTTTATGTCGAATCAGAGTTGAATCATGTACTCCTGGACCACAAATACATAATTGTAAGAACAACAACAAATGCATAGTCATATCTAATAATTGGACCAACATCTATTCTGTAGTAAAGTTAAGCAATTGCCACCAGAAATTGGGATTAGGTTCATGTCATTTTTGGGTGAGAAAATGGCTGAAAGCAACATGAAGTTGTTTGTTTCCCTAGTATTACATCAGATATAGACCAAGGGAAGACGCAGCTAACTATTTATTCTCAACTTCTAAACATATAATTAGACAACTGATCACAGCAAAACAATTTGAAGCACAAGTGAGGTAATTTGCTAGCCCATTTAAATACAGAAAAGCACAAATTTCAGTATTATTTATTAAATGAAAGAAAACAACCTAATCTACATTTACAAAAAGAAAGCGGGTTAAAAGGGAAATTTAATTCTGATAATAATTTTCTGAAAATAAATCTGGAGAAACCTTCCTCTTTTTTTCCCCCTGTCAATTTCTCCTATATCTGATTATACATCTATTAGGAGACATCCAATTTTACATAGAAGTACAAGAGCATAATATGTTAAAATTAATGGTGAATCGCGAATGACATTCTCATCTGTACCTTCGTTAGGGTTTTTTGATATTAGTCCCCCAAATCTTTAATATTGTGATGTTAGTCCCCCAAATCTTCATATTTTGAAATTAGTCCCCAAATCTTATAATTATTTTTGAAATTAGTCCCTCTAGTCATGAGTAGAGGAATGGAAAAGAATGCTAATAAATAAGTTAAATTATGATATGTGCTCATGAACGCGTTTAACAAGTGAAACTAAGCTCAAAGCATAAGCATAAACAAAGAGTATAAATACATACCAAAGCATGACACCAGAAGCCGCAGACAACTTCAAGAAATCCCAAAGCCCAGCAAATGCCTCCATTGAGAACCCCTTCCAAGAATCAGGACATCCACCTAGCGCAACATATCCATACAAGAGAAAGACCGCCACCCACCAAGAGAAATCAAGCGTAAGCGCAGTCCCAATCAATCCAAACTTAAAGTGATACACAAAAAGCCAACTAACAAATAAATGCACAACAAGCGCAATTGCTGCCATTAAGGCAATGATCGAGTTCTTCAGCTGACACTGCAAGAATCTCTGAATAGGGAACAAGAACACGAAGGAGAAGTGAAGAGGGATGAAATACATGGAGACCATGCCAGCTTGAGCAGCGAGATCAGAGGGTTGCCCTAATAGCTCGAGGATGGGAGTGGCGAAGAAGTACATAGGGAGGAGGAGAGTGGCGCAGAGGAAGAGCACAATCCATGATCGTTGCATGTATATGCCTAGCATGTGGTATTTCTTTGCGCCAAATGCTTGGCCACAGAGGGTTTCTAGAGCGCTCGCCATACCCAACTGCAATTGATTTCATTACTTGTTAATCTTGACATGTATGCATAAATACATTTGGATCGAACATAAACTCAAATGAATTCATATATATAATACCATTCCGTGCTACATGCTAAATCTCACTATTTTTCATGCCCTCAATTATGAGGGATATTTGTATGTAGATAATCTATCTAAGACCTAACTATTGATTTTGTGCATAAACATTTAACGTGCAACAAAGGACATATACCCCTCAGATAGATCATACGACCCATGGAGACATATATCCATATATATATTTGAATTTTCCTTGGAAATATAGAGGAAAAGTAACAAATATTTTTTTAAAAGTTATGTAACTTTGAATTCAGGACTTCTTAAAACAATGTGCTTTGATATCATGTCAAAACAATTTTATCCGTAATTTATTAAACTGAGAATTAACAATCTATTCAAGTTAAAATGGTTCTCAACAAGTTCTTTGCCTTTTAAGTGCTAAAAAATATATCACAAAGAAGTTCTTTAATTGTTATTAATAATTAGAGGGAAAATGTAAAAATAAGACAAGTTGTAGGTTTAGAAGAAAAGTTTGCTCATTGCAAAATGTAACTCTACAAGTGATGAAATGTAAAACAAATGATATAATCATAGTTAATAATTGGACTAATTATGCAATGTGCTAATTTTTGCCGTTGAATGATGAACTCTTCTTTGGATTGACCTTGATGAAAAAGGCCAACATTGTGCACGTGTAGTAGTACCTTGCTTTCCTTGGTTGCAATTATTCCGTCAGTGGTAGA
Source organism: Asparagus racemosus (assembly GCA_037177215.1). Classification (NCBI taxonomy): domain Eukaryota; kingdom Viridiplantae; phylum Streptophyta; class Magnoliopsida; order Asparagales; family Asparagaceae; genus Asparagus; species Asparagus racemosus. The sequence goes on from JBAKGM010000139.1 coordinate 20,839,680, forward strand.
CTTCAGTTAATAATTAACTAATCTGTTTCCCTGTGATATACTTCTTATCATATGACAATCATTAACTGATTGCTTCCAATCAGAGAGATTTGGAACTCAATGTTCATTGAAGTATATAATGGCTCCTGTGGAATTCGAGGTAGTAGCAGATAGTCTAAGAACACTATATTAATGTGTGAACCTGTTTATTGTTACTAGAGAACTATGAATATGAGACGAAAGTTCATTTTCATAAATGACTACTAGCACTACAACAAAAGTCGTATGCATCTACACTTATTTTATCGTATGCATCTACACTTATTTTATCACATATAAAAGTGTCATTTTATTTGCAAAGGATTGAATAATAGTTGCACAAACAAAAAGTGTGGCAAATCATGACACATATTTGTGTCATTAGATATAAAATAAAATAAATTTTGAAAAAGGCTAATAATCCCACATTAGTTATGTGAGGATCTATTGATGGGCTTAAACAATAAGTCTTAGATTTTGAGTATATTGATGATTAAACATATATGATACTGTATAAGCCTAACAACTCTATGGTTAAGTGTGCTTTGGTGAGAGTAATCTCAGATTGGGTAACCTTTTGGGAAGTTATACTATTGAGGTGATACTCTTTATATTTTTATGGCCTAGACATAACTATGTGTTACCAATCTTGACACATGTATGTGCCACGAGTTTTGTGCCACATGTATGTGTCACCATTATCGACACATATGTGTCGTGAGTTTTGCGGCACATATATGTGTCGTGAATTTTATAACGCATGTATGTGTCACAATTGTGTGACAGATTCTCACGTGTAGAAAAATGCTCTCCACACATGCTCTACCCCCACACTTTTGATATGTGTCGCGCTTCATTTATGCAACACAAAAATGTGTTGCGTAGAGATAAAAAAATATATCATAATTTACAACTTTGTTGTAGTGTAGTGAGTTACATCAGTGGTTGTATACCTCACTATTTTTATCTCTTGATAGCTCATTTTAGTGACAAATGAGATGGAAGCTTCTATGCAAAATCCCGTTGTTGTTATTATTATAATGAAAAATACTAAATGAAAAATTTTGTAAGACTAAAACCAAACTCAAGAATACAATATTAACTGTCCGACTCTCTGTGCATGTCACAAGTATTGTGTATGCAAGAAGTATATTTGAATAGAGAAAATCTTTAAGTATTTACTAGTACTTTGAGATAAAGTGGAGGGTCCAGACTAACCACAATTTCTTGGTTCCTTAGACATCAGTACCTCAAATCTTTAATCATTCCATGTTAGTCTATCAAATATTTGAAATTGCTCATAACTCCCTCAAATCCTAAGGGGTCATGCAATTTGGTCTCTCAATGATTAAAATAAGTAATAACCCAATTAATATTTTTTAACAAGAGGGCTTTTTTGGGAAACATAAACTGAAGGGTATTTTTGTTATCGAGGGACTAAATTGCAGACCCTTTGGTATTTGAGGGACTTACAAGCAATTTTAAAGGTTTGAGAACTAATATAGAACTATTGAAGATTTGAAGGACTAATAACTAATTAATGACCTTTTTCCAAATGATTTTGAGTAGTTTTGCCAATACGAAGATCTTGGAGGTAATTTTGCAAATATGTTTGATTTAACAGTCATATATATAAAGAAACCCAAACCTTAAATGTCTCAATATTTAATGCAAATAGGCAAGTATTTGGGTTTATCCTCTCTCTCTCTCTCTCTACCTTAAATGTCTCAATATTTAATGCAAATAGGCAAGTATTTGGGTTTATCCTCTCTCTCTCTCTCTGCCCATTTGGGTTTATCCTCTCTCTCTCTCTCCGGTTTTTAAAGGGTAAGAATAGTGCATACATAGCTCAACCTATCTCAGAGCAAGTCCGTGTGCGCTAGAATAGTTAAAGTGGGCCATAGTCTTTTCTCCAAGAGCTAGCCCTAGCCACTCCTTTATTATCTATAGTTTTGTAAATAAATATTTAAAGTTCGTAGGTACTCCTGGCTAGAAAAAGAAGGTGAATCCAAACTCATGGGCTTTCTCGAAGATGCTGACACATATAATCAACTATTTTAACAAAAACAAAATGATGCAAATTTTACCGCTTTTGTGCTTTTCACTTATCACTAACAATATTCACCATTTTTATCCCCGGCCCCCCACGCCGCCCCCTTCGCGCCCCGCAAAAAAAAAAAAAAAAAAAAAAAAACCACCAACCGCCCGAGAACAAAGCTTCTGTATAATGCCTCAACTTCGAAAAGTTTCAACTTCTTTCCT
>JBAKGM010000139.1:20893989-20938662 GCA_037177215.1 Asparagus racemosus
TATATATATATATGGTTTTCTTTTTTCCTTTTACAGTTTCAAATTTTGTCTACTCTCTGGTTGTGTGATCATAAACAGCGCGCCTACTTTATATTTGTTATTTGTCTGTAATTGTAGTAACTAACTTTGGGTTCAGAATCATGAGCACAATTTCTGCATTGTTTTGTTGAGGCTTCTAAATTCAGTCATGTCCCATAGCTGATCCTGTCTTTAGGGCTTACTTATGTTTTCTACTGTTGCCTCAATACTGTTTTTGTGGGATTCTATGGACTCTTTTGAAATTACATGCCTTGCCATCTCTTTATGTCCACGGAACAGCTGTTGCTTTGGTTTGATATGTGCCTTGACCAAGACTAGCAGTAATTGTTCGATCAAATTGTCCTATGTCATTAAGCTGGCACATTACATTTTCAGGTCATGTCTTTCAGTTTTTCGTGTTTGTTTCTCCAGTAAGACTCTATCAGAACACCCCATACAAAGAGATGATCTATACCATTCATTAGCGGTGGTTGGAGGGTTAGTTTGGAAATTTTGGCTACATCAATGCTATAAATCAGCCCATTTTTATGTAGGTGGTTCTGATAGGATTCCTACTCTTGCTTCTTTACAACAAGAACACTTGTCACTTTTCTTTAGTCCCTTCTTTTTGAATGTATTTAAGTCTAAAATCTAAACAAGTGTTTTTAAAGCTTGTCAGAAGCAAGCTGGTAAATGTGGGTCAATCTTTTATCAACATCTAACACCTTATTGCAAGATCCATCGACTGCTTCCGATCTGGTCAGTTATCTTAAGCGATTAAAAGTCAACGATTGACTCCTTGTTGGATATAATTTGATTCTATTGGCACTATTCTGTTTGACATCTCCATTGAGTCCTGTAATCTCTTGATTCTCTTATATAAGAGATGCTTACATCATCCGCTACTCACGTGTCTAGTTTCAGCCCCTCTTATCATAAGGTAGCTAGCAGATTGTTTTATTTTATTTAAAAAAAACATTAGTTTTAGGCTATGAATGGATCCTTTTTCTCTGAAACTTGATCTTAACTGGCATAACTTTCTTTAGTTCCGAGGACAACTGTTATTGTCATTTTTAAGTTGGCTTTTGGAGTTACCTGACAAGAACTCCGAGATCATACATGCTATGCTAAAGACCAGCTTCTAGCTGTACTGCATTATCGTGCAGTCATAGTTGTGTATTTATTCTGTAATAGCCATGTGCGTACCTTTGTAACTCACTTAAAGGAAGCAATTTTCAAAAGATTTCCTCTTTACATAGTTTGGAACTCATTCAACTCTTCTCTTGGTCTCTATATGATGGTCACTACCATTTACAATCTTTTCCCAGCTCTAAAGGAAAATAGAAAGGTGTAAAATTCTAAATGGAGAACTCATAATATGAACATGAAGATCGATATTGGGCAGTATAAAAACAACAGAATTATTGAAAACCTCTACAAAAGCATGATCAAATGAAGTCTCTGATTCCAAATCACCGAAAACCACCCTGTATGATGGAATTCAGTGTGAATCTTCTCTTGGTTTCTATATGATGGTCACTCTACCTAGTAAAATCCTTTTCTGGCTCAAAGGAAAATACAAAGGTGAAAAATCCTAAATGCAGAACTCATATAGGAACATGATGGTCGACATTGGACAGTACAAAAAACAACAGAATTGTGGGAAAACTCTACAAAAGCATGATCAGATGAAGTCTCTGATTCCACATGACCGAAAACCACTCTGTTTTTTTTATCAAAAATAAACATATATTTTTTTCTTTTGTCCATTCAGAATGTCATTAGATCTTCCTCTCTGATTGTTTGGTGTTAAAGGTTGCATAATCCGTGTCTAAGATTTTTGGTTATGTCTGAATTAGGCTAGCAGCTTTCTCAACACATCTGTTGATGGTGTCCACAAATGCTTCACCATACACCTACATTCTTACAATATTGTTTCTGTTTATCGTTTATTTGCCTTTCCAAAATAATAATTATTTTAGTATATTCATCTACTATTGGTTGGTGAATTTTTATGTAATAATTAGCAACTTTGTATTTAATGTTTTGATTTTGTTGAATCTTTACCACTCACCATATGGTTCGAATAAATAGTTTCCTGAGCACTAGTTTCTTAGATATCTTTAGTAATGAGTTCTCTAGTGGACCCACATTAGAGTTATACTTCATACAATTTTTTGGTCAATGAAAATATTATATTCATTCACCAAATAGAGCGTTGCAGGTACATCTTGATACCTATAGGCCATATCAGACATATTCTCCATACTATTGCTCAATGGCAAACTGCCTTTTTCTGTCTAATACCCGACTTTCCTTGCAGTTCACCTGAGAGCGCACATGATATTGCATCGGCAATAGAATCAATCTTTGGTGACAATGCTGATGAAGGTTTTGAGCAACAGGCTCAGCCGAGTTCAAACACAGTGGAAGAAGATGATCCCTTTGAGAAGATCGACATAATGAATGATAACCCAGATCCATTCACCAACGCTGATAAAAATATCATCAATGATATTGAAGGGAAAACAAGCTCAAGTGATAGTGGAAGTGACAGCGATAGTGAAAGTGATAGCAGCGACAGTGGAAGTGACAGTGAGAGTCAAAGTAGAAGCAAGAGCAGAAGCCCTGTGGGAAGTGCCAGTGCAAGTAGCAGCGACAGTGATAGTGATGGATCTTCTAGCAGCAAGGAGGTATCTGATGTAGATGTTGATATCATGAGTGAAGATGAAAAACAAGGGGTTGAGCCTAAAGCAGAGGCAGCTTATTTGAAGTTATCTTCTTCGCCTCGGTCCAGGGCATCTGATGGTGAACAGGAGCAAATTGACATCCTAGGAGGAGATCAGGAGGAGCAAATCGCATCATTACCCATGGATTTGAATGGAAGGGACGTTGAGATGGCAAACCCAGTTGAAGGCGCTAAAAACTTCCCAAGTAATAACAGTATCAACACTTCCGCAAACCCTGAAATAAGTGATAGCAGAACCATAGGTTCAAATTCACAGAGAGAAAGTTCTAGATTTCCTGGGGTGGCTTTATCTCCAGATCAATACAAGCATTCTGAGGACCTACACCCTCAGTTTGTTAAATTATCGAGCAATGTAAATGATAAAGTCATAAAGAAGACTGTTGGTGAGCAACAACCTAATCTCGATGGTTTTCCCGGTCATGCACAAACAGAAATTAAGAAAACAAAAACTAAAAGGGATAAACCAGAGTATTTCAAAGAGAAACCAGAGAATGCAAAGAAGTCTAAAGGCGGAAGCGCAGCTGAAGGCATGCCTTATGGAAAAAGTAAGCATGTTTCTCTCTCAGTGAATTCTAGCTATGTTTCTCCTGAAAAGACTAGACAGGATCAATCTAAGTCAAATAACATTGAATGGAGTGGTACTAAGGAGGCTGATCATCAGGGGCACAGTCTGGCTGATCGTGGCAGGTCTCTAGCTGATGGAAATATGCAGAAAGTACATCAGGGTCCTGAAGTTTGGAGTTCATCAAGTAAAGGAGCAGAGCAGCCAGGTCCCAGGACTGGTGATTTCAGTGAAAGGAGGAAATCCATGGATAGATCTAATAAAACTTCAGAAAGAATACCTGTTCGCCCTGATGCCATGCCGAAAGATAAAATGTTTAAAGGTACACAAGACGAGGTTAATATTGGTGAAAAACTCTCAACCCTCCCTGAATACAATAGAAAATCTGTTGACCGTGGTGGATTGAATGACAATGGACCTTTATCGCAAATTAGGAAATATGATGGGAATAAATCTCCTCTTATTGGTGGAAAGGGAAGTGTTCTCAGAAGAGAGCTTTCAGATTTGGAGTTAGGTGAATTGCGTGAACCTCCTGCCGGTGGTGAGACTGGTGGGGTTAAAAGACAAACTGATGGGAAAAAATCCTTCAAGTCATCAGAGAATAAAGCTTATTCTACTGATGGCCCAAATCCGGATATAAGCAAGGGTAGAAGTGGTTCCCATCTACTTCCTGAATCAATGAAGCACTCACCCCAGAGTGTGAGAGGTGAAGTTCATGGGAACCTAGAAGGGTTTCATAAGAAGATGCCTTCAGATGATCCATCGGGTACTGGTCCGGGGCTACAAAGAACAATACTCTCTCAAGGTAAGCACCCTTCAAGGGTTGATCATACTGATTCTGAGATCAAATCACATCTGGATAACCCATCAGAGTTGGCTCGTAGAGGTGAGACAGGAACAAACCAAGGAATGGGTCTGGAAAACCATCCAGACTCCCTTAAGAGAGATCCTACCAGCTCGCTAGCCCAGCATAGTATAAAAAATGGTGGTAAGAAGGGTTACAGAAAGGCTAAAGAGTTAAAGCAGCAAAAACCAAGTACACTGGGAGATTCTGCTGGTCGGAGCAACAATGGTGTATCTATGGGAAATGATAGTGATAGCAGGAAAAGAAGAGAATCTTCTACTGAGGCTGAAAATTCCTTGTACTCTAAATATGACAAGGAGGTACCAGAGCTCAGAGATTCAATCAAAAACTTCTTGCAGTAAGTTTCTTTTGTTTTCTGTGATCCATTAGGTAGTGTATATGTGATATGAGTAGCTGACTATTCTGGATCAAGCATCACACAGGCAGGTTTATGCCCTCAGATTTAAAAGGAATACTGACCACAAAACTTTTCACTTTCTTCTACCCCGTCATAGTCGTTTATGAGATCTTACTAATGTTCTAAATGTTCACAATCAATAACCAAATATGAACTTCCTAAAGCAAGCTCAGATGGATTTTAATGTGATATGCCAAATTGGACCAGACCAAAAGTCCATGAAGGCTCCTCCATTACAACAAAAGGTTCAAATTAATTATCAATTTTTACCCACAAGGATCTATCTAATTGATGATGCCACAGTTGCAAAATCGTAAGAGAACTGACATCACAAGCTCATATGGTCATTGCCATGTGTAATGAATCCATGAGCTGACCTGACTAAAGCGTGCTTATCAATGTTGTATAGTATTACACAAGAATCCATGTACAAATAAGAGAAAATAAGATGACATCAAACTTGTGGAATCATACTAACGATTCATTGTTGACAGAGTATTACAAACAAAGTTCAGTTATCTGTATTTTTCTACAAGGTTCTTATTGACTGCTAATTAAGATCGTATAAATACAATTGCACCTTGCTTTTGATTGTGTAAACTAATACAGGTTTCATGAACATGCATGAAATTAACCTATTCACTTCCTTCTATTGTATTGCAGGTATAAAGATTATGTGCAAGAATACCGTGAGAAGTATGCCTGTTACATCTCCTTGAATAAGAATCTGGAGAAAATTAGGTACAGACAACATCTCTAATTTATTACCCAATATTTGTCCGGTTGATATCATAAACCTGCTTCATGGGTGAAGCATGTGTATTTTAAGCTTATTCGAGTAGGTGTTAACTTAAGTTGTGAGTAAATTTAAACATTATTTGTTCACGTTCAAACTCCATTCCGTGCACAATTTGTCAGGTGCAGACTGCAGATGACCGTAGCTTATACTAAGTTTCCAAATTGTATTGCTATCCAGTTGATATTATAAGTTTCTTTAAGTAGGCGCAATTCAGTTGTGAGTACTTTTGAGCCTGATTTTTCTCATGTACAAACTCCACTCCATGCAGAAATGACTTTCTCAAGGTAGGGGAGGAACTTGAGCTAGCAAAAGGAAGGGGCTCTGAAGAATACTATAAAGTTGTAGGTGACTTGAGGGAAATGTATGACCAACATGGGGAGGTATGATTCTCATTGAAATTGTGTTGCTAGATAATGATAAATTGTCTTTTAAAAATTAAGATGTAACTTCATCTTTTGTTGACTAGTGAAAACACTGACATCAGGTTCTTCCTCCATAGTGAGATTTATAACCTAGTATATGTCTTATCCATGACCAACATCTGCGCCTAGCTGACACCAGATCACCTGACATAGTTACATTCATAACCTAGTCCATGTGTTATGTAGTATCTATGACAAACATTTGTGCCTTTGTACATAGCTGACACAAGATCACCATCAGCCCTCAAGGCATCTTGTGTCACAGATACCTCAAAAGTTTATAAACCTCAAGTATACAGAGTCACAGACATGATCTTAACCAGCATACATTCCAATCACAAGCTACTTACTTTGAGTAGTCTGTGATGCTGTTAAGTCTTATATCCAGTAAATTCATTCTCAAATTTCCAGTATTGATGGTTATCAGTTTGTGCTTCAGGAACCACAACGCTAACTGAACTGTTCCGTTAGCATGCATATAACTAAACTAGTACCACATACTCGTGTTGTTCAAGACCCAACATAATCCAATGCTGACTTCAGCTCGAAACAGAGGGGGGCTAGTTTGGTTTGTGTTAGAATATAAAAATATAATTCTTAACTCCAACCACAACTTCGGAGTTTTGGTGTAATGGTCCGGTCATTTAATTTAAGAGGGTATCAGAGTAACCTAGGTCTAAATCCCTCCGGCTATATATTTATAGTGAAATTTAAAAAAATTTGCACCGCTGTGTGAGTTTAGGTTTCGACCGATAAAAAGGTGGTCAATTTGCGGGGGCATGTTAGAATATAAAAATATAATCCTTAACCCTCACCACAATTTCGGAGTTTTGGTGTAATGGTTGGGTCATTTTAGATCGTATGAGAGCAACCCATGTTCGAATCTTGCTGGCCACGAATTTTTAAGCAGATTTAAAAAAAATGATACCACTATGTTCGTCCATGTTTCTGCCCTAAAGGGTCAATTTGTGAGGGCAAGTTAGAATATAAAATTATAATCCTCAACTCTCCCCACAACTTCGGAGTTTTGGTGTAATGGTTAGGTATATTTAGAGTTTTATTAAGGTTGGGTGGGTTGGATATTTGGATGCATCCAAAGTTACAGCTTCCCTTTGTATTTATTTCTCATTTATTTTTCAGCTGGCATTTAAATGAATTGGATCCATTGGATTTTTGCCAAGCTTCATTTTCTGTCGGTTGTAATGTTAAGAATTGTTCAATCAAATGAACTTGGTCGGTTGGTGAAGAAGATAAATGTTGCAATACTTGATTTTAAAAGTGGTTTTGATTTTATATAGTTGGATATGGGAATTTCAGAAAAAGCTGATATCTGAAATTGCTAAAATGGCAGCATAATTTTGTATATGATGTCAAACCTGTTTTAAAGATGTTAGTCACTTCTAACTGTATCCTCTGATTTCATTAAAAACTATAGAATTTCCGCCTAGCTTGAAATGAATTGGATGCTAAGGTGCTGTTGCGTTATTCAGAAAATTTTAATTAAATGAACTTGGTTGGTTCGTGAAGACATTAAATGTTGCAATTACTGTAGATTTCAAAAGTGGTTTTGATGTTTATATAGTTTGGATTTGGATATGGGAATTGTGGAAAAGCTAGAAAATTGCTAAAATGGCAGTGTAATTTTATTTACGACGCCAACCGTTATGACATTGGTCACTTTCTAACTGTATCCTCCAATTTCGTAAATTTTAAGTGTAGAATTTCTTTCTCACATGTTCAGTGAAATTTCTAATCTAACAAGTAACAACTCATTTTTTTTTCTTGTGATTCAGAGGAATAAACAGATGAAGAGGGTTTTCACCGTATTGCACGAAGAACTGAAGGTGTAGTGATGCTAACACATTGGGACCATTTCAAAGATTATATAAATATGATTCACCATAACTAATCAAATCTTTCAGTAGTTATTTATTCTGTTTACATATGTTTGCAGACACTAAAACAGAGAATTCAGGACTTTGTTGAGATACATAGTAGAGAATGAACAATTCATTTTGTAAGCTTTTGTCTCATCAACTTTTTCCCCCTATTTGATACTTATTTGTTCTTCACTCTTAACACTTTCTACATGCAGCATGCAGATACATTTCGAAACAATGTCACGAATAAAGTCATTGTACATAAGGAATCATCTAGCTGAGAGAGGGGCTATGCTGAAGAAAATGGAAAAAGGAGCAACCAATGCTGCCATCTTTTGATTCCTGAAGAATTTGTTGAGGACCGGTGAAGTGGAAAAACGGATTATTTCGACATGAAGCGAATGAAGTTTGACACATCACACATGGACTGTAAAATACCAAGCGTTTAGATTAGCTTGGATGTAAAATATTTGCAATCTTTCTCAATAGCTTACATCAGTTAGGCTGTAAAAATTTTGTAGCTGTTGTTTTAGCAAATGTAGGTACTTGTAGAAGCTAACATGAATACGAGTTAGTGAAGAGGCGACGAGAGAGAGGTTTTGATGTCGTGCGTAGCTAGTTCTTACAAATTTATTCCCCCAGTTTTCTTGTTTTCTATTGTTTCCTGCTTTTCTTTCCATTTTTCATTCAATTGTAAAAAAATCATTGGAAATATGTAATCAATTTTAGATGGTCTCCAGCATTCAACATGAAGTATTATTTTGCAAAATCTCGTGGTTGGTTCCATAGAAAGCACCTATTTTTGGAAGTATGAAATATGTATTCAAGTTGAATAGATGCAGGTTCTATTAGGTGCGGTCCTTCAGTCCATGGTCAGTCGGCGTCACTGATGCTCTTACTGCAGTTAGTGCCAGACGCCCGCGCTCATGCTCGTAGTGCAGTTACTGCCAGATGCCCGTGCACCTCTCAAAAGGAACAATGACCGGCATAGTCATCCGTTTGCGTTTGCAGACTCTTCAACGTCCCGTCTCGACTAGTACGGTCACGTTATAAATCACTCAGCAAATCCTTCGTGTCAAAATACAAGATAGCTAACTCCATCCTTAACAAGCTAGCTGATATGAGTGGCTCTCACTTTGTATTTCAAGTCTTTAGATTAAGCATTATCTGCATATTGCTAGCTGATATGAGTAGCTTTCACTTTGTATTTCAAGGCTTTAGAATAAGCATTATCTGCATATTGCTAGCTTTGGCGTTGCAAGAGATTTGGTTGGGACATGACCCAGTCTCTCTGACGTATTTGCTCTGAGCGTAGGCCCATCGTCAGAGTTAGCATTATCTGCATATAGCTAACTCCTTCAGTTTTGAGCAGAAATAATTTCCATTTGTCTTAATGGTCAATTTGAAAGCTTCTCAGTCAAATTAGTTTTGACCTAAATCAGTTTAGTTCTGGATGAGTGCATACTCTATCAAATCTGTAACAGTTACAAGTGGTTTGTGGGTAAATTTGAAAATTTTAACTTCTCTATCTATGATGCAAGCTACACTATTATTTTTGTTCTTTCTGGACCAGAGAAAGTGGAATGACACAAAATCAAATTTTAAAGACCAAAAACTGACTTCTCACCCGAAATACCAACGAAACTATACCCAAAATATAGCACGGATCGAATCTCAGCCTATTCTCACCCGAATCCGATATCAAGCGAATCCCAAGGTTGGTTCGAGAAGCGAAGAGATGATGACAGCAGGAGCGGAGGGTGGAAAAACGCAGAGCAGCCGTGTGTCACCACTCTCTCTCTACTGTCGCCAAAACCGACATAAGTCTAGAGAGTGAGAGAGAATTAGAGGGAGAGAGATAACTAGGGTTTGCGATTTCTTGAAGAATTCATCAGCAATGGAGCCTTGGAGTTACGCCGATGGCAATATCACGACCTTACTGGAGTCTCGCCGGTTCGATCCTCTTCAGGTAATCTAATTCATTGACCTTCAGCTCTATTTCCAGTTATTTCATCAAAATTTCTGTTCTTCGCTGTGTTAACGATTCGCTATTGAAATGGGAATTGAGGAGCTTGGAGTCGTATAGAGAGCAAATTTGATATAATTTGGGGATGTTGTTAGGAAAACTGCAAATTTTGATTCAGTGAAGTTTATTAGGGATGAAGGCTGTTACATATGATTATTTTGTCATCTTTTCTTCTCATTGAATCTTTTTTCAGTTGTGGCAAACTTTGAAGTTCCTGAGGGGTTTAGTTTTGATAGTGGGATTAGTCATAAGAAGAAAAGATAATCAGATATCGGCACTCATAGAGTCATGTGTGGAAAAGTGTTAAAGAATTGGAGGGTGGCTACAATTTTTGTAAATATGAAGTTGGGAGTTGAGAAAGGGGAGCAAAAGGTAATTTCAAGAACCTTTTGTGGTGCACGATGTACTCCAAAGAGAATTCTTTGAACCTTTAGATCCAATCAGTGCTTGTTTCATCGACTTTCTAACGTGAATACTTGAGTAGAGACGAGATGTCAAACTTTTATGTATTTCATCCATTGAGGAATATATGGGAACTGCCTTCATTAGATTTAATCAATTTGGCTGGTCAAATCAGATGGATAAAACAATAGGAGTGTTTAGTGGCGGACACCGGAGGTATTTCAAAAAAATTGCTCGTGTGGTATTTTTCTTTTTAAAAATTAAACTATAAACTTTTTCATGCTTTTTGATGTGGTGCTCCACGGCTGGTGTTTCCATGGACTTTCTTTTGCTTCATCGGACATCATTAAGATCTTCTCTTTCAAAATTTGTTCTTGTTGGCAAATTCACAAGCTTTTGGTCATCAGTTTTCTTTTGATTATCCTCACAAATGGGAGAGCTTATTGAATTATGCATGCAGAAGAGAAAGGACCAAATCCGTGACATAAGATTAAGGATGTTGACCGTGAAAATCACATTGGATACGGAGCCAAAATTTTGGATTGTTTGAATGTAATGACCGTGAGTAGAGAGTTAGGCCTCAATATTGTATTGCAGATGACATGGGCGACAAACATGAAACTGATGCAATAACATGTATTTCCATTAACATTGCCATTATGCAAGTGGGAATAAGCCAGCACGGAGAGGCAAACGGGAGGCCTTTCAAGGATGTCCCATTTGGAGCACATAAGGAACAGAGGACATTCAAACTACAAGTCATCAACCTTATATATACTATTCAATCTTGGATATCACTTAATATCTCTTGACATATGTTTCTTGTGGGTAGAGTTTTTGTCTCTTGCTTTAGGCCATGGAGTGAACTTGGTGAGATCTGTGCCCGCACTATATTGTCCTCATCTTCAATTGCATCATATATGCTCGATTTCTGGATTCGCAATTGAATTTTGGTGTAGCTTGAGCTGGTTCACAAACATTGCTTATGTTGTCCAAATGATTTCAATAAGGAATGGGTCAGCTTTGAGTCAGGGGCAGTTCCAAATAGATTAGAAGTTTTATTTGGCGGAGATGAAGGATGAGCTGCTTGAGAAGCAAGTAGCGGGGAATTAAAAGCCAAGGTTTGCATGAAAATAGCATGTGAACTGGGGTAGCTGGTAGTTTCTTCATGTTGGCCACCATTTCCCTTACAGAATTTCAATTATCTGTGACATTGGGACGACACTTACAAAGTTGAGATACAAATTGACTCCTGATGATTTGTCTGACTGTTTCCTCGTAGTTTCTAATATTTCTCTCAAAATTATGTCTAACATTCAGCCTGGAAATTGTTATATCAAACATCAGTTCTTTTAGTAGTTTTATCTTAAAGTCTTGGATCTAATGTTATTTCATTTTATTTTTTGTAGAATTTACATGATATATACCTTATTTTATCTTATGCAGGATGTGAATCGGAGGTTACAAATGCATTCATCTCTGGTACAACGGCTGGCACTTGAGAAGGATATGAAGGTTTGTGTTCTAAATCCATTGATATGCTTATATGCACTGAAATGTTTAGAATGATGCATAAATAATTGTGCAAGTCCGTTTTGTCCCTTCCTTCTGTTTCTTTTAATTGTAACTATCCTCTTTGTACCAAAAAATAAACCGAAAACAACTTCTTCATTCTCTTCCCTCTTAATTTTTTAAGCCAATTTTTACCTTGTTAATTACTTTCTTTTTCGCTGAAGGGATATGTTATTCCTTTCCCACTCAAAGATGAGTCCCCAAAAAAGATATTTTTCCTTCACTTCTCTCAGCTTGTTTCTGACCTTGAGTAACCTTGAATTACCTGTTCTCTCTTATATCTTTTGTCTTCTGCTCAATTCAATATTTGTATTGATGGATGGAATTTTGACATCGTTCAGGATATTTGTGTGTTCTTATCTTCTGTTTTGTACTTTATTTAACACATTTTTTTTAGAACAGTGCTGGGCAAGGTTTTAGCTTCTGAGCCTTTATGCATTCTTGGGTGCCACTTCTCAGAAAATAAGAATAGAAAGTTTGGACTCGTTTGGAGTTGTAATGCAGTGAAATTGATTTCTGATAATGCCTTTTCCTGTTGTTTCTCTTGGTGTTCTGTTAAAAACTCTGGAGCTTAACATACTTGTTTCAGTGGTCCAACTGTTATTTATCAAAACAGTTTTGAGGGTGTAAATTATTGCGACTTCTAGGTATCTACAGTTTCCAGAATAACTATGGCCTGACAATGACATTTTGTTGTATTTACCTGATAACGGTAGAACAGTTTCTGTAGTTCTTGTTTAAAATTTGGACCAAAAGTGGAAATTCTTTTATAGGGCTGAAAACTTCAAAACCCATTCATTCAGACTATAAATTTTGTCATGCCTTTGCCAGGTAAATATACCCGCCTCGCAACCATGAGTTTTGTGTGTGTTGGCCATTCAGTCTTTCATATGTCCAAACCAGAATCTCGAGGAGGGACAAGGCTAATTGTATTTGAATACCAAGTTATAAAACAAAAAAATTATTTTATGAATCATAAGAAAACATCTATTATGATTGTGTGTGGCACTTGTAACCTGAGTGTTCTTAGAAAGCATGATTATGGAGTGGTCGCAGGTAGCTTGAACGAGACTTGATAGCCATGGTTCTCTTTGTGGATAGGGTGAGTGCCATTATTAAATTAATATTATTCTTGTGGATTTTGATTATGAGCTAATGATCTGAACAAGAGGCCCATCATGTACTCGTCTATGACTTTGTCAATGTTAACAATAGAAGATATGGAATAATTTTGCTGCATAGAAAGGGAGTGCTCATTAGCATAATTTGGAAGAGATGATTGGCGTTTACAATTTGGTTGAAAGAGAAGATTAGGCTACCTATAATTTATATATTGGGACTCAATGGTATCCTTGGCACAATAGTAAGAGTTGTTGCCATGCGACCTGGTGGGCAAAGGTTTGAGTGGTGGAAACAACCTTTTGGAAAAAAAATGCAAGGTGAAACTGCGTACACTAGAACAAAAGCGGTTCGACCACGTCTTAGACCTCAGGAATGGCGGGAGCTTCATGCACTGGGCTGCCCTTTTTATTTGATTATTAATCTCAATTGTTCCCAATTAATGCAGGATTTATGTTTCATACGTGAGAAGAGTGGACATTCAAATCTTACTTGGAGTATTTAAGCTTTAAATTTTGAGCTGCTTCAAAATTTTGTATTACAATAACTCCGGATAGCGGATGGAAGAACAAAGCGGAAGTGAATTCTGATGTGGAAAGACAAGATAGAGATTTCTTGAGAGATCTTATTGGGATAAAATAAAACAATAAACAAATATTATTGAACTTCCACTCCCAAATTAAGAAAAAATGATACAAATGTTTGAACTTCACGCCTGGGCGCTTCATATGCTGGCAATTCTTATGCCAAATACTACTTGCAATTCCCATGTAGAGTTTCTCAAACATTCTTCTCCTCCTCAAATGAAAGCACAATCTTATTCATTTATAAAAAACTGAGAAGAAAAGTAAAATCCTAACTAAAAACAAGACAACATCAAATAACATCCTAACTAAAAAGCAATAATATCGGATAAGATTCTAACCAAATGAGATGATAGAATCAAATAAAACTATAACTAATTTATCTAATCTTAGTTGAATTAAATCAAATTCAATCTTCTTCAAATCTTTTCCAGATTCAGATCTGGGTCTGTCCATCACATTTCTTCCACTATCAAATAGTTTATCTCTCATATTTCTGAGTAGGAAAAGCTTCTCTTTCGTTGTATGGATTATGCCAGCCACGATTCTCAGTCATAGTATTGTATGAATTTTTACTCGGACAAAGTATGGGGAATCTGGGTTATTGTTTAATTGGTGTACGGGTAGGCACAATTCTGTCTTGTAACCCCCATTTGGCCTATAAGGAACCATAATTGTGGAGATGAGTTTCATATCAAGACCTAAATTTTGCGTAGGCTCAGATATGGGTCTCATACATCCAAAGCTGACCTGAAAGACACCAAGCGGATTTGACCTGAGCTTTACTAGGAGGAACATCCCACTTACTAAATTGTTTGATCTGGTAAAATTTATGGACTTTAGTCCTCTTTATCTGGTTCTGCTCCTGAGGACCATGTGAGACTAGACCAACTTACGACTGTACGTTTGTTTTGATAATATTAGAAAGGAAATCCGAGGAAGACTGCAGATATTCTCACATCATAGGCATCAAAGTTCCTCAAAGAAACAAATTTGAGACTATATAGATACCCTTACCTTATTCAAAAAGTTAAACCCTACAGGGGTTATAACTATAGTTATCTTTTGTGGAACAATTGGTGAACTCCTGAGCCTAAATCCAGCATTGCGGGTTGACACCCTTTTGCATTCATAGTGTTGGCTACGCAGATAGATCCACCTAGACAGCTGCCTGTTCACTCTCAGCCATGCATCTATATATGTACCTATTCAATATCATCCATGCAACTAAAAGAATGGAATATGCGTTCATATCTTTGTTTTAGAATCATCTTTAGTAGTACCAATATTTTTAAATCATGCTTTTCCTAATATTAACGATACTCAGAAGAATGCATATAGATCGTCGTTTTACTAATATAAACAAGGTGAACCATGCATTTTAGTTCTGAGATGTTTAGTTGAATCAGTTATCTTTTTAGGCAATCTGCTGCTCTGTAACTTTTTAGAGCATGTCCAAAGTATGTTCTCATCTTGAATCAATCAATATTGACTGCTTACTGTTCATAGGAAAAATTATTCTGTTTGTGGCACATCGTTCTTTCTTTCTTTCTTTTGCATACTCTGGTGAATTTTGCTGTTTTTGTTGCTTTGCTAGTTGGAGTTCTTTTGCAATTGACCGCTTCTACTGACAGGGCCATGAAGGTTGTGTGAATACAATTGCATGGAACTCAAAAGGAACACTTCTGATATCTGGATCAGATGACATGAGAGTATGTTTATGTACTTGCCCTTAAAATAGACTATACCATGTTCCCCCATGCGATTCCGTTCTGCTTTGATTGCCTTCTATGTTTTCTCATTTACTCTTCCACATTGTATATAAAAGACAAGATAAGAAGAGGAAAAGAGTTGATATAATTGTCATATTGATTGCAACAGTGTCAGTGTAAAGCTTTTCAACACATTGACTGCTAAAAATTATTATTGCATTTGCAGCAGTGATGGTTCCAGTTTGGGTTGTGTTTCGTCTTTTTAACATGTTCCCGTTAAGAATTGAGAAATTGGTTTCCTGATGATAAGTGGATGGGTCCAAATTCGGCTATCCTCCTTTAACTTTGATATACTTCTTATATTTGACTGGATTGGATACTTAACATGTTTGGACTGTGTTTCTTCTTTTTTACATGTTCCCATTAAGAATTGAGAACTTAGTTTCTTGATGATAAACGGATTGGTCCAAATTCAGTTATCCTGCTTAACTTTGATAGATTTCTTATTTTTGACTGGAATGAATTCTTACAGCTGAACATTTCAGTGTTAGAATGTTAAATGCAGATAATTGTAATCCAGTTTTTATAAATATCATGCCAGGAAAACTGTTAGCACACCTTTTATTACCAGGCACTTCTGTGTGTATTTGCATGGAGGCGTTTGCGATGCTTGCTTGTGCATTTAGGTGCACACACTTTTGTGTTTGCTATGGGTGGATGCCAAGCTTATTTCACTGTGATATGTACTTGATTTTAGTTGTGTTTTGCAGCTCAAATATATGCCTACTGTGGTATGAAGCTTGCACAGTTGGACTCTATATAGAAGAAAAATTGTTGTATTTTGTTGAAACAAGGAGGCTTTTTACTCTCTCCCATTGTAGGGGAGAAAGTATCCTTGCCACTCGTTGATAATGCCGTGCTTTGAACAAACCTTGTTATCAGTCCTGTTTTATGCACTTTTATCAGGTTTCCTCTTAAAGATGAAACAATATTGTTCCTTTGGTCACATCAACTTATTATTATTATTATTACTACTACTACTTTTTGTATATTTGGAGTTGGCACCAGTTTAATATCTGACTAGAATTAGCTAAATCCTCCATGGAGTTTTCTCACCTCAGAGTTGTGCTCTATTTACAGCTCCATAAATGGTTAACCAGTATTTATTCACTTACTACTTGCTTTATACTGGTATTTATTCTTAATTTCTTCTTTTTTAGATCTTTATTTAGGCAGTATTTTTGAACTACTTTGTTTACCTTGTCTCTGCGTGTGTGTGTGTTTTTTTTGGTTGTTTTTGGGTTTTTTTGGGGGGGTGGGGGGGGGGGGGATATTCTTGCTGTATAGGAAGCTTGGATACTACTATTGTGAAGCTGTCTTGTGTCGGTCAGCATATGGAACAGCACTTCAGGCATTGTCTGTACTTTTTGTTTGTGTGTGACAAAATTATCTCTGTGTCATTTCGTGTCTCACCTGTGTGCACATTTCTGTCTCCGCGAAACACAGCTTCCTCTGTTGCTTTTGTAACCAAGTATTGCATGTCTCTTTATAATATACTATTTGGAGAATGGGTCTTTATGTACTCTATTAACTTGCTGCTTGATGTCTTTTGTATTTTATTTTACAGATAAATATATGGAGTTACTCTGATCGGAAACTAATTCACAGTATAGATACTGGTCATTCTTCTAATATATTTTGCACGAAATTTGTCCCAGAGACTTGTGATGAACTTGTGGTCTCAGGAGCTGGAGATGCTGAGGTGGCATTCTCACTAGAAAAAGAACTGTTTTATCCCTGAGTGCCATAAAATATTCTTTTCTTTCTAGGATATAGTGTTAATTGATTCCTTCTGTTTCTCTTTCTATTCCATTTTCAGGTTCGACTTTTCAATCTATCTCGGTTAAGTGGGAGAGGATGTGATGAGACCTTTCTCGAACCATCAGCTGTGTTCCAATGTCACTCAAAAAGAGTCAAGAAGTTAGCTGTAAGACCTAATTGATAAATGATGCCATAAGTCATGCTGAAATACCGCTGAAGTCATTCTGGTCTTTTGTAACTCGTGCAAGGAAAATGTCATCTTTTGATAGTGAAAGTTTATTTCTGACAAATATAAAAGATGAGAGTCTTAATATGCAATTCTTACAAGTTCTTAGCAAGTTTTTGTTGACTGAATATCTGATTTGGTTTCTTCCTATCAAGGTTGAAGTTGGAAATCCCAACATAGTATGGAGCGCAAGTGAGGATGGAACTGTAAGACAACATGACTTCCGTGAGGGTTCTTCTTGCCCTCCACCAGCAGGATCTTCCAATCAGGAGTGTCGCAATGTTCTTGTAAGTTGCTGTAAATTCCATATTCTGTGACATAGATGTTCACAGTAGATGTATCCAACATAATTTTTTTGATAAGTGTACCCAACATAATTTGTAGTATAATAAATATATTTATCTATTACAATGATGATATGGATCTGTACCGAAGAACAATATTTATCTCCAAGTAATAAGTTGAGTGATTAGATTAGCAAATGCTAGCATGATAAAGACTGAGCAATGAATTCCCTACAGAGGAAGAAACCCTGCTATCCCTTGATGATCAGACGAAACTTGTGATTTCAGCTGGTATCATTATGAAGAGATGCAAAGAAAATAAGTTGAGTAGCTTCAAGGATGTGGTGATTTCATTTTCAGTGTGTGAGAGGGCTGAGAGTGTGATTACTACACAACATTAACCATGCCCATAGTTAGATAATAGTTCCACTGGCCTCAGGACATGGATACCACATATCTGTCTAAAGTTTGACGAATACGGATAACATAGCAAGCTGTAGATAACGGTTGAGAACATTTTGATGGGAGAAAATCAATGATTTCCATACTCTTAAAGGAACACGGGAAGTTGATAGCATGCAATTTACATAATTTATAGCAAAATATATAATAACATTAGTACTTGTATAGGGCAGCTCAGCTGTTTAGCTTTATAACTTACTAGTTTTCCTGTTGGTTCTTTCAAGGTTCTAAAACACTGTTTCATTATGCTTACGGTCCAATGTTTGGTAGTGATTAATTGGATTATGCGTTATTATATATATATATATATATATATATTATTTATCATATATAAAAATTTAATAATTCATGAAAGATGTATAACATTCCAAGCAACAGACTAAGAATAACACCCCAAGCTATTTAAATCAAAGTTGTTATACACTTAAAAATAAAACTAGTAAGAGTTAATAATTTAAAACACTCCTATAAGTCATAACACTTTAACATACTGATAAACTTCTCATCTAGTCTTCCTCATCGTCTTCATAGCGAATGTTCTCTTCCATTTCTTCCTTGGAAGGAGCTTTAAAATGATCATCATTACCCTCATGTAAATCATCTCTAATAGGCCCTTCCTCAATCCCCTCATTAGTCAATACACTAGAAGAGCCTTCATGTTCTATCCTTGCCCTTGCAATATGCCTCCTAAGTTTTTTGTTGCTCGTGTTTCGTCATTTGCCACTAGTGACGGTGGAGATAAGGTTGCATGGGGTAACTAGGTTTAGGGTTTTGAGGTAGTGTATTCTTTTGGGATCACTGCCTTAGATGAGGCTACATGGGAGTAACTAGGTTTAGGGTTTTGAAGTAGTGTATTTTTTAAGGATCCTTTGAGGCAGTGATGGGGAGAATTTAGGGTAATTAAGTGCAGGTGGGGTCAGGTATATTATGATGCCGCATAATTTCATTGTGCTGGAGAATACTTTTTTACCGCTTAATTATGCGGTTTAACTGCATAATCGAGTGGGTGTTATCTACTCGACACCTTTGGTTGTTGGGTAGGAGTACTCGGACGAGTACTCGGCCGGGTAGAGGGTGTTTTTGAACACTAGGTGCTTATAAACTCATCTGGTAAAATTTCGTTCCCATGTGCTATGTATGCGAATCACAAGTTTATGTTGTGAGAGTAAATCAGGATTGTGTATCTTCATGTACCAGTTGCATGCAAAATTTTAGGTATCCTTAGCAAAATTGTCTTTGAAACTGTCCATGTTATGTTATTATCTGGGGTGTTCTTGTTGGTCCTCTAGCGCCAGGTAAGTTATGTGGCATTTGGCTGTTGTTGAATCTTGTATAACTTAAAACACTAAAATTGTGGGATTATTTTTTATCAATAGGTTTTAAGTTTATCATTGTCTTAAATTTGACTTTGATGTCTGTCTTGTTGAAGAAAGCAAAAAGCATGCTACCTTGAAGAAGAGCGAGGAATAGTAGTTTGGCACTACACACTAGGTGTTGTGTCGCTCTAGCTTCTTAAAACTGGTCTGCTGCTAAAGTTATAGATGTCCAACTTGTCAATTTTATCTAGATTATTCATGTTGTGGACTAGGAGTATTGATGTGTGCTGCATTGCTGCGTCACCGATAAACTAGCGAATGGCTGGAGTGGGACACCAATTCCCATACACACATTGCTACGTCACCGATAAACTAGCCAATGGCTGGAGTGGGACACCAATTCCCATATGTGTGTGTGTGTATATATGCACATACATATATATACATATATGCACACACTTGGATATTCTTTTAAGGATTTGAAGACAGGTTTCCTGTAAAATTTAATGTTAGGCCATATATGGTAGATTAAAGTTCCATCCATAGTTCCATATTATTTTAAATGCTAAATTTTGTTAGGTAGCAAAATGACTTTCATAACTTAATAAAGAAAAGTTCACATCCATTGAAAGTATAGAGAGAAGAAACGATGGGGGATCCCCCAATCAATGAGATATCCCTGTGATTTTAGCACCCTCCTTAGCAAGCAAGTGTGCTGCCTCATTTGCCTTCCTATTGAAAAGTGAGTTATTTTGCAAGTGATATTGGATGTCCTCCACAATAGTGTCATAAGATGTAAGACAAAGAGGTAAGGAATTTATTGCTTTAAACGCTACACTTGAGTACATTTCTATCTCAAATTGTTGTAATCCAGTGTCCATTGCAAAGCGAATACCTTTAAGAATTGAGATTGTTTTTACTGTGTGGACTGAATCACAATAGTTATCATTTCCCACCATTGCTACAATAAATTCTTTGTCATGGTTTCGAATGATGCATCCATAACTCGGCTCTGCATTGTCAACCTTAAGACCCGGATCACTATTCAATTTCATTTTTGGATAGAGGTGTTTGCCAACGGTGTCACAACCGTGGGTTGGTGTCTAGATTTTTGGGCTTCTATGAATTCATTTAAATAGGACTTGCTAAATTGAGCAATATGCTGTAATTTTTTGCTATTACCACCATTATTGATAATATTTTGTTCTGACCATAAGGCCCATATCCAATGTTTTAAAAAGCTCTTGTCTAGCCCGCATAGGCTTCCGCCTAGGCCTAGGTGGTACCTAGGCCGCCTGCGTGGGTGAACGGAGACTACTTACGCTAATTGCATTATTTAGGTCTTGGTCGTGATTTTTTCTGTTGTTGCTTCCACGTCCTCTAACCTCCTTTAAACTCCTCCGGCCACGTCTGTCGACTACGAACACCCCATTCAACTCCTTTGAACTTTAGCAAAACCTCCTCGGTCACCACTTAAACAAAAAATAATATCCTTCTAGGTCTAGTGTGTAGGTGCTAGGTGCCAGCTTGGCATCTAGCAGTGCCTTGTGCTTTTAATAACATTGATTGTAATTAAAATATAAAAAAGAGGAAAACACCTAGGCCCTGCCTAAGCTCCTGCATAGAAGCCTAGGCTCTAGGCTTCAAGTCCGATGCCTACGCCACCTAGCACTTTTTGTAATCCTATTCATATAATAACATCAACTAACTACAGCTCATTAGCTGCCGTTAGGTCATAGATCTTTCCCCATCACTCTCAAAAACACCAAGCCTATAGCATGTGTGGTAGGCAATTAAGATGTATTTTCTCCCATACTTTGGCTAAAAATACAATGCTTAAGCACATGCATAGTATCCTCGCTGTTATAGCCATGACAACTCCATTATTTACCAAATGCCTCTTACATAACAACGATTTTGTACAAATAATATCATGCAACACCCTCTAAAGAAAATTTTTAATTTTATTTGGGGCTTTTATTTTCCAAATTGTCGACCAAGTGTTGTCTCGTGGATCTATGGAAATTGCGTTAACATTCATGTCTATAATGGAATGGTAGGCTGATCGTACTGATAACATTCCCGATGTTGTAGTTTTCTAGATCAATCTATCCTTGTGCTTCATTGTGCTTCTCGCTATGCTTAAAATTGCTTGTGCATCCTCAGAGTCTGCAAAATAAGAGGCTTATTACAAACCCTTCCGTCCCGACAGAAGTTCTTCCCCCTTAGCATTTTTTGAGAGGATCGACACTGAGAGACGTTACTTTTAAGGCCAATGTTTAGGAAGCCATTTATCTTGCCAAATCTTTACACAAGTTCCATTCCCGACTCATCATCTTGTATTATTTTTCAATACTTCATTTTTATGATGCTTTTGCATACAATAGAGGGGTTATAACCCAAGCGAGCCTTGGTAAATTGAAACATCAGGTAGTTTCCTTTTGACCATGATTCGTGCTAAATGAGCATGTAATAATGAGTTGGTTATTTGGTTCAGATTGTCTGGGAGCAACAAAAGTTGGTTTATAAATTTTATTAAGTGCTTAGGTCGATATCAAATATTTTGTTTGGGTGGGATGCTATTTTTGTGATGCTCCTAAATTACCGTCAAGACATCATTGTGGTCAAAAGGGTTTGAGTTTAAAATGTTTTCTTATATAGGAGGCAGAAAGCGGCAACGGGAATGAATCAAAATTAAGTTTGATTCTAAATTACAAATCTAAACGTATCTTTAAACAATTGTGAACATGGAACATACATGAGAAAGACATGGTTTCTAATTTAACAGCGCGACTTAAAGAAGATGGTCACTTAATTCCTTTATCATTTTCTCTAAGCACTACATGGTACGTATGTGTGGCTATCGTGTGAAGCTCCTTCTTGGATTACGTAATACACTTATTCTACAATAGTGGAGGCATTAAACAGATAACGCATGGATCAGCCTCAAAATGTCTAGGATGTCTTGTCAATGATACATTTGTGGATAAGTTTCTTACAGGTGTGGTGTGTGAAAGCTGAGAGCTAATATTAGATGAAACTCTAGGGTAGTTGTTAAAATCTTCAATAAAGGACTCTTTAGAAGATCTACGTGTAGAATTGCCTTGATAGTAACACGGGGCAAGGTTAAAGGGCATGTGCTCATGCAAGTGCTAACACTTACTGGAAGTAGCTAAGAAAGCCTCTTTAGCTAAGCTGCTTCTACTAAAGACTGCATAGGCTATCAACTGGACCAGACCAATCTAGGAGGTACATGTAGGCATTTTTACCATTTATTATTTTTAAAGGTGCTGATGCTCACAGACACAGAAACATTCATATGTCACAACTGTGGTTTGTAAAAGCAAATGCTCATCAGCATCTATATTGTTGTGTATATCATGAGTTTATGTTGTTTTGTTACCAAATTGTACATTGAACTTGAGAGAATATTTATTAATGTTGCTAATTGCGAAAAATAAGGATGGTCTAGACGATTTGGTAGCATCCATATATGTTGGTTGCAGTACGTGGCGGTGTTTGGTAGAATAAAATGTGAATTGGCATATCATTTTGGATTGATTTTGTTTGTTATTCTACATTGTGGACTGGAGATATTTTTTCATCTTGCTGTATATTTATTTTCTTTTTATTACTACACGGATTATACATTTTTCATGTATTTTTTTCTTCTTATATCTGCATACATTGTATGCTCTGCTGCAAATCCTCTTCTAAAATCTGCATTTTGTGATAGCTTGATTTACGAAGTGGGGCGAAAAGGTCGCTTAGTTCTCCTCCAATACAATATTTGGCGTTGAAATCCTTGGACATAAGCTCTACTCGCCCCCATCAAATTCTTGTAGGAGGGAGGTAACTACTTTAGGTTTATTCAACTTCTAGTAGATATTGTGAACATTTTATTCGCGTTGCTGATTAATCTGTGTAACATTATTTCCTTCTTTATACAGTGATGCATTTGCTCGGTTATATGATAGAAGAATGCTTCCGCCCTTAAGCTCTTGTCGGACAAAAATGAAACCTCCTCCTTGTATTAGTTATTTCTGTCCAATGCACCTTTCTGAGCGTGTAAGTTGAGAAGATTTCCTTAATATCAGAACCACTTGGTATTTACTGTCTGCTTATCTTGGTTTAGATGTGAGATAGTAACTCCACTATCAAGTTGCTATGCTACCTTATTTTTCTTTGTTATCATGATGTTCAATGCTTTAAATATCGGATGACCAAAATCCATATTGGATGACGGATATCGGGGAAATTTTAGGGATATCTTGTAACTATCGGATTGTCATATCGGATGATGTGCATGTATAACACAACATCCTAAACTGTAATCTAAACATACTTGACAAAATCTAAGCATATAAGATGTAAATAATATATGTTTAGGATCACTAACCTATCTTTTAAAACAAATAAACTTCCAAATCGACGTTGCAACATTCAACCGATTTTTTGAGGCCGCAATATCACTTGATATATTGGGAAATTCGTGATAATTTGCCCAAAAATTAACCAAATCAGTATATTGTTTTGCAACAAACCATCTAAAAGGACATATCGGCCATAATATAAACTGATATATCGGGGCATGTTGGGGATGTATCGCCCAAAATTGCCAAAAAGGTTTAGGATATTGAGACCATATCATTTTGCGGAGAGGCTTATAAAAGGATATATCGGTCAATATCTTGGGCCATGTTGGGATATTTAAAACAATGATGATGTTGCCTTTTCTATTTGTAGTTCCTTTAGGTTATCACTAAGGTTATCGCTACAATATTTATGAAGCTGTCATGATGCATCTTAAGGTTTAAATCTCCAACTTTATTTTGGTTTTGAAAAAGATCGACTAAGGGCATCTTTTTCCATGTGCATGTTGGAAACTACTTCCCACTTATATTGCTCTTAAACTAGAATTTACTTTAAAATATAAGAATTTGAATAATATCTTAGTGGTTATGTTGTACTTGCATATAGAATTTCCTACATTGGAAGTGTAATTTATTGGTTTGATAATCCATCCTGGGGTCTATTTTTTGCTAAGCGCATTAGTATCTTGAGGTGCAGAACATGCTTCAATAAGGAATATTAGGAAAGCTAGTTTGCTAGTAGCAAAGAGGAATTCCCTTGATGCATTCTTCAGATTATTAAAATAGATGTATGAAGCAACATGCATGGAACGAAAACAAAATACCTAGAATGTAATTTTAGTAAAACCATGAAAAGGAGTGAGGGTATAGTGCATATTGACTTTCAATACATACAAAGAGTAATCGCTTTTGTCATTTAGAATCTATTATTAGTCTCATCAAATTAAATCATAGTGGTTAAAATGGAATGAAACTTCTGAAGATTTATGTGATTGTAGATACCTACGAGATTGAGGGAAATTCTATATTATGTTTATATGACCAACAATGGTTTATGGATCAGACTGCTAGGAAACTAAAACAACATTGTAGAAAATGAAAGTAGTAGAAATGAGAATGTTACAATGCTCATATTAATATACATTAAACTATGGGATGAGAGAATCAACTAAGATGGTTTGATAATGTTCAATAGAGGCCATTAAATGCACTAATATGGAGAAGTGATAAGGCTATTGATGAGGAACAAACATTGTTTTAATGGGGGCAAAGAATATTGGAGTCATGCCTAAAAGAACTTGGTTGAAGCAATAAAAAATATGATAATATTTGTTTAATAAAGATGACCCATAATTGGAATCAATAAAAGAACAAGATTCATGTAGCCGATGTAAAAAAATTTGTTATGTCTGAAGCATCACATAGACACCAAAAATTATATCTAACCAGTAGCAATCTTTGTGGTTAGTGGATGTTTGCAGACAATATGGTGCCATCAAAATTGTGAATTTTGCTGCTAATGTTATCTTTATTTAGGAATAACTGGAATATTATGTTACGTATCAATTATCTTAACCGTTTGTTATCAGAATTTGGTTAAGCTATTAGTTACATCTCTGAATCGAGATGGCTTTGTTGATAGATCGAGAAAATCCTGATTAACCAACAATGTTACATTAAACATTAGGCGCCTCTAGGCGTCGGATCCGGCGTCTAGCGCCTAGATGCCTAGGCGACTGCCTAAGCGGTTTTGGGCTTTTGTCTTTTTTCTTTTTTAAATTGTGATACTTGAAGATAAATACATATATACTCAATCAAAGATACATAAGTACTAAATACCAACACATGCTATCCAAAACTGTAATAGTCAATCAAAGATGCATACGTACTAGAATACCAAGACATATAATATCCTTAATTTGCAGCAAATGATGTGCATCGACTACATAATAAAAAAGAAGAAAAGTAAGGAAAAGAAGAAGAAAAGGAAACCAATAACTTGTTACCTTGAAGAGGGATTTGACAGTGTTTGAGGGGGCTTTGAAGGGGCTTCGACGGCTTCGATAGGAGAGCTCGGAGGGGGCTTCGACAGATTTAACGGGAGAGCTTGGAGGGGGCTTCGACGGCTTTGAAAGAGGACTAGGGTTTCGGTTTCGGAGAGAAAATCGCAGCAGACAATAAAAAACAATGAAGGGTCAAGAATAAGAATTAGGGTTTGGATTGTTTTGTTAATTGGGTTTGCTTTTGGGTTGAAATTGGGCTTGGATTTGGATATTTTGTAACAGTATTTGGGTTTTAACATTTTGGGCTGGAAATAAAATGGGCCCAAATGATTTGTAATTTTCTTGAGAAGTTGGGCAGACTGCTTCAGCGACCCGCTTAGTTCTGGGCGCGTGCTTAGGTGCTCCCAGCGCCTAAGTTGTGCAGCTCAGGGTGTTTTAAGGCGCCTGGGGCTCCGCCTCCGCCTAGGCGGGTGCCGACGGTGTTTAAAACACTGTTAACCAAAATTATAGTTGTACACTATATTTGTACCAGTAGATTTTAACTTCTTTTTTCCATCAAAAAGAAAAAATAACTTCTTTTATTCTTTTGGAGAAAGTGTATTCTATTCTCTCTAGCATATTGAGGAATCAATTCACCTTCTGATGTTTAGTTCTATTATTAAGATGTTATTTGGTGGCATACGTATGTCAGATACACCGTCTAGTAAGTCATATCATACTTAAAACTTTTTTGGAAGACATATCATGATTATTTTGTGTTTTGATTTCACTAGTGTATTTTTAATTGATAAGATATGTGTCATCAACTATAATGGGTTTTCAGGAGTGAATCTGCATCTGAAATGTTTTTCAGGATAATGTCTGCTACCATATCAACGTAAGCTTATTCATATATTACAATTCTTCAGGCCTAATTATTTATTTGTCTACTGTTTACAGCGAAGGTCAAGCTTGCATCTAACACATGTTACGTTTAGCCCCAACGGAGAGGAAGTGCTGTTGAGTTACAGTGGAGAGCATGTGTATTTAATGGATGTAAATTTTGGTATGCTTCTCATCCTAAAGTTAGCCTTCCTTCATCGAAGTCAGTTATGACGAATACTTTAAGGTTCTTCAATATCAGACGAAAATAAATGAAGATATTTTCTTCTGTTATTTTAATTTCATACTGTAGTTTATACACTTTAGTTTTTACTAAATATATAATTGAAACTCCATTGCATTTGGATCAAAGATGTGAACAGTACAAATATATATCAGTGATCGCAATTGGATCTGCATCCTTAGGCAAGCCTAAGCATGTGTTTTTGTTTTTTCTCTAACACGTTTTTTTACCTCTAAAACACACTTTAGTCAACAGTCTTTTCATATAAGATTTTTTGTACCTGTTAGCTTTGCTCAACTAGCTCTTTTTAAGGATTTATTTATTTATTATTATTATTATTTTACAATACAGTAAGATGGTTTCAAATTTTCCCTCTCTTATCAACAGATACATTTCCCATTTTTTCATGTGGTGCAATGTTGGTGTCAACTATTGTTTCCCTGGATAATTGTCCCCTTCATGTTAGTGCCGGTAACTTTGGTATGAACATATAATGTAAGAACCTGGTGAAAATCCCAACTTTGGCAGGTCAATCTTTTTTTAAACTATATTGGGAAACGTGTATTTTGCACATATGTAGATCCATTATTATAAAAAAAGCCTTCTTAACTAAATTTTTAAAGTCTAATATTGTATTAAACTGTGACATTGAAGAAGTCCATACAATATTGCAATTCCTTCATCTTCATGGCTTCTTCATGCTGTAGAAGACACCAACAATAGAAAGAAAAGGCTAATTTCTCAGAGATATACCTGCTAGATTCGTATAGCTTGAACGATGTTGAAAATCTCTTCCAAAAGGACACCATGGATGTTGATTACTTTAGAATATAATAGTATAAAACATTCTTTTAGATTCCATGGAAGTCTATCATCCTTACATTGGTTTCCAGAGACTAGTATCCACCTCTAGCCTCTAGCTCCGGGTTGCATGATTGCGTATTATTTCCTCTGACATGACTACTTAAATATCCCAAATTTCTTTGTCCTTGAGTGATATGCTGGTAGTTCAGTCGGAATATGTCCTGATACTGTATTTTTGGACAATTAGCTTTCAGATTTTGGAAGGTGATGAAAGAGCAGAACTTGGAATAGGTTCTTTCTATGCCATGTTGGTTCTTGGAACAGATTCTTGTTCACTTTGTCATCTCAAGGAGTAACCCGATGTATTGTGTCTGTGTTATACCATAAAGCCTGACTGCCTGGGGTAAAGGAGGTTAAACTGTTTTTTCTATCTCATTAGGCGCATTATTGTAGGCTAGTAAAAGATGCTAAAGATATTGGAAGTTCTCAAAGTCTTCAATTATAAACTGAATTAAGTTAAAAAAAGAAAAAATAAAAAACTGAGGCAGACATTTACTTTATGTATGCTGGTAGTTCAGGAAAAACTGAGTCAGACATTTACTTCATGGTTTTCATGTAGCCTAGTCTCAACAGACAGATTTTACCCTCGGAGTATGTCCTGGTACTCTATTTTTGTCCAATTAGCTTTCAGACTTTGGAAGTTGATGAAAGAGCAGAACTTGGAACAGGTTCTTTTTATGCCATGTTGGTTATTGGAGCAGATTCTTGTTCACTTTGTCATCTCAAGGAGTAACCTGATCTATTGTGTCTATGTTACCATAGTGCCCGGGGTAAAGGAGGTTAAACTGTTTTTCTGTCTCATAAGGCGCGTTACTGTGGGCTGGAAAAAGATGCTAGAGATATTGGAAGTTCTCAGTCTTCAGTTATTAGCTCAATTAAGAATAAAAAAAAGGCCTGCGTTGCATTTAACTTTCTTCAATATCATTTTACGCTCCTTTAATAGTTGTACATGTGTTGATATTTAGGAATGCTACTTGCTCTGTTGATTTCCCCCCTTACGTCACCTACTTACTGTTTACACTTGTATTTTATCAGGTGACCAGAGTATAGGATACACCGCTGACGATGTTCCAATGCAGATATATTTATCTCCTACATCCAAAGAATCAGAAGGATCTTCACCACCTTCAGCTTCTTCAACTTACTTCACTGCAAGCAAAAACAATTTGAGAAGGGTGTGTAAACTAAATTGTTTCTAACTAATTAAATTTATTCAAAATTTGTTCATAATCATATGTGTTAACTGTCAAACTAATAATAATTAGTTAACTGTAGTTTGACATGTATAAGAAACTGGTTCAAGCAGCGGAAAAAATTCTGAATGAAGGCTCCAACTTTCTGTATGGAATTGAAGCATGTAATGAAGTGTTGGATGGGAAAGGTCCTGAAATTGGCAACGCATTGAGGCATGAGTGCTTATGTATACGAGCAGCGTTGCTTCTTAAGGTTCCCATTATCTCATCACTTTTAATTGTAAAGAGCTAGATCTTACTTGAAAACAAACATGACATCTCAATTTCAGAGGAAATGGAAGAATGATGTTCATATGGCGATAAGGGATTGCAACATTGCTCGAAGGATCGCTCCTTTATCATTTAAGGCACATTATTACATGTCGAAAGCTCTTTCACAGGTAAATTCTCGTAGCTTGTAAATTTTTGATTTGTAGACTAGGTTAACTTGTTCCTTTGAACAAATTCTCATTGAATATTCGACATCCCAGCCTTTTATTGAGACACTTGGAACTTTTGCAGCTAGGAAAACATAAAGAAGCTTTAGATTATGCAGTGGCAGCCCATAATATAGCTCCATCGAACCCTGAGGCAGCAGAAAGGATATTGAATATAAAAGCGGATATTGCTGCAGGTCAATTTCCTTATTATTTGTGAGATTTCCTTCTTGTTTGTTATGTGCATTGAGAACTTGAATTCTGACACCATGTGTCTCTCTCTGCTGCAAGGGTTTTCCCTGTTGCCAGCAAGGTGATATATGACTAAAAATAGCTTTGTTTTCTTTCCTGTCTATCAGTGTAGAAAGGAAGTTTCACCAAATGCATAGTTGATCATCTTTTGTGATATCCATTTATAGCTTGGTTAGATCCTGTAAGCAATGTAAACCATCCTGCCAACAGAAAGGTGGGATAGACCTCTTGGACAGTCTAGAACTAGCTGGAGCTAAGGGGCTGTTTGGCAAATGGAAAGTGAATTAAAAGTGTGAAAGTCACTCTTCTTTTAAGTCAGAAAATATATCTACGTCAGCATGCAAGCGTAATACATCGTTTGTTTGCTGTTGAGAGAGTTGTTTGTTCCTTATTGTTTACTCCCACATTGGTTAGGGGCGAACTCATTTATTTCGTAAAACACTATTAATAACATCCAAGGGAGCTAATAATCTCGCTAGGGTTTCACAATAATATGGTATCAGAGCCACCCTCTCTCCTCTTCAATTTTCTAAACCCTAGCCGCCACCGTCTCAAATGTTAGCCGCCACCCTCTCAAACCCTAGCCGCTACCTTCTACCTCTCTCAAACCCTAATCGCCACCCTCCCAAATCCTAGCGACTACTTTCTGCCCCTCTCAAACCTAGCCGCCACCCACTGTCATCAAACCCTAACCCTAAGCCTTCAGCCACCAACCTTAACTCATCCGTGGGTATGGTTCTGCAGGCTACTGTTAATGGAAGACACTGTTTATCGCGGTACTGTTCATCCACAGTATTGTTCCACTCAAGTTGTTCATCCGAACCAAGCCCTACTCGATCAAGCTAATCAGTTGGCTTAACTAACTAGATCTTTATAGATCTTAAGCTAATCATTTGGCTTACCAACTACATGTTCATAGATCTTGAGCTAATCACTTAGCCTAACCAATTCGATCTAGCTAATTATTTAGCTTCATCTTAAAGATCAGTCATTAAAAATCTCTTTGAGAAAAGCGATGAGGCATTTTTTCTTTCGAAGAAACTAACCTTGCAGGATGGTTTTACTTGGTGGATTGATTGCTTTTTGTTGAGGGTGATTGCTTATTGATGATTTGATTATTGAAGATTGATTTGTTATTGGGTGAGGATAATTATTTGCTGGGAGATTACTAGTTGAAAGATCTTATTTGCTGTGTTAATAGCATCCTCCAGTGATTCTGCTATTTTGGTAGACGAGAGTTGAGATGAAGACCCACATGGAGGTGCTCTCTAGCAAGATCACTGACCAGAAATTGAATGTGCCCAATTACCTATTTTGAAAGTAACTTGTTTGAGTTTATGTTTCAAGTCGGGGAAAGGATCATCTTACAGGTGACCCCCTGTACCAGTTAGTGCCTCTTAGAAACATGACATAGGTCTACATCAAATTTGGAACAACATAAACCGTAGGTCCTTCAGCTAGCAATTTACTGTAATACAGTGAAACGTGTGGAAGTTCTTAGAGCAATTGTACTTGGGACGTGGGCATGCCAATTGGGCGCATGATGTCATTCAGGAATTATTTTGGAGCAAGATGGGTGAGCAGAGTCAGAGTTTTGAAGAGTATTGTAGCAACTTCAATCACCTCACAGAGCAGCTGAGAGAGATTTCTCCCATTATGAGGGATGTTAAGAAGATGCAAGACCAGTGGGATTAAATAATGGTATTCACTTTTTTAGTTCTTTCATTGTCTTATAGTTCAGGATGACCACAGGATATTAGGAGCTTTGCTATACGCTCCTTAGCAGATATTTTACTTAAGATCAGCAGTGTAGACAGCGCTAGTAAGTATCGCAGCAGAGTCTGCCAACAGGTCTGCTCTCGCCACACAAAGTAGACAGTCGACTAGTCGAGGGGGTGGTCGTGGAGGCCGCTTTGGTGGACGTGGAGGGCGCTTTGGAGCACGTGGGGGACGAGGTGATAGTTCACGAGAAATTGTAGCGGAGGGTTCATCTGGTTCTTCTATCCGTTGCCATTATTGTAAGGAGCAGGGTCACATGAAATTTCATTGTATTGTCCTTAGCTACATGGAAAACAACATTGGAGTGCACATATGGCTATACAGAAGAGTCTCATTGATGACACTTGTTGCTAGCTTGAGCAAATTTAGCTCCAGTTATTTTAACAATTTAAGAAGACAATCCTCTCTTGATATAGCTACACTTGCCCAGTTAGGTAAATTCACTGCTTGCTTTACATCGTCATCATGTTGTACTTGAGTTATAGATTCTGGAGCAACTGATCATATGACTGGGAACTGATGTATATTATCCTCCTGCACACTAACCACCTCCTTATCTTCAGCAGTATTGGTTGATGGATCCACTATACAGAAGAGTCCCATAGATGACACCGGTTGCTAGCTTGAGCAATTTTAGCTCCAGTTATTCTAATAATTTAAGAAGACAATCCTCTCTTGCCACAGCTACACTTGCCTAGTCAGGTAAACCCATTGCTTGCTTTACATCGTCATCGTGTTGTACTTGTGTTATAGATTCGGGGGCAACTGATCATATGACTAGGAACTAATGTATATTATCTTCTTGCACACGAACCACCTCCTTATCTTCAGTAGTATTGGCTAATGGATCCACTATACAGAAGAGTCCCGTAGATGACACCTGTTGCTAGCTTGAGCAATTTTAGCTCCAGTTATTCCAACAATTTAAGAAGACAATCCTCTCCTACTACAGTTACACTTGCCCAGTCAGGTAAACCCACTGCTTGCTTTACATCGTCATCGTGTCATGCATGAGTTATAGATTCAGGGGCAACTGGTCATATAACTGGGAACTGATGTATATTATCCTCCTGCACATCAACCACCTCATCTTCAGGAGTATTGGCTGATGGATCCACTACACCGGTGGAAGGTGTTGGATCTACCAACACTAGTACTATTCCACTTTCATCTGTGTTATATCTCTTTTTCCATTTAATCTCTTATCAGTCAGTAGGATTACTAAAGCATTAAACTGCATGGTAATATTTTTCCTACTGTATTTTTCACGTACTTGGGATGAGGGAGACGATTGTCACTGCACGTGAGCGGAACAGCTTGTATGAGCTGAACTTTGCCCTAGCCTAAGCGGCCGGTATTAGCTCCACATTAGCCTTTGATGCGCATTATCGGCTTGGTCATCCCCCGCTTTCGATTCTTAAAACTTTAGTTTTAGATTTCAATCATGTGGAGTACTTAGATTGTGAGTCATGTCAACTCAAAAAACACCAATGGGTGTCTTATCCGAGTCACGTTAATGAGATGGTTAGTAACCCGTTCAATTTAGTGCATTCAGGCGTATGGTGTCCTTGTTCTGTTCCATCCAAACTCGATTTTTAATATTTTGTTAGTTTTGTGGATTTTTCTCGCATGATTTAGATTTACTTGCTGAAAAGTCATTCTGAAGTGTTTTATATTTTAAAAGTTTTCTATGCTGATGTTAAAAATCAATTTCATAATACCATTAAAACTTTAAGAACCGACAAAGCTAAGGAATATTTTGATAGCTTTCACAAAATATTTCAAAGATTATGAGATTTGACATCAGTCGTCTTGTACTTACACCCCGACTAAATGGGGTGGCTGAGCGTAAGAGCAGACACTTGTTATAAATTACTGGGACCTTGTTTTTCCATCGTCAAGTTTCAAAATGTTTTTGGGGATGCTATTTTGATAGCCTGCTATCTTTTCAATAGATTACCCTTATCTGTCTTACAGAATAAAACTCCCATCTTTTTATATCTAGCTGAAGACGCTTTTCATTTACCTCCTTAGATTTTTGGGTCTCTATGCTTTATTCACAATCATAGTCAACAGATGAAATTAGATTTGAAATCTCTTAGGGGTGTTTTTCTTGGATATTCTAGGACTCAAAAAGGGTACACATGTTATTGAAACTCCTTGAATCTGTACATTGCTTCAGCCGATGTTACCTTTGAGAACAAACCATAACATGTTGCCTTGATAAATTCTTACTCGATAATTATGACTATATTGTTCGGGAAACCACTGTTAATGTTCTTTCGAAGACTGCTGTACAAACTGATCTACCACCCACGTTTGTGGAACTAGTTTAGATTTATACAAGATGTATTGCTTCGCAACCTGAGCCATCGTCCAAATCCACCTAAGAGCTTGATATACTAGCAAGTCAAATTGTGACTATATAGCCAAGTGCTTAGCCTACAGATGATCTTCCTATTGCCCTCCGAAAGGGTAAGATATTGTTCTCGATATCCTCTTACTGACTCTACTCTTTGTTATATCCAATTATTATTTCGTTTCTTCTTTGGATTCTCACTTGGTTTCTAAGAATTTGTCAAAAGCTCTATCTAGGTTGGACGGCGGCAATGCAAGAAGAGATGACAACTTTAGAGTGAAATGAGATTTGGGATCTTGTTTCAATACCATAGAGGAGAAAATACCACCAGGGAAGAAAGCGACTGGCTGCAAATGAGTTTATACTGTCAAAGCAAACCCAGATAGCTCTCTAGCTCGCCTCAAAGCTCGACTAGTTGTGAAGGGATATTCACAGATCTATGGCTTTGATTATATTGATACCTTCTTTCTTGTAGCTAGGATGACATCTATCCGCATTTTTATTTTGCTTGCTGCTTGCTGTCACTGGCCACTACATCAGTTGGACGTAGTGTTTTCGAAGGTGCGCGCCTCACTGCGCCTTATAAGCCCAGTGATGGGAGGTGATTGCGAAGTGCCCCGCATCTGATGCAACAGTGCTTTTTGCACCTCGCAAGCATCCTGACTTTGCGCATGGTGCATTTAGTAATAGCCTCATATTTTTGGTCGTTAACATTTCAATCGAGTCTTTATACTTGATAACATATATCCCAAAAAGCAAAATAAATCCATTAGACTTTTTTAGTAGCCTTCAATTGAGGACCCTAACTAATCCTTGTTTGCTATTTGATTTTGTTTAGATATTAGTCTTGATTTGACATTTGATTTGAAAAATCATGAACCTTAGATGTGTAAGCATTTAAAATGAAGACCTTATATTGTGATTTGGTAGCAAGATATTATATATCGTGACATTTTTTATGTGAATTCCTAAACATGTTCATTTGTTTTTGGCTGTCTATATTGAAAAATTACGTGCGCGCCTCACATCACTCCAGCTGCGCATCGCGTTGCGCATTGCGCATATGTGCTTAAAGATACTTTGCGCCTCGCACATTAACAACACTGGTTGGATGTTAAGAATCTATTCTTTAATGGCATTCTTGATGAGGTCTATATGGAGCAACCACCAGGTTTTGTTGTTTAGGGGTGTAGCAATGTTTGCAGGTTGAAAAAATCCCTCTACAGCTTGAAGTAATCTCCGAGGGCTTGGTTTGGACGTTTTGTAGCAGTTGTTAAGACTTTTGGTCTTCATCGAGCTCAGAAAGAAAGATCACTTGGTTTTTAGAGATTTCATGGTGGGAAGCGGATTTTTTGGTTGTATATGTTGACAGCATTGTGATCACCGGCGACGATGCACATGCATTAGTCATTTGAAGAAGTATCTATAGCAACAATTTCAAACCAAGAACCTTGGATCTTTGAAATATTTTCTGGGTATTGAGGTGGCTAGATCGAAGAAGAGAATTCTCTTATCTTAGAGAAAATATGTGTTTGATATGTTGCTAAATGCTGGGATGTTAGAATGCAAGGGCATTAACTCAACTATGGATGACAAGGGCAAACTACTACTAACTGAGGGGAATTGCTATAGGATATTGAAGAATACAGACGATTTGTAGGGAAACTGAACTACGTAACAGTCACGCGATCAGATATTGCATTTTCTGTTATTGTAGTTAGTTTCTCTTAGTACCTAGAAAACCTCATATGGAAGCTATGAAGAGGATTCTTAGGTATCTCAAGAAAACTCTAGGAAATGGAGTACTCTATTCAGTTAGTGGTCATACGAGAGTTGCAGGATTTTCAGATGCAGATTGGGTAGGAGATGAGGTCAAACTATTAATTATCGGGTCTTGTGTGTTTCTTGGAGGAAATCTAATATCATAGAAGAGTAAGAAACATAGAAGAGTAAGAAACATAGTGTAGTCTCTCGATTTACAGTTGACTCTGAGTATAGAGCCATGGCGAATTTGAATTGCGAGTTGATATGGGTTAGAGATATATTAAAAGAGATTGGTTATCCTCCGGAGTGTCCCATGAGCTTGTATGGAGATAACAAGATCATCATTCACATAGTTGAGAATCCAGGGTTCCATGAAAGGACAAAGCACATAGAGATTGATTGCCACTTGATTCGTGAGAATATGGAGAAGAGAATCATTAGAGCCAAGCACATACCATCAGAACATCAACTTGCGAACATCCGCACAAAACTGCTTGGGAGAACACGAGTGAATTTTATTTGTAACAAGCTGTGCATGTACAACATATATGCTCAACTTGAGGGGGGAGTGTTGAGAGAGTTGTTTATTCATTATTGTTTAGGGACAAACTCCTTTATTTTTCAAAACACTATTAGTAACAGCCAAGAGAGCTAATAATCTCTCTAGGGTTTCACATTATCATTTACAAAAATAAGTTATTGTTGAAAGTCGTAAGGATGATGTGGCAATATCATTTTATTTTTCATTTATTTATTTTTTAAAAGTAAATATTATATAACAGGTAAAAAAAATTCTTTTGAACAAAACTTTGCTTGTGATGTTATTATCCATAACTCATTCTATTTTTTAAAATTTAATTTATCACGTAATTAGTTCATAATAATTTTTAATAATATAATAGTTATTATATGTCTATAGATATTTTGCATTGAAGCTATTGATGTGTATAGAGTGCAACATTATAACAAGTTTATTGTTCATAGAATTTCAGACATAAAGAATGAATTATTTTTTTACCTCAATTTTGTTTGACATTTGTCAGGGAGGAGAAGAGAGGGAAATATGGAGGTAGCAATAACAATTGAATAAGATTAATTGTGCACGAGTGACTGATAAAAGCAATTAAGTAAGATTAATGCACAAATGAAAATGGTAAGAAGATGGGACATCCTAGTTTTGTCCGAAGCTGAAAACAGTGAGGCAGTCTGTTACCCACCAAATTGAAGGAAAGGAGAAGAGAGAGATAATAAAGAACTAAATAGTTTTTAGTTAAAAGTGGTCTCCACTTTTCCACTTTCATTTGACATTCCCACTTTTCTAGGGGAAGTTGAATGTGCATTAAATCAGATGTGGCAGATTTTTAGCATTTCACTTCAACTTCCACTTTCAAGGAAACAAG
The DNA here is from genome assembly GCA_037177215.1 of Asparagus racemosus. Classification (NCBI taxonomy): domain Eukaryota; kingdom Viridiplantae; phylum Streptophyta; class Magnoliopsida; order Asparagales; family Asparagaceae; genus Asparagus; species Asparagus racemosus. The sequence continues at coordinate 20,930,774 of JBAKGM010000139.1, forward strand.
GACCTAAAGTGATGAATGCGAGTCAGATTTTTAGCATTTCACTTCCACATCCACATTCAAGGAAACAAGGGCCTAAAGTGATGAATGTGAGTCACTTTCACACTTTCATTTTCACTTTGAAGTAAACAAACACCCCCTAAGTGCATTATGAGCTCATAATTTTGTTTGAAAATCATTTCATGAGCATATTTTTGAATTTTAGTAAGTTATTTGGACTAAAATATATCATGATCACAAAGTTGATCGCAACACGAGTAAAGGTAATATTTCTCTGTATTTAAAGTACATGATATATGAAACAGCTGAACAGTTGACTATGTTATGAAATTGTGTTGTTTCTCACTGTAACATCACTGCTGTAATATTGTTTTAATCTAACACTCTTCTGTTATTATAACACATTCAGTATGATGGATGTCTTCCATTTGTCATCATTTGTAAATGCATCACATGCACATATTTTTTTTTGTCTATTGGTTTGGTCATTTTTGGAAAGGTTCCCCTAATGTCTTTTCTAATGCAGTTGAAGCTGCAAAGCATAAGGATAATGGGGGAACAAGAAGGCAAGGGAGGATAAGATCCTTGAGTGATTTGCTCTTCCGATCTGAGGAATCTCAAGAACGTCCATTTGACAGGGAAGATTCTGATTATGATGGGGAAATGGAATTTGATCTTGAAGCATCAGTTTCTGGAGATGAGGGCCAGGATACTGAATCTCCTATTTTTCGTAGAAGCTTAAATTTGCGGTTTTACCGAAGCGATGATCCAAGTAGAGAAAATTGTCAGACGTCACAGGGTTCACCTCCATCATCATCTCATCATGAAAATTCTGCTTCTCAGGTTTCATGTTTTAACTTTTAGCGTTTTCAGAAACTGGAATATTAGTAATGCTGGGTGTTTGGTTTCAAATAGTATTACACATTGTTCTTGTTTGTCTTTGAATTCTTCTTAATTTGGAGATGTAGTAGATTTCCAAACATATTTGTTCTGTTCTTTTTTTCTTCTTTCCTTTTATTTGTTGATTTGCTTGCAAATTTTGTCAGAAAATCCTAATGATGCTGCATGCAGTTTAAACTGTGTCAACCTTGTCAACTAAGTGGTGGTTCTTGTGAGAACTATTTCTGTAGACTCACCATCATTTATGTGGACCACCATCTTTCTACTGTAGCAGTTAATATTAGGAATATTTTTGTGAAGATTGGTAACTTAAATTTATAATTTTTAATGAATTTGGCTAACAATTTGAATGTTTTCGTTTTATGTGTCATTATATTCTATAATATGGTTGAGAATGGAAATAGTTTTCCCTAGGTTTCTAATATTTTATGTTTCAATATGTTTGGCTAAAACTAGACTCTCTTATCGCAATTCTTAAGTGATATAATCCTAGTTTTCAGTGGAAGTTTTGATATTGAATTAAATCTGAGCACGTTATGCAGTTTCCATTTTCAGTACTTCCTTTTTGTTACGTTTATTTCCTACAGTAAAAATTATTCAGCTCCATGTGAAATTTCCTTTTGTCATATATATGTGCAGACTGAAGTTGCCATTGATTTGAAACAAAGATATGTTGGTCACTGCAATGTGGGAACAGATATAAAGCAGGCTAGCTTTCTTGGCCAGCAAGGTACACTATACACGCAAATTGAGTTTCTCATTGGATGGAAGCAATTATCCTAACAGTATAAAAACTATTATATAATATAGTCTTCATTTCTAGTTTGCTTTAGGCAATTTGTCTGGTAAAGATGTATTAGGGTTTGAGAGAATTTAACTACTGGTTATGTTAGTTAAAAGTATGAAGATCTGCATATAAAACCAGCATCAGTTGATTAGTTGAAGTGTGCATTTCCACCGATTTGATTTTGAAACTTCCTTGCAGTTGAGCCTTCTATGTTAAATATTATCCGTCAATTGTAGTATACTCGTCAAATATCTACTTGTTTTAATTACCTCATAAGTGCGGATCTGATGATAGTTTCCTCTCGTGGTCATGCCTCTTTAACAGGACAGTTTGTGGCCAGTGGAAGTGATGATGGGAGATGGTTTATTTGGGAGAAGAAGACGGGAAGATTAATAAAAATGTTAGCTGGAGATGACACTGGTAGTGAACCTTTATTTTATGTGTTTGATGCATGAAGTCATTGCCGCACATTGCTAATGACATTTTGTGTATCATCCAGTTGTGAACTGTGTACAGTGCCATCCATTTGATTGCACTGTTGCAACAAGTGGAATTGACAACACAATCAAGGTTTGTATGAGAAACCAGTTATCCGAGAAGTGCAATTACTTGTGCAAGCTTCAAAATTTTAAATTCTAGTGTTAATTGTATGCAGATATGGACCCCGCAAGCGGAAGTTCCATCGATGGTTGCAGGGGGTACGGCAGGTCCAGAGACTGCAGATGTACTGAGTGTAGTTGAAAGCAATCAACGAAAATTGCGTCGAAATCGTGACGCAATATTGTAAGTTCATGTTTTTATTGATTCCTTGCAATTCAAATGCTTTTTTGACAGTTGTGTTTCAGAGATGTAGTACCTCTACAACAGCAAAGCCATTATCCCAAATTTTTGCCTCTGAAAATGTATTTACTTGTCATATGCAGGCCTCTTGAAATCTTGGAGCCGCTTAGGATGCATGAGATTGAATTTGCTGAAGGAACTTTACAACCTTTTGAGTGTGCACAGAGCTAAACATTATCCTGCTGCCAGGTATCCTAATTTCACTTGATCGTTAGTTCTTAGACATATTGGATCCAGTTATGATTTCATATATAAAATCAGTTATTCATACAAAGTCAACTTGGACCTTGAACTGTCTTGAACTCTATGGTAGTATGGAGCATGTCAAAATTGTAGGGGAAATTATCCTGTTGAAAGATGCTGGAGCATCGTCAAGGATCACGGATGTTCTTTCTTCTTTGCTTGTGCATGTCATCATGTGCTATTTTCCCTTTGAGCTTCTATGGTGTTCTCTTATGGTTTTAAGAAGTTTTAAGTATGAGAACAGCGGTACCCTATGAGGTCAATAGCATGACATAACTGGTTGTTATATAAATATGAGGCCACTGATAAATCTCACTCTCCTTTTGTGGAGTCCTTTAGCTAGCTTGATAGCAGACCCGATGCTGTGGAATTTCGTCTGTGCTTTTGTTCTGTGCGAATCCTTGCAATAAACCATCATTTATTAACTTGTATCTGCCACTCACTAGCTATAAAGTTATTTGCCAGCCCAGTGCTTTGCTCAGACCGTGAAAATCTTACCAATTTGTATGTTTTTGAATCTAGAAGGTGTTTGCCAGCAAGATCTAGAGGTTGATGCAAGAGATATTCCTTGGATACTATAGAGAGCAGGTGTCAGCAGACACTAGGTCTATAATAACAGTCTCTTGTATAAACATGTGTGATAACATTCTCATTGTATAAACGTGAGGCATGTAAATGTAAACTGAGTTTAACTATTGTCCATATTTTTGTAATAAACTTTAATATAGTGATGTTTTGCAGGCTTCCTGGCTACAGTTAGTTTCTTGTATGTAGCGGCACGTGCTTGCAAAACCATCACTGCAGTATTCTAAATTGTTTTCATCATTCCAATATTTGGGACAGGACAATGTCAAGCTGCGTCATAAAATTGTATTGGCGTTGTTGATGTTTGTCAGTTACATGCAACTTCAAGCTGTTTTGAAGGCAGACAAGCTTTTAATTTTTGCATACTCTGATCCTATTTGATGAACAAATGAAAAATGGGGAAGTAAGTTTCATCCCATAAATCCAATTTAGTTGGGAAAACTGAATTTCTAGGTTTCATCCCCCGTAATTCAAACTAAAACTATAGCATAAGGAATGAAAAACACCTAGTAAAGTATTTTTCAAAGTGCTTAGAAGTTTGGTAGGCGTGTAGCCACATTGAGAAAGGTGTCTACAGGCTGGTATTCATCAAAGTGCTGAGAAAAGGACGAAAAACATTGTTTATGGGTAAAAGATGATAGAGAGCTTAGCTTTCAAGAATGAAGGAACTACCTTAAAGACTCACTTCTTCTTGCCAGCCTTTGGAAGTTAAATATCTGATCTTGTATCTGTAGTTGGATCCAAAACCATTAGTTTGGTGCAGAGAAACCTGATACGCGATCAAATTTCAAGCCATTATCATCTGGCATTAGGGCTAGTTTGATATTGTTCCTTTTTTTTTTGAGAAGCGACTAATAATGGTGTTTGGTAAAAATTATTTTGCATGCTAAATGAAATTATTTATGCTTTAAGAGGGTGCTTTTAGAATCAACCTCAGGATGTTTTTAAAAGCAGCTTCTGTTTTTTTAATAGTTTATTTACCATAACCTTTATCTTTTGACAATGATCTAGAAGCACAGTTTTCCCAAATGCGTAAACTAATTTTGGAAGCTGTTTTTTATATATGATATCAAATGACTACTTTCAGCAGCTTATGTAAGTTACTTCTATAAGCTAACTTTTATAAGCAACTTATTATTAGCTCTGACCATACCAAACTAGGCCTTAGCCTTGTTGAAATTCTTTTTTCTAGTGGAATACATAATTGCAAAGAATCTCTCATAATTATTTCAAGAAACAACTTAGAGAACCCTACATCAATGAATTTTCCAATATGCTTGACCTGTGTAACAAAAGACCTTATTTACTAATGCAGCGTGAAAGTGATAAGCATCGGAATCCACCAAGGGGTGCTCTTTGAATCTTCAAAGAACAATTTCTGAATCCACGAAAAACTTTGATCCGTGAAGAAAATATTAAAAAAGGAATTTTATTGATTCTGATAATTCTAGAGTTACATGTCTCTTCTTAAATAAAAAAATAAAATAGACTCTTAATAGGACTAGAATTATAAAGAAATAGAAAATATAAAATCCTACCCTAAAAAGACTCCCTATAATAGAGGAAATAAGTCAATCCAACATAAATCAAAATTGAATTTATTTCTAATATAAATTGACTCCAACTTTATTGCTAAATAAATTAAAGCTGATTATTTTTAGATTTTTACCAAAAATCGGTGATACTGATGTTATTTTGGGAATATATCAATCCAGATGGCTTCATCTCGTTGAGATAGATGATTTTCATATATAGTATATTAGAATCTACCTTTCGGATTAGGAGATATGATTGTTTTTTAGCGAGCAAGTCAATACTTCATACGTACCTGCATTAGTCTCCCCTTGTTGAAAGAAGCCCAATTCGGCTTATATTTGCTTGAGTAGTAGCTTCCTCTATAAATATTTTTTCTTCTTCTGTGTCAATCAGTATTCATGTTATACTTAACATTTATTTTTTTCCATATGTTCTTTTACCTCCTTTGCTAGGAATTCTTCTAAATTAAATTTTTGTATGGATATTTTTCACACTATATGTATGCGATTGGGGGCATGCGGATCTGTGATTGATTTAAATAACTACTCTAAATATGTTCATTGTTGCTTCCCATATTCTAGTGTCGGAAAATCATCTCAACATTGTTGAAATTATTGACAATTATTGCTTTCAAACAAGAATTTTAATCATGCTCCATGCTCAATTCTTTCATCTCCTTCTCTATGAATCCTCAACTAACCAAGTTACACATATCATCAATCACCTTGCTCTCTCTTCTAACATTCTCCTCTATCGAAATAACATTAATCGGAGTAGCATCATTTACAATATCTTCGTGAATATCATGTGCAATATCCATCTTCACTAACATATCATAATCAGTGTCAGTAATATAAGAGTTTGTACCTCAAGAGGAATCTTAATGGTGACATAACCTTCCTTTTCGGTTGAGAGTGTCTCATTGCCCACCACTAGAAAGGCCCTCTCCTTAGCAATTTCTGTCTTAGATGCCTCAGGTTCTATGATTGAAATAATTGATAAAGTCTTCTTTGTTACTTCTTTGGTGCTCCTCATAAATCTAAATTCTTGCTTAGAGATGAATTGAGGTTTTTTAGTTTTACCACGATCATAACTAGTGTGAGAACTCTCTGAGAACATCCATGATGAAGGTCCTTTGTTGTTTTGCTCAAGTTCTTGCTCTACCTTCTTCACTAACGGACCATGTCGGCTAAAGTAAAAGTAATTTGTAAAGACACTCGACATTATTTTTAGTTAGAAGGCATGAAATGATCTCTCAATAATTTCTTTGTCTTCGCCCATGTTCAAATGGATCTCTTCCTTGATGATATCAATTCATCAATAATTCATCCCACCATGTAGAATGGATCTCTTCCTTGATGATATCGATTCATCATAATTCGTCCCACCATGCAAATGCTTTTTCCTTAAGTCTGTAAACTACTAACTTAACTTTTCAATCTTTTGCGATCATCTCATACTCGAAATATCTATCCACCTCATCAATCCAATCGAGAAAATCCTCAACATGAAGTCTTTTGTTGAATGATAGTATTTTTAATCCTCTAGCGTCATAGTTCTCCCATCTTCAGTAGCTTCTATGATCATCACTGTTAGATTTATCATACATAGTTAGATCTCGTCTTTGATGACCATCAGCGCGATCTCAAACTCGTCCCAAATTCAGATGCTCCACCGCCAATGTAACTTAGTCCACGAAAGTCGTCATCTGAGTAACTCCCATCTTCAACTCATCGAATAGTTCGAAACTCAGTGAACTCAATTTGGGTAACACGGGCCTCATCACCTGCAATTGGATCGGAGAAACAAGGCTTTGATACCAATTAACGTAGCGTAAAATTGATAAACCTCGGAATCCACCAAGGGGTGCTCTTTAAGTCTACAAAAAATAATCTCCGAATCCACAAAGAACTTTGAATCCATGAAGAAAATATGAAAAGAGAAATTTTATTGATAAAGTTGATCTAATAATTCCAAAGTTATATGTGTCTTCTTAAATAGAAAAATAAAATAGACTCTTAATAGGACTAGAGTTATAATAAAATAGAAAGTATCAAATCTTACCCTTAAAAGACTCCCTATAATAGAAAAAACAAGTCAGTCCAACATGAATCAAAATTAAATTTGTTTCTAATCTAAATTGACTCTAACTTTATTACTAAAAATAAATAAAAGCTGATTATTTTTTGTTTTCAACCAAAAACCGGTGATACTAATGTAATTTCGTGAATTTGTCAATTCAGGTGGCTTTGTCTCGTCGGGATAGACTATGTTTATATATAATATGTTAGAATCTACCTTCCAGATTGGGAGATACGATTGTTTTTTTGCAGGCAAGTTAATAATTCATCCATATCCACATTTGATTTGTGAGTGTCTCATTTCTCCATGAATTTGCTTGTTATGCGTCCTACATTATTTACCACTTTGGTATTCAGTATAATTCCAACATCATTTTGGTATTTAAAGTTTGACAAAAGGGTTTATAAAATTAACTCTAAAATCATATATGCAAATTTATTGTCAAAATTATATTTAAATTTGATGGATTAGTTTTCCTCTTAAAATTTTATTGATTAATTAGTCAAACTTTTTGATATTTATTGATTTAATATCCAATCTTTACTGATTTTTATAAAGATGGATTATTGGTTCACCCATGTCTACGTTATTGTGTTTTTACACCCTTCTTAATCTAATCTCGGTACCTCCCACCCTTTCTCTCTTCTCTTTATCCTTTCTTTCCAATCTCTCTTAGATGTCCTCTCCCTCCTAATGTCAACATCTTCTATAGAAGATCTAAAGCATATTTTATCTTTTATTTTTTATTATAGAGATTAAAGATAAAAAATATTTTGTGGTGTTTGGAGGATTGAACAAGAGTGAAGGCATCAATCACATCGATACGAGTTTGTTTTTGAATGAGATTGTGGAGTTATTAGAGTGTAGAGATCAGATTGAAGATGAAACGTTAATGAAGAGGTTTATGAGTTTTGGGGGG
>JBAKGM010000139.1:21005405-21018025 GCA_037177215.1 Asparagus racemosus
ATTTGAATCAAACAAATTTATGGAATCCCAAAAAACTAAAAACCAAACTTCCAAATCTATAAACTTGAGATCCCAAATTTTTTTTGAAACAAACACCCCCTTAATTGTTCTTGAGCTCACAGTATTTTCATTTAAGTTGATTTCATAGTAGTTGGAGAAGATTTACAACAAAGTAATACCGGCATTTAGGGTCGATTGAGTAGTGAAGCCATAACGCTCTGACAAAAATATTACGTCAAATGGTCTTCCTATTTTTATTGGGTGTGCTCTTCTAAAGAATACACAATCACTAAGTCAAGCTATTAGATTTCTAATCGTGAGGGTCTTACTTTCGTCTCAGTTTATTCTCTACGTTCTAAATTGTCAAGTCTTAGTGGCTAGAGACCGTGTTTTAGAGCAAACACTATATTGATAATAAGGTTACTAATTATTTTGTTAAAGAGATTCAAATCTATGAAGAGAGATGCCTTCTTCCTGAGAGCTCTTAGAGTTGCTAAAAAAACTAAAAATTTCATCTCATCTGCAAAACATAATAATATCATCTCATATATAAGAGCCTTGTTTGAATCAAGAGATTTCGAGTGTTGACTTAACAAATATTGATATTGTTTCTCCCAGTAAAATTTCTCCACTTCGTATCGGCAAAAACTAATTCAAATTTAATTTAGGAACCTTTTCAGACGATAATCTTTAAAAAAGAAAAGAGGTTGAGCAAACAAGTTTTGAAAGATGACATGCTTTTGTCTCCTTTCGTCTTTTCACCTCTCTTTTTTGCTCTTTTTACATCTTTTTTTTCCTCTTTTCCCACATATCCCCAGGTCTTTAACCAAGCTTTAACCGAGTCTTTAAGCACATGCAACACCTACGGATTTCTATGAGCTGAGCAAAGTTGTATTGGTGCGCTTGACACTTTGCTTAGGCTTTCTCAATACTCATCTATATTTGAGATGGGAACCATAATATATTCAGCATGGTTTCCAAGCATTACGGCTTACATTGTTGTCACTAATTATGAAGATAAGTGGTCAAGACTGAGGATTTCGGTCTAGTTAGACTAATTGGTGTCTTGTAAAACGTTTTGACTTTCAAACGCTACAATGAAAGCTACTATTGAAGCTCCTCAGTGAGGCCACAAGATGTATAGGATTTGCATCTTTTAATTCAAGGCTTAATTGCGCTTTGGTACCCAATGTTCCACACATTTTGAACTTTTTGATATCCCAAGTGTATTTTTGCCAATTTGATATCCTGATGTATCCAAAAACTAAACTTTGCGATCCTCCATCAATGGAATATTTATTTTTATGTTAAATTCAGATCACGTGCTCACGTGACCTGATTTAAACTTTTATATCTCTATAGCTGTTATAAACACTCCTGAAAATGGGAGGGAAAGTTACTATGAGCATCCAGAACAAAATGCACGACTCTAGGTTTCGGCAATTCTCACCACCCGTTTCAAGGATGTATATAATTATTACAATGGTATAAAAGTCCAAATCAAGTCACATAGCAATCCTAAGGTCTGAATTCAATAGAAAAACAAATTGTTCCCAAAGGAAAGATATCAAAGTTCAATTTTGTGCAACATATTGGGTACCAAAAGGGCAATGATGAACTTCGAGTAATCGAAGTTCAAAACAGATGAAATTTTGGGGTCCCTGTTGCAGCGGGGGGCCACACAGATACAGAGATGTCTATACAGAAGCGAATAATAACACCGGCACTAAGTGATCACAATAGAGACAGAGAACAACACACAAGGATTTAACGTGGTTCGATCAGAATGACCTACGTCCACGGGCGAGAACAACAGAGAAATTCACTAATCACAAAAGAGAAGATTACAAAAGGAGAACACTCTAATATCTCTCCAAACTCACATAAAGAAGAGAACACTCAAAGAAAACTCTCTCTTTCTTTTCTCTCTATTCTGAAGGCTTCTAACCCTTCACCACTTCTCTTTTATTTATAGCCTTCAAAAAGAGGTTGGTGAAATAGTAATTGAGTTGGTGAAATAGTGTTAGGGTTGGTGAAATAGTATTGGGGTTGATGTAATAGTAATAGGGTTGGTGAATTTTGGATTTATATCCAAAGTTAAATAACAAATCTTCAACTTGACTTTGAATATGAAGATCTTTTCTTCACTCTTGCTGTCTCATCATAAGCCCCTTACGGGTTTAATCTCCGTTTTGTTAAATTCCAACCAATTCGAGACAATGCTCGAACTTGTGCGAAGGTACGGGCTTTGTCATCATATCTGCTGGATTATCTGCAGTACTAATTTCCTCAATCTTAATAACTTTAATTTCTCTGATAAAATAAAACCTAACATCTATATGTTTAGTTCTTTCATGATACATCTGATGCTTCGTCAAATGTATAGTACTCTGGCTGTCACAAAATACCGTAGTAACATCTTGGTGTAAGCCGAGATCTTCAAGTAAAACTCTCAACCAGATAACTTCTTTCACTACTTCTATCATTGCCACATTCTCTGCCTTTGCGGTAGACAAAGCAACTGTTGACTGTAGAGTCGCCTTCCAACTAATGACACTAACTGAAAGAGTGAATACATAACCTGTCAAGGATCGTCTCTTATCTAAATCGCCCGCATAATATGAACCTGAATAGCCAAGTATTCTACAATATGAGTTTGTGTTCCTGCCAAAATATAAACTAATATTAGCAGATCTTCTTAAATATCTAAGCACCCATTTCACACTTTGCCAATAGACCTTTTTCAGACTTATCCATATACCAACTCACAACACTGACTACATGTGAAATATATGGAGGGGTGTAGACCATAGCATACGTAATGCTTCTAAATGTGCTGGTATAAGGAACACAAGATATGTACTGCTCCTCCTCTTCAGTCTGAGGTGATAAATCTGCTGAAAGACGAAAATGAGCAGCAAGCGAAGTCTTCTCAGGCTTGGCATCAAGCATGCCAAATCTCTCTAACACCTTCTTGAAGTATTTCTCCTAAGATAAAAATAAACTTCCTTCTCGTCTGTTCCTGTGGATCCCCACTCCCAAAATCTTTTTCGCTACTCTTACGTCTTTCATCTCAAACTCATGCTTAAGTTGAGATTTCAATTCGTTAATATCTGACATATCTTTAGCATCAATAACAAATCCCTCTGGTTGATGCATAAAGATCTGCTCTTCAAGCTCGCCATGTAGAAAAGTTGTCTTCATATCAAGTTGCTCAAGCTCTAAATTAAAATGAGCAACCATGGCAAGCAACACTCGGATTGAGGTGTGTTTTACAATTGGAGAGAATACTTCATTATAGTCCACACCTTCAGTCTGACTGTAGCCTTTAGCTACCAAACGTACCTTGTATCTTACAGGATCTATATCCAGAGTTTCTTATTTTTTCTTAAAGACTCATTTACAGCCAACAATTTTCTGTCCCCTTGATGGTTTCACTAACTTCCATGTCTGATTTTGTGAAGGGACTGCATCTCTTCAGTCATCGCAACAGTCTAATCTGCAGCCTCACTACCACTAATAGCCTCCTTATAGGTAGAAGGCTCTGGAATCTCAATCGATTCTGCTATACTTAAAGCGTAAGTAAGCATGTCAGCATAACGTTGGGGAGGTTGGATTTGCCTTTTTGTTCCCTCGGTGGCACTATTGTACTATTACTCTTGTGGTGTATCAACATCTAGAGTTGAACCTTCCGCAGTATCAACTGGTTCAACATAAACGCCCTCAAGCACTCCATTTGAAGTGGAGTTCTCTAGCTCCACCTACTTGCTAGACTCCTTTTCAGTACTTGTGGTATCAACAACAAACTCCTTTCTCGGGTAAAGCATAGATTTCTCATCAAAAGTAACAACTCTGCTAATAACAAATTTAGGTGATTTGGGATCAGAACACCACAATCTATATCCATTCACCCCAGTAGCATATCCTAGAAGATAGATTGCTTTGCTCTAGGTTCAAGCTTATAATCATTAACATAAAAATAAGCAGAGTAATCAAATACTCTTAAATGAGAGCAATTAGTAGGGGTAGCAGACCATACCTCTTCTGGAGTTTTAAAATCAATTGCTGTAGAAGGAGATCTGTTTATTAAATAGCAAGTTATATTGATTGCCAAAGTCTTTTAACAAATCGGCATTAGAGAGCATGCATCGACCTCTCTCCAAAAGTGTTCTGTTCATCCTTTCTGCAACTCTATTTTGTTGTGGTGTATGCCCAACGGTACGATGACGTACGATACTTTCATTCTTGCAAAACTGATCAAACCCTATGGAACAAAACTCTATCCCATTGTCGGTTCTGAGGCGCTTCAATTTCTTTCCTGTTTACTTTTTAATCATAACATTTCATTACTTGAAAGTTGCAAATACATCACTTTTATGCTTCAAAGGATACACCTAAATTTTTCTGGAATAATCATCAATCAATGTTAGCAGAAAACGAACTCTACCCTTTGATGGAACCTGAAAAGAACCCCAAACATCTGAATAGATATAATCTAAAGTACCATTGGTTCTGTGGACACCGGTACTAAAGACTCTATGGTGTTTGTCGAAAACACAATGCTCACAAAAGTCTAGCTTGGTAGTTTTCTGACCACAAAGCAGATATTATTTGCTCAATACATCTAGTCCTCTCTCACTCATATGCCCTAACCGCATATGCCACAAACGTGTAGTGTTAGAATCTGAATCCTTTGAGGATGACACTGTTGCGGCACTTGTCACTATAGTGCCTTTAAGAATATAGAGAGTATTTACTTCTTTCCTTTCATCACAACAAGAGAGTCACTAACTCTCAAAACTCCACCTTCAGCCGAAAACTTAAAACCATTGGAGTCAATGGTGCCTAAAGAAATGAGATTTTTCTTTAACTCTGGTATATGTCGGACATTACTCAATGTTCTAACAATACCATCATATATTTTAATTTTAATTGATCCGATGCCAACAGTCTTGCAGGGCATGTTATTTCTCAATAAGACATTCCCACCATCGATAGACTGATATGTGACAAACCAATCCCTATGCGGACACATATGGTAGGAACAACCCGAATCAAGAACACACTCATCTTGTGCATGAGTATTAACACTAACTGAAAGAACTTCATGTGAACTAGACTCTTTAGTTACAGTAGCAACTGAAGGTTTCACCTCCTAAATTTTTGACTATGAATTATCCTTTACTTTGAGCGTTAGACAATTAGGTTTATATGCTCAAATTTGTGATAGTAATAACATTCAATATTTTTTCTTGGCCTTGATTTTGATCTGGACATGTTTCTAGATTTGCCTCTACCACCAACATCCTTTTCAGGACGATCACAGACAAACAAACCCTCAGCTTGTTCCTTTCCTCCTACGATAGACACTTTTGTCTTAATTCTTTTGAATGTAAGGCTAATTTGACATCTTCTAAAAATGTGCATCTCTACCATAAAGCATACTATTGATAAAACTCTCATAGGAAGAAGGTAATAAACATAACAAAATAAGGGCTTGATCTTCTTCATCAATTTTAACATCAATATTATTTTAATTCATAAGAATAGTGTTAAGTTTATCTAAGTGGTCTTTAATTTACATACCTTCCTTCATGCGAAGGGTGAAGAGGTGTTGCTTCAAGTAGAGTTTGTTTGTTAGAGATTTCATCATGTACAAGCTCTCCAACTTGAGCGACAGGCTGGCAGCAGTATCTTCATTGGCAACCTCCCGCATGACCTCATCGGCCAAACAGAGCTATATGGCACTATACGCCTTCATCTCCAGCTCTTCTTTCTTATCATCGGGCATGGATTTTGGTAACTTATCCTTCATGAACAGGACTTTGAATAATCTTTGTTGTATTAGGAGAGCCCTCATTTTAATTCTCTACAAACTGAAGCTGTTTCTTCCATCGAATTTCTCCACTTTGTATTTTACAGAAGACATCTTGAAGCCCACTTATAACAGTAACCGTACTTGTGAATAGTAATAGTACCTACGAATAGTACCGTACTCATGAATAGTGCACAATGCCTTTAAAGGGTAAATGATAACCTAACTTATTTTCAGATGTGAAGGATTCACTTTCAGTGGTAGCCACAGAGCATACGATAAGCAGATACACGCACCCTAAGTCACGCTCTGATACCAATTTGTTGCAGCGGGGGACTACACAGACACAGAGATCTCTATACAGAAATGGATAATAACACCGGTACTAAGTAATCACAGTAGAGACAGAGAATAGCACACAAGGGTTTAACGTGATTCGGTCAGTATGAACTACGTCCATGGGCGAGAACAGCAGAGAAATTCACTAATCACAAAAGAGAAGATTACAAAAGGAGACCACTCTAATATCTCTCCAAACTCACATAAAGAAGAGAACACACAAAAAAACTCTCTCTTTCTTTCTTTTATCTTCAACTCTCTCTTTCTTTTCTCTCTATTCTGAAAGCTTCTAACCCTTCACCACTTCTCTTCTATTTATAGGCTTCAAAAATGGGTTGGTGAAATAGTAATCGGGTTGGTGAAATAGTGTTGAGGTTGGTGTAATAGTAATAGAGTTGGTGGATTTTGAATTTATATCCAAAGTCAAATAACAGTACCAATGTGTAATTAAGCCCTTAAGAAATCATAGATGGTAAAATAAATTGAGTTGCCTTGCTGGTATAAGCACAAACTTTATATTCGGGAAAAGGTTGAAGATCAGAAATTTTTCGGTTGAGGATACCTTTCGAGAATTTACAAAACTTTCTTCTTTTTCTTAAATTAGGGGCGCGTAGAAGGAAGAAACATGGATCTATATGCTGCTCTTGTAAATTCTCCATTAATCTAATGATAAATTCAAAGCAATAAATCCACTTGCAGCTCCTAAGATTTTTTTTTCCCTCATGCACAAACAAAAACTGCCAAGCTGGGCAACTACAATGAAACTCCCATGTCTCAGTACTACAACAATCATAAATTTTTTTTGTAGGTACTTTCCTTTGAATTTCTCATTAATAAACCACTGACAATAAAAAAACAAATGTTATTCAAATTCCGTTGAGGGAGCCAATATGGCACCAAGTGTTTCTCAATGATCCATCATTGATTAAAGAGCTGGTCAAGGCTGAGTATCTCTGAGCAGTGAGTAGAGTGTACTCCTCTTCGTTAATTGTTTATGGTCATTGCTCACAACAAGGTATGGGGATTTGGGGAGTCTTTATACGAAAGGCTAGGACTCTTTCACCCTTTTCTGAATACATATATTCTGTGTGTAAGTAGATCAAAGCTTTAATTCGCCTCCCTTTTGAATTCAAAGCTACCCAGCTTTAAAATCTTTGTCCACTTGTTGATGTTGAGCTCATTTTGTTTGGTGGGCTGATATTCCAAGGGCTTAGGTTTCAGATGTATTGATGCACAAAAGCCAGAGGTGCAACAACTAAGCTTATGGTGTATACGTATTACGCAGTGAGTGAGTGATTGGAGAACTCTTTTATATGATGCTATTGCGTACAACACTCTGCATCGATTGCATGTAATCTCTCTCATCTATACTTTCAGTGGAACTTTGTGTTCCTCAATCCTCAACTATTCCAGTAGCACTTAGCACTTAACCCTTTCGGACTCACGAGAGAGAGGGAGTCGTCTGCAATTTTATCCTTCTCAAATCGTGAATCCAGATGACAAGGGTTATCTAAAGTTTAATCCTATAAATTATTATAATTAGGTATAAAATAATTTAAGTTAAAGTGCAATACGTATGATGTCGTATAAACAGCATTAATTGTGGCCGAAATCTCAAAAAGCCATTGACTTACAGCCTAATTTAAGCCCACCCATTTTTGAAGCTTAACCCATTAACAAGTAACGACCGATGTTGTTTAATCACCGACCATCTCCGGTCATCCTCCATGGCGCCTAGGTCGTCGGAGCCCTCTGCTTCATTGGCGCCATCACCACGCTCACCAGAATCCCTCTTTTGAGGTAACGAAATCAAATGACAATTGTCCACCATTTTTGTTTTGATTAAGAAACTGAGGTTGAAACTGCAAAGGTCAAAGTTTGGGAATCAATCACCTGCTTGAGCTCTTAGTTCTTCGTCGGCAGGGGCGGAGGGAAGGGGGTCAAGGGGGGTCATGTGACCCCCAGGCCCTACTTCCGAATGCAATAGGATGCTCTTTTTTAGGTATGTTTCTTTATAGCATAGGTTTTGAGGTATGTTTCTTTATGCCATAGGTAACTATAATGCAGGGTCCACTTAGAAATATGTTTCCAGTCACGATTAGGTTTTCTTTATGTTAATATAATAAAGATTTTTGGGTGAATCTCAAATCCCTGTAAAGAACCTAAGCACCTAATAAATATTAGGGTTCTATAGTTTATACGATTCGTGATCACGGTAAATTTTATTTTCAATTTCAATTTGTATTTACTTTTTTAGATTTTTAGAATAGGAAAATTATATTTATTGTGAAATTATAGTTTATTTGTTTAATAATTTTAATAATTATTGTTCATAATTTTCTCAATATCTTCATATTTAATCTAGATTATTGTGAGAAAAATTTGTAGCGATTTACATTTATACTTTGTTATAGAATGGGTAAATGACTGCTTAGTACCATATATAGTATATTACTTATGAGACAATCATGCAACAATTTCAAGGAGTGGCAAATCGTCGGGTAGTTTGTAAATGTCATTTTAAAGATCAAAGTTATTTTCTGTTTAAAGATTGATTTATTTTGATTATATCTTTTTAGTTGGGAGTACTATTTAGTTTCTTATAAACAATTATTTAATATATAATATTTGGTTGAGATTTCGAGCTTGAGTCCTTTCTTTTAAAAATGTATTTATATTATCAAATGTGATTACAAATATATTTATTTTTACAAGATAAGATACAAAGTGCCCCCACCCCACCCCCCAGACCCTAGTTCCTGCCCACGCCACTGCTTGAGGTGGATTTTTAAAGTGGTGGACTCATAAGCAAATTGGGTTGATCATTGGTTTTGTAAACAAAAATTACATATTGTCTCTTTTAACAATAATCTAATAGGGTGTACTGTAGAATAAATAGTGTCAAGCTACATTACTAACCCCAATAGCTTTAGTGTATAGATAGATATCATTGGATATGCGTTTTTGTCTTTGTATTAAACTAATCGAGTTTCTTCTATAAAATCAGAAAAATCCTTGTCACCGAAATACAATTCGCAAATAGTTACATACTAGAGAAAGACTACATGTTCCTTGAATATGAAAGTTCCTAGATCACCGTACAGCAAAATTTTACGAAGAATTGATGTTCTTGAAAAATTATAAGTTTATTGGATTTATCTCTAATAAAAAATGTAAAAGGCTATCGCGTTCTTTTTTATTTTCTTTTTTTCCCTTTTTATTTTTTATTTTTTTGAAATATTGGTTAAATTCCAAAAAAAAAAAAAAATTCCCAGTACTTTAGGGGAATTTCCCATTGAACCCTCTATTATCTTTTTTTTCCACTAAACAACAAAAAAATTTCCCACATAATCCCAAAATGACAAAAATTGCCTCTCGGGCCAAACGAAATCTAGTTTTCATTCCTTTTAATATTTTTTTATTTACTAATTGTCCTACCATGCATATTGGTAATAAATCACCTTAAGGCATCTCGCAAGCAAAACGCTATGAACCATTTTCGGAGCAGTTAAAATCTCGAAATCGCCTCCATCCTTTCTTGTGTGCGAGTCGACTCATGTTTCCTACATGCGAAGTGTTCTAATAAGATTTTTATTGCACATAACAAAACTACATAGAGAACCCCACGAAAAGGTAGGTCACATATACTAATTGAGCGGACGCTGGCCACACCCATCATTTTAAATCGGCACAAATAGCGGGCTCTCCATTTTGTAGGGTTTCCAAGTGTCCTTCTAGAAGAAAATATAAGCATATACTTCTCTTTAATTTTGCGAAAGGTCAAATTAATTAATCCGGCACTCATTCAATAGCACAAGAGTTCGCTAATCATGAGACCCCTAAAGCCCTAGGCGTGGAAGAGAACTAGCGAGGCGAACAAATATATGTGCGTGTTGCCTAAGTTAAGACTTACCATCCTCCGCCAAACCCCGCATTAATTTCTCGCAAAAAAGGTAAAAAGACTGGTGCAATCTTTTATTATGTCCTCTGATAATGACCACGTTGACACTAGAGCCCCACGTTCTTGGGAAAATGATCAGCTGAACATCATGAACACAAAACACCAAGATCCTCAGATTGATCTATCTAGCAGTGGAGAATTCAGTTCTTAATCATAATCGTTTATTTTGATATATAAATAGACTAGACCATTATGACTGACCTTTTGTGGAATTAAACTTTAGAGTTCGTTGAGACGAGTACAACACACACAACAATTGCTCACATTTGGACAACTAATGAGTAACATGGTGAACGTTCTATTATGCCCGCACAAAAACATTTTATTAAAAAAACAATTATTTTTGAAAATCTTAGAAGTGCAGCTGTACAATTGTTTTTGATAATTTATTTTTATAGTTCGGTATCTAAAATTTAATGATTGTTAGGGGAAATAATCTCACGGTTAGAAGAAGGGTAAATTACACTGGACCCCCAATAGCTTTCAAAATTACACTAAACCCCCAATAACGTTTGGAATTGCAGAAAATCCCGAATAAGTTTTCACGTTTTGTAGATAAGCACCATAAATTAGGGGGGAAAACATAAAAAGGCATTTTGATTGACAATTTCGGCAAAAAAAGGGGTTCATGTCCTTCTGGACACCAACAAGAGGAGAATGAATGACAAAAGACGATGGATTTTTGTTTTTAGGTTTCAAAATATAGAAAAAGTCATAAAGGGATTTTTTTAAAAAAAATAATTTAAGGGGTATTTCATTTTCTTTAGTCATGTAACGGTGTTAACTTTCAGGGTTTTCTGTAAAAGTTTTTGGGTGTGTAGTGTGATTTTGAAAGTTATAGGGAGTTCACTGCAAGATGCTGAATGTTCTGAACTTCCATTCCCAATTATCATAAATCTCATGTCTTATCAACTTTTCTAATTTTCTCTCTTAAGATATATATTTTAATCATGTCAAACATTTTTTTTATCAATTATCCATGACACGTGTTAATGTTTCTATCGCCTAATTTCGATGCTTCCTGTCTCTAGAGTCTACTCATCCTCCCCCTAAAGTGATGTTGCCGACAAACAATGGAATCGGAAGACAAAGCTTGAAGCCCTAAATGATGCCTACTCATCGACCATGAATCACCCCAGTCCGCAAGCCATCCCGAAAAAGCTGCCTACCCCCACCAAAACTTGAATCCCCACGCGATCAAGAAATTCTTAGGTGCTTAATGAGCATCAAGATGACATACATAATAGCACATGTAGCGTAATTCACATGAAAAAAAAAATAGTTATATTAAATAATATTTTTCATATTACAAGTCATATTCCTATTAATGTGGCGTATGCAACATGGTGCTTATGGAGCACCTAAGAATTTTTCCACATAATCACTCTTTTAACCTCCTCACTCGTACCCAAATTAGAAGTTAACCCTACATTTAATTTAAATCTCCAATTTTCAATACAGTAGGTTGTTGGATTTAAATCCAATATGTGGGCTAATATATTAAATAATTATGTATTATTTGCTATCAATTAAGGTTAGCCCATTAAATTAATCTAATTTAGAGATTGGGCTTTTAATGCAAAATTAAAGTATGGGCGTCCTATGTATAGAGACCAAAAGATGACTATTAATTCTATGATGTTGAATTGATAATTATGAATAACTGATTTGGTTATAAATAGGGTTGTGCTTCCCCAAATCTCTATGTAGAATTTCTTTCTGATTTTTCATCTTCGGAAGGATTAAGGTTTCTTTAAAGAGGATATATACGTACAAGATTTGGAAGATATACATCTCAAAAACTCAAGAATCAAATTCTACTCTATGGATTCAGGTATGGTTCCGCATCTTCTTAATAATCTCAATAGTTTGACATAAATAATCATTGGGATTGATTAGGGTTTTATTTATTAAAGCAAAATGTTTATCTTTTCTTGATCTAACATAGGTGTCCTACACGTTTCTTGATATAGAAAAACTATATGGTAAGGTAAGTTTCCAGTGAAAACTTAGTGGACTGGACATCTGGTGTTCTGAGAGAACAGATGAGAGCCTTTGAATTAGTGTTATAAAGCATGAGGGGTGACATTCCTATTGATTGCTTTCTATTGAAAAGTTTCTCTGTCTTATAGTTCTTGTTTACTATAGGTAGGGCAGTCCAATTGGGCCCAAAGCCTGGGCCCGGCCCTGGCCCGGGTCCTGGTGACAACGCCCGGCTCGGCCCGGTTTTTTTTTATTTTATATTGTATATATTTTTAAAATATTTTCAATATATAATTATAGTATAAAATAATTTTTTTAATATTTTTAATATATAATTATAGTATAAAATGGTCATTAATGTATACTTATATATATATTTAAGTTTATATTGTTATCAATATATACTTATATATAATATACTTACATAAACATTTCTAATGTATAGCTATATATAATTATAGTATGATATGATCATTAATGTATACTTTACATATAATATAACTATATACTAATAGAATATAA
>JBAKGM010000139.1:21018125-21030182 GCA_037177215.1 Asparagus racemosus
TTATATGCCTTTGATTTGAGTTGTGCTTCCACTTTGAGCTTATAGTTTCATATGCGAATATTTACCAATTTTATGTGAATATTGTAGAATACTAATTTTACATTGAACTTATGCTTGCAGGAACTTTATAAGTCACCAAATACATGACAACTGAAAAAAATTGTATGTGAGCAACTACAATGTATTTACATTGCATTGGATGACTACTACTGTGGGTTATTACAGTATTCGGTTGTCATGTCATGAGTTTTAATTGGTGACTTTTTACTTTTAGGCCATGACGATTGTCAAATAATCTGACATTAGCAACATGTAATGTTTATTGATATTGCACTAGATGGCTAACAATGATGATATTGACTAAGTTCTGAGCCCTCAGCCATAAATTTCATATACATGTGGCTGATATATTTTATGGGATATCAAAAAATGTTTACACATGATTTTTTAGCCCTTTGATGATGGTACATATGAAGATTCACCAATATCATTATTTATTACTAATCACATTGTTTATAAGTTATTACAGGTTTCATAAGAATATCTCACTAATTCAGGTACATATTTTATAAAATTAATTCTAATCATGTTATTATAGGTTTCATGTGTTTTTTTCATGTCAAACAGGTTTCGCGTGAATTTTTCATGTCAAACATGTATTTTCATGTCAAATCAAGTACATCATTCATAACAGTTACGATAATCGTATTATTACAGGTTTTGTATAATTTTTTATGTCAAACGGATATTTATGATGAATTCGGTTATTTACTGGTTTTTCATATTATATTCGTAATTTTATTTTAGTAAGATTACCTACCATAACGATCACAAATTAATTTGTCTTTAGAGAGTGGTAAACTTACCATGGTGACCACATACACTTTTTCATACACACTTCAATACCAACCAAACACAAAAAAAGTGAGAAATGTCTAATCAACAAAAGTTTTTCCTTTTTTTCATAAGAGCCAAACACAAGAAATGTGTATACATTGGTTTCCCACCATATTTTATGTGTGAACCAAACCCAAACAATCTATTTCTTGAAAAAGTGTAGAAATACCAAAACTTGTGTTTCCCTACGGATCTGTTTGGTTCGCTAAAAAAATGAAGAAACCCCAGGAAATTGAAGAAAAGCTCAAAAAACTTGTCAGATTTTTTCATTTTCTGATGTTTGGTTGACCAAACAAAAAAGGGAAACCCCAAAGAAAAACATGTGCCACATCATCCAAAGCAGAAAATCAAATTCCTCTCCAAAACAACCGATTTTGCCCGAAACCCAATTAAACCCCATTAAAAAATTGCAACCCGATTTTTTTCACATTTCTCGCTGGGAAAAAGAGAGAACAAGGGATAGAATTACAAATCACCGCACCCACTCCCTCTAATTTCATCGTTTCCTCTTTTCTTCTCCCGCCTAAAATGCTCTCTCATGGCGTTTGGAGGATGAAGAGTGAGAGGAGGACGAGAGTTTTGAGGAGAAGGAGAACGAGAGCTTCTCCTCTTTGTCCATGGCAGATTGCGGGTTTGAGAGGGGGAACAAAGTGATGAGAACTTTTGAGATGGAGAGGATTAGTGAGAATTTAGGGAAATGGGGAAGATGAATAAGTCCCTTTTCTTGGTCAGGCTTGAGTCTGCAGGATGGTTTGTTTGGCCATTGGATTCAAAGGGTAGTGGGTTCGAATAGTGGATTGTTATATATTTGTAGTGAATTTGAGGTCGTATGTTATCTCACAAGTTCACTAGTTAAAAGTGAAAACCAGCTATCATTTAAAATTTGTCCGATCGGCTTTAAATATCTTGCAAATTACTCTCTTAAATGTTCATACTTTGAAATTAGTTCCTTAAATCTTTAAATATATTGCGAATTACAACCTCAAATTTAAAATTTGTCCCTAAAATCTTTAAAGATTTGGAATTTTCTCCCTTAAATGTTCAGATTTTGAAATTAATCTCTAAACATTTTTGAATTATTCCCTCACATTTTAAAATCAGTCCCTCGCATCTTTAAATGTTTTGAAATTTCTCCCTCAAATAGTCATATTTTGAAATTAGTTTTGTCCTATTTGAGTGGTAAGCACACCATGGTGACCACAACCATAGTTTCTTCTATTTTTTAGTTTAAACTAAACACTATAAAAATGAGGGAATCAAGCCACACATCAACTGCTTTCTTATCTTTTCAATTTGAACTAAACTATGTCTCATGTTTTTTGACAAAACAAATACAAGAAATATTTTTCCAAGAATGTGAGAGAAACAACAAAAAGTGAATGAAAGTGGATATTGAAAAATGAATGAAAGTAACCAAACAGCCCCTACATGGAAATGTATTTCCCATTAGATGGGAAACTATCCAAACAACCGCTAAAGAGAAATGTGGCCTCAATGGCAAAATGCCCAATTCAAGCCGTCGAATTGCAAGACAACCCATTAACAGCCCATGTCCTTCAATCACACTTCACAGAGAAGTGACACCTCTCCTTTTATTGAGCTATTAATTCTCCAAAAATCCAAGCATAGTATATTAACTTAGATGCCTCTCAAAGCCCTTCTCCCTCAAAGTCCTCATCTCCGCCTCTCTCATCGCCCATCGCCGATCATCCTCCGCCGCGCTCCGATCGTCGGAGCCCTCTGCTTCATCGGCGCCATCACCGCCCTCGCCAAAGTTCCGTTTTTGAGGTAAACGGAAATTACTTATAATTTGACTTCTTTTTGTTTTGATCGGAAACTTAGGTTGCGATTCTGTAGGTCAAAGGTTGGGAGTCAATCGCCTGCTCGGGCACTTTATTCTTCATCAGCAATGGAGGGTTCAACTGCTACCGTGCCTTCGATTGTCGTATATGTTACTGTTCCCAATAAGGAAGCAGGTACTTGTTAATTGCTATAAGTTTGATGTTTGATCTGATAACAAAGAAAAGATTGTTTCTTTGTTTCTAGTGGATTTAGTTGAGCAAACCCATGTTGTTATTATTAATGTTACATTCTATAGGGAAATCTTTAAAATTTAGATTGAAGGTGTAATTTAGGTCGGAAATGAAAGAGAATAATTTGAAGGGGACTTATGTAAAACTTCATTTTCTTGAGTCAAAGTAAATTTGCGGATCAAATTAATGCATTCAGGTATAACTGGCCTATAGGGTGAGTCATATGAAAAGTTCATGAAGGTGAGATGAAACTGAATCTTTAATAAAGTTCTCACGCAATAATGCAATTGTCAAGGGCATGAACTGGGGATATGGCATGGGCGTAATTCTCATGAAGTTTATTATTCTCATCTCAAGAACTTCTGGGAAAGATTAATACGAGCTTAATAAGGATAAATGAAGTGAAGATCATGTAGGAAAGAAAGAACTGGACTTCTGCAAACTAGCATAGAATGCAATGCTTGATTACTTTCTGTGCTGTATAGGTGGTACTAGTGTTATATAGAAAAGAAAACTAATGCTCCAACGAATGTTGTTTTCTTTTTTCAAGTAAGACCTAAGCTTGACCTTGGAGCTGATTCCTCCAAATTACCAGCCTCCAGTTTTAGGCTTCTAGCACTGGCCACTGAGATAGACCTCATTTGCAATATGGTTTGATTTTAGCGCTCAACTTTTTGCTGCTGTAAAACTCACTGGTAATATGGGGGAGCACTTTTAGTTTACCCGTATCGGAGATTAACTATATTAAGTTGTTAGCAATCAGTGTCTGTTAGTCTTATATACCCCCCAGATGTACATATCTCTTTTATTCACAAGGAAACAAGTGAGCATGTAGAGCTATGCTCATCAGCCAACTGTATAAAGAGGAACCATCAAGAATTGAATTGAGGTTAAACAATTAATAAAGCAAACTACCAAGGTTACAAAAAGTGTTAGGCGGCCTAGGCGCCAGACCCGGCGCCTAGAACCTAAGCGCCTAAACATGGCCTAGGCAGTTTTCCTTTTTTTTCACTTACAATAATTGATAATAAATGCCAATGTTATAGAAAGCACTAAGCACGTTCGGTACTTATGCGGATTTCTTTCTTTGTTTGGGGTGGTTTTTTGCAAGTCCGAGGAGGTAAAAGGTAGGTGTTCATAGTTAGTGGAGGAGGCTGGAGGAGTTTAGAGGAGATTGGAGGACAGGGAGACTGCAGCAGAGGAAATCACAATCAAGATTTAAGCAATGAAGTCTGCATAAACCGCCTACGCTTCGCTAGGGTCTCCCAAGACCTAGATGGGAGACCTAGGTACCCACCTAGGCTTAGGCACTTGCTTTTTAAAATGTTGCATACTACTAATAAAGAGTAAAAGCATACTTACTAATAAAGAGTAAAAGCGTACTTAATGTCCAAAGAACTTGCTTCACATAATTTAATGGCGTAAAAAAGGATTAAGGAAGATGAGTTCTAATAAAAACGGCTAAAATACCATATTGGTATTTTTTGTTGACCCCTTTCGACACTTTGGTATTTTTTGTTAGTCCAGCGATAGTTTAGTATTTTTTGTTGACCCCAAGGTCAAATAGGCCCAAAGCTTGGTCGTCGGCGAGAAAATTTTGAAATTAGTTCCTCAAATCTTCACTATTTTGATATTAGTTCCCCAAATCATTAAAGTTTGAAAGTAGTTTACCTATTTAACTTAATTACAAACCCAAACTCATTTCAAACTCTCATCTTTTTCATTTCACCCCCTTACAAACTCCTTACCTAATTAACTCAATTACAAATCCGAACGCATTTCAAACTCCCATCTTCTCCATTTCAGCCCTTACAAACCCAAAGTCCATTTAACTCAATTACAAACTTAAACCCATTTCAATCTCTCATCTTCTCCATTTCATTCCCTCACAAACTCCTTACACATTAACTCAATTACAAATACAAACTCATTTCAAACTTTTGGGTTTGAAATGTAGAAGATGAGACTTTGAAATGGGTTTGGATTTGTAATTGAGTTAAATGGGTAAGGGGGTTTATAAATGGATGAAATGGAGGAGATAAGAGTTTGAAATGGCTTTGGGTTTGTAATTAAGTTAAATAGGTAAACTACTTTCAAATTTTAATGATTTTGGGGGACTAGTATCAAAATAGTGAAGATTTGAGGGAGTAATTTGAAATTTTTCTTGCCGACAGTCAAGTTTTGGACATATTTGATCATCGGGATAAAATAAAATAAAATATCAAACTGTCGCCGAGTAAAAAAAATCCAAAGTGCCAAAAGGGGTCAACAAAAAATACCAATATGGTATTTTAGCCTAATAAAAACAGACTTAATGTGGAAAGAATTTGCTCCTTGTAAGTTCAAGGTGCCATTTCATTCACGTAAGACCGTGAGTACTTTCTTAGATGCTTGTAATCTACCTCAAATTTAAGTGGCATAAGAAAAGCCAATCATTCGAACCTTGAGGGCAACCTGTGCAGTGGTAGTTATTTTCATGGTGAATAACACCAGTCCATTGGCAATATCAATCATCAATAAAATAACGGCATTTGTATGTAAGGACTTAGTTTTCCCATTTAACAAGCCCATCGTCAAGAGAATCTGCCTCCACATGCATGCAATGTGGCTGAAGTTGGGAAAAGGGAAAAGAGAGAGGAATAGGGGGAGAGCATGGTGCAAGAGTGTAGGGAGAAGATGGAGATGAAGGTAAGTGGGGCAGAGAGGAAGAACTATGAAGAGACGGGAGCAAGAATGGAGGAATTGTTGGTGAATAGATAGACAAGGCAAAGTTGGATTATTGTAATTTGGAGATGTACTGTTGACAGGATACATAAAGGAAGAAGGGAAGACGTCAAAGCGTAAGACGGTAAAGGAAGGATGCTCCATGCACGAGAGGGATTGTGAGATGGTACGTGGTTGAAGGGTATAAAGAGGCAATGGACGGGGAAGAGAAGTGATAGGAAGATGCAGAAAGGGCTTTTGGTAGAGAAGCGGTAGAAGGACGATGGAAGGTTAGAAACATGTGAAGATCAAGGAGTCGATTGCATTATGCTTTGTGTATAAACTAGATCTTAGCAGTGTACCACTACTTTCTTAACTGACCCACCAAACATATATTTGAGGATAATTTCATGAGTTTCCTAACCTTAATATTTGAAGGAAATATAATGAACTTTCACCTCTTTTTATAGTTTAAGGGGTTGGATTAGTGAAAGAGATGTGGTGGCAGACCATTGAGTTTCGAATAGCTTGAGTTATCAGATTTGTTGGAAAACTTAGGCTGGATGGGTTTGGTAAATTAAGCCATGTCGTAGATATGTGAAAAAGGCAGCTTTGAGAGTTTCCATTGAGTTTGAAATTACCAGACTTATTTGATTTTGTGTTAAAATTTGGGCAGGAGGGCTTTGATAAATTAATTAATGTAATAGATATGCAAAAAAAAGGCCTATAACAGTTGTGTTTGTGTCCATAATCATATCAAGTTTTGCTAGGACTTAATTCAGCATAACCTTTTTAGGAAGTGCATACTTCATAAATTTATCCATGTGAATTTCTCGTAATTTCAACTATGAATATCTTCTTTAATGCAGGTAAGAAACTTTCAGAAAGCATTATTACAGAAAAGCTTGCTGCATGTGTCAACCGTGTACCAGGTATGTGTTTTTTTTTTTTCCTCTCTTTGATGCCTATAAAATCTGAATGCTGATAGAATCTTGTATGGTTATATACTAATCTAGTTACTATGGTATATGCTTATGCTTTTACTATTTGGTTCTAGTGCAAACTATTTTAGAGCTTTTACAACGTTGCAGCTGGGTACGTATGTCTATGTGTGTGTGTGTGTGTGCGTGCGTGTGTGTGTGTGTGTGTGTGTGTCAGTTTTTTGGTGAGTAGTATATCTTATTTACCAGTGATCAGTGAAGTTCAAAACAAAGCTAATTACAAATTGTGGCCTCACAGGAAACATGTAGTGAGCCAATCAAAACAAAAATGGTTAGAACCCAAAGCAACTATACTCTCACACCTCATAACAGGGAACAGGGAACAAGTAGTGGGAGCAAAACATAGCTACATTAGCTTCTCTTCTTCGAGAAGAAACTAGGCTTGATCAGTATATTTCTCACCCATTGCCTGTTAGATTTGGTATCTTTAAGCTTTGATATCCAGCTGCATGTATCTTGATGTCAAATTGAATCAGCTTGAAACACTCCTCAACCTGCATCCTGCTATTCTGAAAAACAATTCTTTTCCTAGCAAACCATATGTAGTATATGCAAGCAGCTGCAGCTCCTCTTTGATACAATTGCTAGAGCTACTGCCTCTCCATTCTTTCTTCATCCAAACAATGGCATCAGACCAAGAACTGGGTGCGTTGTGAACTTGTACAAAAGCCATCACTTGAGACCAAAGTTGGCCACTGAAAGGGCAGTCAAAGTAAAGATGCTCCCTTGTTTCACTATCATTTGCACAAAAGGGGCCAACATCATCTTGAATAACCCCATAGCCGTCAGTTTATCCTTAATTGGCATTCTGTTCAGACATACAATCCATAGATGAAAAGAGCGTCTGGGAATAGAGTATCTATTCCAAACAATCTTAGCCCATCTTTTCCTCTCCATTTCACCCATGAGCATCTTGTAGGTAGCAGAGGCACTATATTGGGGTTCATTCCCTCTCCAAGTAATACCCATGCTAGATATATTAATGCATAGTAAAGCAGATTCTCTGAGTTTGAGTAGCTCTCTGAAATTCTAAGAAAAGTGATTTGGCATTCAAGAGTTCAGAAATCATGATTCCTCAGGAATTAGCCATGCACCCATCTAACCCAAATAGAGTCAGATTAAAGAACTATAGCCCAAATGTTCTTAATCATCGAAGCTTTGTTAAAGAAATCCATATTGTGTAAGCTTAAGCCCCCACAATTTTTAGGAGAGCATAAAGAAAACCAAGCTACCTTTACCTTATGGCTGTTATCCAAATCTCCAGACCAAAGATAATTTCTACATAGTTTTTCAACTGCCTTGATAACTTTCTTAGGCAACACAAAGACACTGCCCCAGTAGTTATGCATATTATATATGACAGTCTTAATCAACTGAAGCCTTCCAGCAAATGGCACCAGTAGTTATGCATATTATATATGACAGTCTTAATCAACTGAAGCCTTCCAGCAAATGGCAGGAGTTTAACAGTCCAAACAGTTATTCTTTTGATGATCTTTTCAATTAAAACACTGTATTCCTGGGCATTTAAAGATTTAGAGGTGAGAGGAATACCTAGGTATTTAACAGGGAGAGATCCTTCATTGAACTGAAGATAGTGAAGAACAGGTAGCCTTGAAGAATTGTCTACTCCTCCAAAAAAGACCTAGCTTTTGTTTTCATTTGCAGATAGCCCATATACAGCTATGAAATGGATAAATCTAGTATATAGATGAGAGATAGACTGGAGATCACTTCTACAAATGAGCATAAGATTGTCGGCAAAACAGAGGTGAGAGATTTGTAGGCCTTTGCACTTTAGGTGAAATTTGAAGCCCTGAATAGTCTTGTGATCAAGTAGAGCTCCTGTTAAGGTATTCCATACATAGAATAAGAAGGTACAGAGAGGTAGGATCTCCCTGTCTTACCCCTCTTGCACCACTGAACAACAAAGATAAATTGCCATTGACAAATATAATATAAGAGAGTGAATGCAAGCACTCCATGACTCATCTCCTGAACCTACGAGGGGAATCCAAAACCCTACAAAACACCATCCCAAAAAGACCAACTAACAGAGTCATATGCTTTTCTAAGATCAACTTTCATGACACAACACCTTACACTGATACTCTTTCTAGCATACAAATGAAGAAGTTCCTGAGCAAGGAAGATGTTGTGTGAGATGTTTCTTCCACGGATGAAGGTCACTGATAAGATGTTGAATGACATTCTTCAATCTGTTAGTGAGGATGTTGGATATACACTTGTATAAGACATTGCAACATGCAATAGGCCTGAAATCAGAGGCGTTATTAGGACAAGAGACCTTAGGAATCAGAGCAATAGTGGTAACATTTAATCAGAGCAATAGTGGTGACATTTAAGGCTTTAAGCATTTTCCTTGTCTTGAAAAAGTAGAGAACAGCTTGAATATTATTTATATACATTCTTCAACTTGAAAATTAGATTGCATGTTGTAGTACTACCTACATTTTTCTTATTTACTTTCATTCACGGTACAGTTTCTGTTCTGATATTTAATGCTCTATTGTTACTGCTGATCAAATTAGCAAATTTATGTCAGAGTTGTACGTTGATTCTGCTCAATTAGTAATAACTTTGTGATTAATTCTATCAACTTCCAATCTGTGGTTGCAGGAGTTGAATCTGTTTATTGGTGGGATGGCAAGGTAAATATCTGATGCCTGAGTCTAGTCTTCATGGTCTCTCCATTTCAGTTAATTATACTTGCCCCCATAACAACTTAATTTCTGTATTAACCCAATGAGGTTGTCCTTTTACGATATTATTCTTTTATCATAGTGTTTCATATGTCACAGATGATCAAAATTCTTAATGATCATGCCTCGATAATACATCATACTGCTTCTGGCTCAAACAGAATAATCTTTTGGTTGTTTTTCATAACGGAAAGTTATAGGCGATGTTATGGTCTTTATGCTGCTATTTTGACATGCAGGTACAGACAGATTCTGAAGAACTGCTCATAATCAAGACCAGAGAATCACTCCTGGATGCCCTGACAGAGCATGTCAAACAAAACCATGAATATGAGTAAGCTCCATTCTGAGTTTTGATTGCCACGGTAATATTATTCATCGTCATGTTTTGTATGTCCAACACTCTCATTCCCATGTTTGGTGCTACTAGTAATTCTACCTAGCATAGTGAGCATCATAAAAACACAAGTGGGTAAGGTCCTGTATGTATGCATTCTCGAGTCGGGTGCTATCAATACGGCTGTTCTAGTGCCTGCAATGAGTCTGCAAAATTATAGTGGGAGCAGAGCGTGCAAATTAAATTTCTTGTATCACTTGTGATCTACTACATGTAAGGCCACATGAGTCAAATATAAATATAAGGCCGCATATGAGTCAAATATAAATACTCTTTACGTTACCAACAATATGGTTATGTATATAATTTGTGTCATTCATTTCCTATATTCATTTCATTCATTTCTCCATCTGTTTTCACTCCCTTTGCCATTTGGATTCATTCTTTGGACCATTTATACTCGTGTATCATGTGTACGAGCAACAACGGGCCAAAAGGTAACAATTTGTAGGTTGTGATTTTTCTATGCTGGGTTGGTACATAGTAGACCAGCTATGTGCAATCTCAAATTGGTTGGTTCATTTATTTTCCCATTTGCAAATTACCGTAAATCTATATCAAAAGTGAGTTCTTACTTCTTGACGACATTTTAGGAAATTGCTGTTTGTTTTTGCTGTTTCAGTGACTACCTAATGTGAATTGATTGATAGCATTTATTCATCGGATTAAATTCTCCATATTTTAACAACACCATCATGCTTATGTTAATTATTAACTGTGAACAGCAGATGCCTCTAAAAGTAGTGCATCATTGATGTTCAGAACGCTATTACCTTGACACCCATTTTCTCTTGCAGTGTTCCTGAAGTCATTTCTTTACCCATCACTGGTGGCAATCTCAAGTATCTAGAATGGATCAAGAGCAGCACAAAAGAGAGCTGATGACTCGGCAAGGAGAGAAGCATATGGCTTGCTTTTGAACGTGCTTCTGTTTATGTAAGGAACCTATGTGCTGCTACTTGTATGACTATGCTCTTCACTTGTATAGTACTGTCGCTACTTTATTGTTCTGTGCAAATTTAGTGCTATCCCAGTTTGTCTTATAAAGAATGGACTGATTCAAGACCTTCGCTCGCATATAATTATGATACGTGATGGTATCACATTCAATCATTTGTGTAGCGTCTGTTGTTGTTATACAGTAATAGCTCTTAACTAAGTTGGTTAGGTAGCTGACGCTTAGTTCCTTGACTGATAGTCTGGTGAACATACCCTTAGGCTCTGTTTGGCAATCAAGTGGCATGGTTTACGGGTCGAAAATGAACGAAAAACTGGACCGGAGTTTGGCTCAAGTTTTCCCAAACATAAATCGGCCCAGTTTTAGCGGGTTGTCAAACAGACCTTTATATATGGAAGCCCTATATGCCCACATAGGTTGGTAAGGTTTCGAGTCAAATCAGGCCCTATGTGGATGAACAGAGTGGGGATCTCCTGCCTATCTTTAGGTGCGGACTGCTGCTGCGGAGACATAGGATTATGTGTGATGGGAGTTATTCTGCCACTGGTTTTCTTGATGATTAGATTTGATCGATCTGCATATTAGGGTGATATAAAGTTTTAGATGTTTGATAACTATTGCTAAGGCGGACAGTAAAATTTTCCACTTTCCCTAACCCATTCTCGCAAAAGAGCTTTAGCGGGGTATGACGAGGGGAGGGAAGGTGGAGAGAGGTAGAATGCAATGAGATTGAGGGAAGGTTGTTCTTTTGGCCAATTTTTCTAGTTCATTTTCTCTTTTCCTTTGTGTCATCCCAATTTGAAGATGTTCTTCTATGGCAATCTTATGATTTCTAGTCCATTTTTATTTGGCCCCTCACTTCACCTCATTCTACCTCCCTCTTAAAAGGCTGTCTGCCAAACAGAAATTATATATTTTTCCCCCTCCCCCAACCTCACCTCACCCCTTACCAAACTAAGTCTCAGCAGTTGCAAAAAATTACTCGAACCTCAATATAGTTTAAAAGAAGATGGGATTTAGGCCATGTTTGGGAACTTGGCTTATAATCCACAAATGAATTATAAGCCAAGTGGATTATAAGCCAAAGTATTTGGTTAGAAAATAGATTATAAGCTGCTTTCAATAGGAGAGTTTTTGGTAAATAGGTGGATTATAATCCATCATTGTTGTCAAAATGATCAAATTGGATATGACTCTAAATTTAAATAGAGGGGTAAACTTAACATTTATTTGGTCAAATTATATGGCTTATAAGCCACCAAAAAATAGGACAAATTTTCAAAATAGACCTTCTAAGTATTTTATTTGCAAAATTCGACCTATTTGATTTTTATTTGCCAAATTC
>JBAKGM010000139.1:21050743-21082769 GCA_037177215.1 Asparagus racemosus
TATATAGGCGAGCTACTAGCTGAGATAAAACATAGATGCAAGAATTACAAGTATAATTTGCAGATGACCTTTGGTATGATTATGCAAATGAAGGTATCTTATCTGTTGTTATTTCAGATCCTGCTTATGCTTTGCTTTCTCTACAGTCTACATCATACATTGTTGAAAAGCATCTCATTGCTAACACTTTAGTTATGCCATGGTTTCTTAAGTCTCTCTAGCATGGTTGTCTAGTTATTCAATACCTCCATTGTGATCTCTTGCCATTGGAGAAATCTTGTTTTTTAAGGAACACCTGTGCCTCTCAGTTTATTATCCTTTGCTGTGACAGTACTCAATGAGGTCATTTGATTGGCTCTTCCGCAGCTAGGGGCTAATGGTACTTAGTTATTTTCTTATGATTATTCAAATGTGCAGCGATCAAAATTAATGATACAACATAACCACAGTTGTCTAGATATTTTTGTCAAAACCCAATTAAATCACATTGCTTTGTTGTTCTGTCTGTCTCCTTCCAAGTTAAAAAGTAATTCTCTGCCATTTTCTTCTCTATTCTACACTTGTGCAGTGAAAGTTTTCCTGAAAAAAGATAGTATTCAATATTGAATGCTATTATGCTTCATGATATTGATTTCATTAAGATATCTCTTAGTAAATGGCAATTTACATCATTGAATATGCATTCTAATGTTGTCTGCCTCTTAAATTTTTTAAGTTAATTTTTACTGAAGTAAATTAACAGTTCTTTATTTTTCTTTTGCTAAATAATTGTGCGTTCAGGATTGCCATTCTGTCCCAAGTGCTCCACCTTTTCATGCTTCTCATGAAGAAATTAACCTAGCTTCTGATCAGATATCTACACCAAAAGAATATGCTTCTACACGTCCTGTAAGGCCCAATGATTACTCTACTAAAAGTGAAGCGAGTTTACATCCTATAGCAGAAAGCAGTATACCCAACCAAGACACACGGTATTTGCACTTCATGTACTTTGTTTCCTCAAATATTATATTAGAAAATGACACAAGCACCATCATATGTTAGTTGCTAAAGTATAATGTCATTGATCTTCTTAACAGCTCTTCTGTTAATGCTGAGGGAGCTGCAGCTTCAGGTTCTTTGCCTGCCCGAGTACCTATTTTTCATGCCAGGTATAAAAAATTTGCAATAAAAACAACATTTTCTTTTAAATCCTTAATATTCTTTATCAACACTAAAATGAATCACCATGATTATACAACTTAACGCTTCGTGTTCTCTCCTTTAGTCTTCAAATCAGCATGTTCACTAATAGTTTTTTTGTTTTGTTTTTTAACTACATATATATCAGTGGACAGGGGCCTTGGTATTCCGTTATTGCATACGATGCATGTGTTCGTCTGTGTCTGCATTCATGGGCTAGAGGCTGCATGGAAGCTCCCATATTTTTGGAAAATGAATGTGCACTTCTGAGGAATGCATTTGGGTAAGTATATGCATTTTTTTATGTCCACATGGCTAGATATGTGATGAAACTGCTTAATACAATCCGGCACTTGGTTGTTGTGAGAGAATATGCAAGTGCATATAGCAAAGTTGACATATCTAGTTGTGATTAGAGGCTTTTGAATGAGCTAGGCCACTAGTTTAATCAGTCTATTAAAATGCTCTCTTTATTTTTTCCTCAGTCAATAAGCTCCCTGGCTTAGTAGTGATAATTGCTGCATAATGCATTGGTGAAAGCTTCCTCTAGTTTCCGTGAAGCTCAATCATTTGGGCTTTGTTAATTGAACTGTGTACTACAGCATACATATTCCTTAGGCCAGTTGCTCTCATTTTGGCTTTACTTGGATATCAACGATTTTGACCACTAATAAAAAGCCACATAAGCGTCTACAACTCTTATCATTATTCTCGTTCATGTTATTATGTAAGGTCGACAACGTGTTGAACTGTCTCTAAAAATTAATTGTTTTTTATGATTTTATCTTTTGTATGTGATGGTAAGAATGTGCAATTTTTAAAATAACATGAAAGTTCTGAATGTTATGCTTTTTGCGAGCAACATTGCTTAAGGGATCATGCTATTCATTTTACGCCTTCACTTTTGAATTATAGCTTGAACTTAGCCAATTAGGTGAAGCTTTGCTTGGCTCTACTTCTGGCATCTCTTTCTTCTAGTTTAGTCCTTACAGTTGTTACCCTATTCTATGGTGCAGTTTGCAGCAGATATTGCTTCAGTCGGAGGAAGAACTTCTGGAAAAAAAGTCTTCAGAACTTGTAAGTGAAGGAGCTGCAGTTAAACCAAAAAAGGTCATTGGGAAAATGAAAGTCCAAGGTTCAGTACCTTCTATTTGAAAACACTTCTTGTTCCTATCTTTAATTTTTTATATATTTATCTAGACATCATGAAAAACCTCAGTTATTCAATGCCTTTCTTCATTAAGTTACATTCAACACTACCATCTGACGTAGACATTCTGTTTCCAGTGCGCAAAGTAAGAATGGGTCTGGACATGCCATCAGGCTGCAACTATTTATCCCTCACAACTCCAATGGTAAAACTGGAATCTTTTAAGTATCGTATGTCCAACTTACAGTCGACCCTTTCGTCTGGATGGGAGTCACTTCGAAGGGTTCGAGTTTTGCCCCGTTTACCTGCCAATAGCTCTTTTTCTCGGCATAGCTTGGCATATATGCATGCCAGCACTCAATACATCAAACAGGTATCTGGACTTCTTAAAATTGGTGTGACTTCCCTGCGCAACAGTTCATATGAAGTGGTCCAAGGTACTAATAAATAAAGAGGTACTTATGGTTAAGGTTTGTAAGATCATTTCTGATTACTTTTCTGTTTGTGTCAGAATCATATTCTTGTTTACTGAGGTTGAAAAGTTTAACCGAAGAGGATGCTGTTCGAATGCAAGCTGGATCTAGCGAAACACATGTCTTGTATGTATATATTTTTTGTTACTGAACTTAGTTCTTTAATAAATAATAAGTGTCTTATTACTTGTACATGTTCAGTGGTCGTCCCTATGCTCCTAATCTGCAGCGGTGTCCATGTCCTTCATCTATATAACATGATGCTCCATATGGATACTTGAAGGATACTTCTTTGTCCTCTATTGGGAGCATGTATCTGACATCCGTCCAAGATTTTTATAATATATTTTCAATTTCGGTTTAATTTTTTTCACTTCATATATTCACTTTGACACTTTTGAAACTTTCTTGCCACTTTTAATTATAATGTTTATGATAATATATTATTATAATTTCTTTACGCATGTTTTCAACATGAATACCATGAGATAGTTAAGCTTCTCTTTTGAACAATATAAGGAACTAAAAGCCTAAAACTCTTCCTATATTTTTATTCAAATGAAAGAAATTTTTATGTTTGTTGTAAGGAAGTTTATATTGTTGTGTTATTATAAACAAAAAGTATGTGCTTCTGCATCCGCTGTGTATTTGTGGATGTGGATGCCTGTCTACATGTGGGTTGTCCACGTCATATCATGCATTTCTTTCAAGATTTTTACCATATTGATATATTTGTTTGTGCTTCTGTCTTGTCCTGTTTCAATCCATGCAACATAGTTTTTCCTTTTACCCAATACAACTGTGTATTTTGCTTAAATGTGGCCGACATACATCTGTTACTAATAATTACATTTTAACAACAGTTTACCGGACAGTTTAGGAGATGATTTAATTATTGAAGTGTATGATTCAAAAGGAAAGTTGCATGGGCGTGTGATTGCTCAGCTTGCAAGTATAGCTGAGGATCCAGTAAGAATCTCCAGTTCCATATCTCACTGCTTCTAGGAAGTTAGTTATCTTGCTTCTGACTTATTCCTTAACTTTCAGAGTAACAAAGTTCGTTGGTGGTCAATCTACCGTGAACCAGAGCATGAGCTCGTTGGACGCATGCAGCTTTACATTAATTACACTACTAGCACAGATGAGAATGGTGCCCTAAAGGTCATCAGACAATCTTCTTTCTTACTTCTGAAGCATCATAGATCACCACTTTTTAACTATGATTTGTAGACACGATCATGAATTCATCCTTTGATAAAAATTGGGTGCCACATGCAGTAATTGTTAAAATCCAAACACGAGAACACAAACACACATGCATGTAGATGTACGTATATAGATGAAAGACGTTGACACTGCTATATATATATTTTTTGTAGTGTGGCCCTGTTGCAGAAACTGTTGCATACGATTTGGTTCTGGAAGTTGCTATGAAGGTGCAGCATTTTCAACAGCGCAAATTGTTATTGCATGGATCATGGAAATGGTTGTTGACAGAATTTGCCTCTTATTATGGAGTTTCAGATGCTTACACAAAACTAAGGTATTACCATGTTTTCTTTTTTTACTTCCTTTTCTTTCAGGATCTTATGTTAATATCCGCTAGGTGTCCTGTGCTAGGATTCTGTTGAATTTCATGGCATATATTAATATTGTAAATTTTTCAGATATCTTTCTTACATTATGGATGTGGCAACCCCCACAGCTGACTGTCTCATGTTGGTTCATGATTTGTTATTGCCTGTAATTTTGAGGAGACGCAGTAAAAATGCTCTAAGTCATCAAGAGGTACATCTTTTCTTTGTTTATGGTATTATCATCTTATGTAAACTATATAGATGAACCATAAATTGTTAACTTTCTTTCTTTTATGTTTGTGAAGTTTTTTCTGTCTACATTTACAAAATACTGATCTGTTGCGCCTAGTGCATGTGAGTTTCTTATCTCTTGCCTGGAGGATTATTAATTTGTATATGATTTAAATATAAAAAGTAACATTCTATATGTTCCCATAGTTCTTTTTGTTTATAAGAATGTTATAAGTTTCTTGGTTGGACTTGTACCAATGATGTGCGCTGAGGTAATTGTTCTTGCAATGTTTTCAGAATCGCATACTGGGAGAAGTTGATGAGCAACTTGAGATGATTCTAGCTACGGTTTTTGAGAATT
This sequence comes from Asparagus racemosus, assembly GCA_037177215.1. Classification (NCBI taxonomy): domain Eukaryota; kingdom Viridiplantae; phylum Streptophyta; class Magnoliopsida; order Asparagales; family Asparagaceae; genus Asparagus; species Asparagus racemosus. The sequence goes on from JBAKGM010000139.1 coordinate 21,055,718, forward strand.
ACAAGTCATTAGATGAGTCATCACCTTCTGGAATGGTGGATGTTTTCAGGCCTGCAACAGGATCTCCAGCTCCAGCATTGGCACCTGCAGTAAAGTTGTACACTCTTCTCCATGATGTGCTAGCTCCAGAGGCACAATTAAAGTTATGTGGCTATTTCCAGGTAAGTCTATATGTTTGTGTCGGAGTGTTTTTAAAGTCCCCGTGCTTATTTATTATATTATACATTTGAGTTGCCAATATGTGTGACAGGCTGCTGCTAAGAAAAGGTCAAGAAGACACTTGCTTGAAACTGATGAGTACGTAGCGGCCAGTAATGAAGGAACCTTGACGGATGTTGTAACCTTTTCTACTGCTTACCAGAAGATGAAAAATTTATGCCTAAATGTCAGAAATGAAATTTTTACAGATATTCAAACCCATGATCAGCATGTTCTCCCCAGGTAGATTTTATGTCAACTTTCACCTCCCAATACGATTTCTTGAATAGCCTTTTCTTCATTTAAATTTCTTTTAAATGTCTGCATATTGTAGATTTGAAGGTAGTTTATAGGTCCGTTCATACCAGATATCTTGTAACTTTCACATTCAGTGACCAGCACTCTTTCCTGTGTAGCTTTTGGTTTTGTTAAATCTTTTAATTGTTGTATGCATTTGTAGAATATCAATGTTGTTCTCTAGATTTATTCATCAAACTTTATTGGTAAGCAACGGATAGGTTCATTTCGGCCCTGCATATTCATATTAGCATATTGTCGTAATTGCAAGGTGAAACCTTGCGACAGATGTAGATCCTCCACCTCTCGTCTCCATGAATGTGTGTTTTGTGCGCAAGCACATAAAGACATGTGCTTCCCTTTTACCAAGAAACATGCACGCATTTGTATTAACGTGTGTACGATTTCGATAATTCAATTATGTGTGTAAAAAGTAAAAACCAATAAATACAGATTTATTTATTAGGAATTGTTGTCTGTGCATCATAATAAATAGAGTCCCTGAGGAAGTTTGCATTGATGAAGATTTTTCTAGAGTGGTAATTGTTGCTAGAGTAAATGATGTGAATTGAGCAAAGCAACTTAAGGTTCAAGTCATGAAGTAGAATCCAGATTGCTGAAGTTGATTAACTAGTTGGCAATGCTACTAACAGTAAATTTACAGATGGTTAAAGATACTATCAGGATAGTAAAACATTGTTTAACAACTAAGCATAACATATGGATCTGTTTTACCAGAATGGAACTCCTCAATTGACCCCCCCCCCCCCCCCCCCCCAAAAAAAAAGGAGCAAAAAGTTTATTCTGTCAGTCATTGTATATTTCAGTGTTCTTTTGGAAAATGACAAGTGGAACCCCTCAATCCCACATTTCAAAATAATAATAATTATCTTTCTTCTCCCCCTATTTCGTAACCTTTCTCATTTTCATCGTCTAAATTAGTTAAAAGAGATGGCAAGTGGTTCTCCTTCTGATTTTACTTCTCATCATAATGAGAAATCAACTTTGTCGGAAAAAAAAAAGGAAAATATTGATTTCAATGTTGTAATTGTCTCCTCAGTCTTACTGGATATGAATAATGGTCTCTGTGACGAAATTGCAAAAATGAAGATGTAATAAAACAGTTTGAGTTCCTTTTCGAATATGCAAGTATAATTTCTTTGAGACACCTCTGTTTACAAATTGGGTGCTTCATGGTCCGGGAGTTGGTTCCCTTTGTTGACTACCTTTTTAAAGAGATATTGCAACTCATCTTATACTCTTAAAAGACTTCTCACTTTATGTGTGATGAAATCAGAGAAAACTCTTCCATCGGTGCAAACGTCATCTATACTATACCATGTCCATACATCAACTGATTTCTAAGGTGATTTGTAGATGTTTCGTGTCAATGCAGGCTATTTTGATTTGCCTTGCATCTTGCTCATACAAAACTTTATTTTCCTTGATAAGCATTATTAATTGCATGAAAGCATGGATTTTATGTTTGATAATCATTGCAAACTTATGGGGTTCTTAATAGTTTGATATCATCATTCTGTTTCTTATTTTTGTGTCCATATGATCTTTTCGTTTGTTACTTCATATAGTTGATTGTACCTAATATATTTATTATGTATTCCAGTTTTGTGGATCTTCCGAATGTCTGTGCATCCATTTACAGTGTAGATCTCTGCAGTAGATTGCGTGCGTTTCTCGTTGCATGTCCTCCTAGTGGCCCATCACCTCATGTAGCAGAACTTGTAATTGCAACTGCTGATTTTCAAAAGGATTTAGCTGCCTGGAACATTTCGTAAGTTGATAAGATGGTATGTTATATATTACTAGTCTGTTATTTTTTTTTAACTTCCTCTTTTTTTTTTTTTTTTGACTAGTCCCATTAAAGGAGGTGTTGATGCAAAAGAATTATTCCACCTCTATATTAACTTGTGGATTCAAGATAAGCGCCTCTCTCTGCTTGAAGCTTGCAAGCTAGATAAGGTATGATACTTCTTACTTTATGTGTGTATGTATTGCAAGAAATGGGTATGAGATGAGATGGCAGCTCATTTTGCTTCCAAGAGATATGCTAGTGGTGACCACTGAGACCTAACCCTTCAATGGGTGGGTCTCACCACCAGGATGAAAGTTGATTGATAATGGCCAACTAGTTCAGTAATTATTCATGTAAATGTTCATTTAAAATTGTTTTCGGAAAATCATCTAAGCAAAAGAATAATTTTGTTATCTATATACTAAAACTAACAGTTATTAACTATTAAACACTCGATTCATTCTGCTTAGCAAATCTTCAATTAAATATTAACCCTTTGTAGTTTCGATTATTACACATGACTTGATCCTCTTATTTTTTTCATACAAGGATCTATGCTTATCTCGGAAGACTGAAGAATCTCTATTCCTTTTTTTAAATAAAATATTGAAATTACAGATACATACATTATCATTTTTTAATTTCAATTGTAAATTTAAAAATGTTAGTAAAAGTATCAATTTTGTTAATTAAATGAAAGTATCACTTTAGCGAAATAAAAATATTTTCTTAGAAAAAAGATTCATATTCCTAAATTATAAAACATTAAACAACTCTATTTTAATAAATGAAGAATATTTGATGCATATTTGTGTTTGGATTTGGAGTAACTCAGAAAACAAAAATAGGATTCACGTAGGCTATGTGGTCATCTGTAACTGTATTTCGTAATGCTCATGAATTATGATAACCAATTTTCAGGTGAAGTGGTCAGGGGTTAGAACCCAGCATTTGACAACTCCATTTGTGGATGAGATGTATGATCGGCTCAAGGAGACTCTCAATGAGTATGAGGTTATAATTTGTCGTTGGCCAGAGTACACCTTCATTCTTGAAAATGTACGTAAAAACATTTGTTTTGTCATAGTTCTACTGCTTTTTTCCTGCGCTTCTTTTCTTTCATGAATGTAAGGCTTCAGATTTCCGGTACTTACTTGGCTGTTTCGTTTGTTTTGTTGCCTTATATGTAAAGGCCATTGCAGACATAGAGAAGGCAATTATTGAGGCTTTAGAGAGACAATACGATGATGTATTAGCTCCTCTAAAGGATAGCATGGCACCTAAGAAATTTGGCCTCAAATATGTGCAGAAGCTGGCGAAGCGTAATTCTGTCTGTCCCTATGTTGTGCCTGATGAGGTATGATTTTTGTGAAAGCAATTTGATTCTACTTGAATTTATAAATTTTACTTTGTCAGTATTTGTTAACTTCTTTCTCTCCTATTAGCTTGGTATTCTTTTGAATACAATGAAAAGGCTGCTTGATGTATTGCGGCCCAAGATAGAAGCACAATTCAAATCTTGGGGGTATTATATGGCTGATGGTGGAAACAATGTTGCTGAGCACTTGGGTGAAGTTACTGTCACGTTGAGAGCCAAGTTCAGAAACTACCTGCAAGCAGTTGTGGAAAAACTTGCAGAGAATGTAAGTATTACCTTCATATCATTACAGCATGCTAACGTTTCTGCTCAATGTATATTCATATAAGAAATATAATGGAACGAAAACCTTGCGGAGCACTTTATTTATTCCATTTGAATGTATAATAACACAAGTGCCATTTGAATCGCTTTATAAATTCCAAGACTCGAGCGCATAGTGCTACAAAGCTGAAGAAGATCATTCAAGATTCTAAGGATGTAGTGGTGGAGGCTGACATACGCAACAGGATGCAGCCCTTGAAAGAACAGCTCATTCAGGCAATAAATCACCTTCATACCATTTTTGAAGGCCATGTATTTATAGCAGTGTGCCGAGGTTTTTGGGATCGAATGGGGCAGGTATGTAACTAAATATTTATATTACTGTTTTACTTTGTTTTGAGCCAATCTATTCTCATTCATATAAACCTGGCTTGTTGAAACAGGATGTACTTAATTTCTTAGAGAATCACAAAGAGAATAGATCATGGTATAAAGGTTCTCGAGTCACATTAGCTGTAAGTTTCCTGTTTGGATTTTGATTCCTTCCACTTGTCCTCATTTGATTTTGGATTTAATTCATTTTTTAATATTTCCTTAGGTTTTGAACGATACATTTGCATCGCAAATGCAACAGCTGCTTGGCAACTCAGTTCAACAGCGGGATTTGGAGCCTCCAAATTCTTGCAAGGAAGCCCGATCTGTGCTCTGCAAGGATGCACCAAGTAACAAAGATTCGACATTTTACTACTGACTTTGGTACATGTGTGGATTTTTGTCCTTGGTTTCAAATCAATTTTGTGAAGGCCGAAAGGGTTCTGCTGGCTCTTCAAGTAATTATTAGTTGCCCAGAAATGTATATTGTGGTCAGTCATCAGCATATTACAGGGCATAAGAGCATAAAGAAGGCCGATCACATTTTAAAAGGCAAATTTGTATAGGTGAACAACAGTCTTGGGGTGGACCAAATAGGAAGAGAAACATGAATGCCGGAGGGAAGAGCACACTGATGGAGGCTGGCAACCTAACATTGAATATACCGGGTTCTGTAAATACTTTGAGAGTATATCTCCACTATTTCGTGGTGATTGGTGCCAACACATTTTGGTCTCTAGTCTTGTTATCTGTATGAAACAGTTAACTTAGCTATGCCACTTAAAAAAGCCGATAATGGTTATGATAATTATATGTAGTTATGTAAGAAATGTATGTAGTCTTTATATTTTTAATGAGAATATTAGTAATGTTATTCATTTCTTGCAATAAAGGGGGAGAAATTACTGCAAGCAGGTTTTGAAATAACTTTATTCAAGTAAATCTTAAGTTGAGTGGATTATATACGCTTATTGAAAAAGAATTTCCCTGAAATAGGCATGATGTGTTTTCTGCTACATCTCAGACAAGGCATGTTCTTATTGGTCCATCGACATGCATGTATCCAAGGAAAATAGGACGAGAGAAAAATAATAATGAAAGAAGAGTACAAGAAGGCTTTATAGTGAAGAGCACGCCTCTTTTTGTTTACTTAGTCTTTATAGTAGCGGCACCTGCTTGGCAAGAAAAGTTAAGAGGAAGAGAACAGGTTGGCAATTGATTGAAGTTTACTTCATTAGATGTTCAATAGCTGGAATCATAAGGAGAGGAGCTCGGTTGATTTCAATTGATTGAAGTATCTTGCATAATTGCATTGCATTCATTTTCGATTCCCAATCAATGTATACAGATTGGAATTCTGATTCCAATCCCATTTTATTATTGGAATCAAGCGTTGAAATCAGGATTACTGTAGAACACTCCTATTCTTATTCTCGCATCGACTCCTCTTGTTAGATACACAAATGTATGTTACGGAATGAAATATTACAGAGGTCGCATTGTAGCCCCAAAATTAATGCGTCATGTCCATCGATCGACACCGGCTGAGTTCAATACATCATCCACAGAAAAATGTTCTTGAGTAGTGCAAATTCAACACTGATGAGATAGTATTATATATCTTTAGAGTCCTTTAAGCATGAGTACAAGGAGCTGAACAAATAGCAGAGGTTTTGAAAGAATGAGGTGCTTAATTTAATCTCACTGTGACAAACAATTACAAGTACATATGTACAAAGAGCTCAAAGCCTTTAATTACACTGCACAAATCCTACCGCTCAACGGGAGCTAAGTGGTAGTTTCTGAACATAGGAGCGCTTGCTGCATTTGGAGGCATCGGAAGACATCACAGTTTTGAGCATGAGCCCTTCCAACCCCACATTGCAGGATTCAGGTAGCGCATCAGCAAACCAACAGCATGGTCTCAAAATAACTTTGATATGACATGGCAAGATGACCAAAAGGCCCCAGCGGCTGCCTTAAATATTGCTGGATTATGATACATTCTGTAAAAAATAAGCAGAGAATAATAAATCATAGTGAAGAAATTATAGAATCATAGAAATCATAGTGAAGAAATATTCTTTTAGCACACTAAGTCTTTTATACACATTTATTAATATTGAATTCTGTATTAACGGTCAAATCTACCAAATTGTATGGAAAGAACATGCACTAACCCAATGGCAGTTGCACTCCAAGATGCGACATTGTAGATAACTATGCTTCCATCCCATGCCTTGCGTAGCTTACCCTTCTTCCCTTTTGCAGAGAATGTTTTGCTCAGTGCTGCTCGCACCAAATGGAAATAATCCAAATGATTCCAAAATTATTACCCAATAACTAACATAAACTGGTTACAAATATAGTATAGCCATTCCAAAGAGACATGAAAACTCACCTTCTTGTAGTTGATTGGGAGTCAGATCCTGAAAAAAAAAAAAGACATTAGGGTAGCACACAGACAAGCTGCTAGGTGCCTAGATTCTGTGTTCGAAAAGAGAACAGGAAACTAAGACAATTTAGAGAGCTAAAGTTTGCAGCTGGTTAAAAAACGGAACAAAAAAACTTAAACCATGAACAGCCAATAACCCACAATTGCTATCCCATGACAAGATACTCCTCACGGAGACTAGACTGCTAATTGTTTATGCACTCATAATTATCATCAACTCCTATTGCATAGCCACTAACCAGCATCCTCCAAAGAATGAAAATCCCAAATATATGAACAAATAAAGGAAACAAATCAAGTGTAAAACCAAATTTGATAAACAAAGGCTTCAACATACTTTAGTTTCTTTCAGCGATAACAAATATGCAGCCATGAAGCATGCAATTGCCTCAACTATGTCCTCTTTGCTAACATGAACATAACCATCTGGATCCCCATCCATATTGTTATCTTCCCATAAATCTTGAGAACTGACAATGTCCCAAGATGCACAATCCTCCACTGCCACAAAAAATCTTGCTTGAGAAACTAACATAAACTAGGTAAATAAAACCTAATTCTCTGAAGAAGAAGCACTGAGGTGAAACAAAAATACATTACTGAAGTCGAAATTTAAATCGATACATGAAATAATAGAAAATGGTAGTTTTTTTTTTTGTTTGCATACAAGAGATATTTTGAGACGCTGGCATGTGGATGCTCCCAAGCTTTTCAAGGAAGTCTTTTGATTGAACTTTAGACTTCAGCAATTCGCGTAACTGGTCAAAAAGAGAAAGAACTCAACTTTTAGTAAAGAACAATTGGATACACTTCCATAATAACAATCCCACTATCAAGAATATAAACAAGATGCATACATATACATGTAACCATAAAAGATCCTTAAGTATCTAATTTACCTTTATTCAGCTATCTTTCGTGTTTCCTACCAATTTATTTCTATCCAAACTAGGGAGGGATAAATATCCGGTGTTAACTAGGCAAAGCAGGCCAGAAATCTGATGCTAACCATAATCTAGTAAAGTTTACATGTTGACATTTGCACGGACCAGAAGTTACTAGTTGTGGATTGCTTCCTTACCAATTTATGTCACCATTGTCATATGAAATAGGTATGAGATTTGCAATGAAATATCAAACCTTCCCACGAGACCGGAAGGCTTTGTAACCATGATCAATTGAGAACCATCATGACTCAGTAATAATTTTGTACACATAGGGTGTGACTATTATATTATAACAAAAAAGAAGCAAAATTTGCATGAAAAATATAGAAAAAATTATTGCAGGAGTTGAAGTTTCATTGCAATTGTCCACTTCCTTAAGTCAAGCAATAAATGATACGCCTTCTTTCATAATGAAAGATTTATAATACATTTTTCACCAAAAGAAGTTACTAGTTATTTGAATTTTGGATGTTCATATTGAAAGATTATTAACAATTTCGTATGACATTTCTTATCAAAAGAATTTACGAGATATTTGGATTTTGGATGATTATAATAATATGGGGACCTGTTGTTCTATGTAACTGTGAGGCTGATTTCACAAGAGGTTCATACTTCCAGGTCAAGTAACAGGTTCTTGCTTTTGGAAGAGGAGACTGACAAATCAATGTAGCTTAATGTACATATAACAAAAGTTCAGCTAGGCTACGATTAGTTGTATCCAATATGTAGATAGTAGATACTATCCACCAAAATTTATATTTTGGATTTTGAATTTGTAAATTTAAACTGTTGGATGTGATCTCCCAACAGCTATAAAGAAACAAAAATTCAGAGGATTTCAACATATTTTAACCATGTATGATATGTCGGTTAAATCAACTTCAGATTTTTTTGCGAAGTTACTTAACTTTTTCCCACTTGATACATGATTCAAATCACATAAAAACCCTTCAAAGTTTTGTTTCTAGGTAGTTCATGCGTATTCGCATCCAATGGTTTGGATTTCAAACTTTGGAATCTGAAATTTGTATTTAGAATTGATAGTATCCACATAATGGGTAATATTAATTAGTAGACTATCTCAAGTCTCAACTCATATATTGAGCTAGGGTAATGTTAATAGGATCCAACATAGCTACTATTAACCTAAATTTAAAATGCGGATTCCGAATTTGAAAACTCAAACAATTGGATGTGATTTACTACATCAACTATACAGAAATAAAATTTAAAAGGGTTTGAACATATTTTACATTTTTACCGATGTATCATATGTCATCAAAATCAATTTGAATTTTAAATTTTGGAATCCGAACTTTAAATTTGAATTGATACTTGATAGTATCCAAATATTGGATACTATTAATAGTAGCATATCTCAACTCCTATAACAATATAATTTTATTATAATTATTATTTTTCTAGGAGACTTCAAAGGTAACTTCAAAAGGTAAGAAAACAAGACTTCAAATGGTTTGGCAGCTGACACTAATATGTGACCAGGTATTACGGGTAGAACAAACGAAATGGATTTTCTTGACAGTGGATAGATGCACTAATGATGTAGATGCAATAAAAGAAACGTGTTGATTGCTAATTTATCAAACATAAATCATAATGGTTTAAATGAAAAAATGATTGGCCAACAAAAAGTTAGATAAAGACTTCTTTGTTGCTATAAGAATATACGGGATGGCCAACAATAACTTATACTGTATTATGTAGTGCAGACAAAGAAAGCTTCATGAAAATGTAGACATTAAAAAATAAATCATATAGAAAGGAAAATTAGCAAAATCCTCTAATTTGAGTTTTTTTCCAATGTTTTCCCCAGTAATTATCACATTTATGTACAGATAAAGAAGCAAAAACTTACATGAAGCAGGCTTATCTATGTTAAGTGATTTCTAATTGCATCATAGCCTTGCCAAATCACAGATCCGTCTTTGAGTCGATGATTAACATGCATAGGATTATTGTCCATAAGCTCAAGATTACCCATGTAACCAAGCAACCATCTATATCTAATGTTGTTCAGTTTCTGGCTCTAGCACTGCTAGAGTATCCTGGAATTTCCAAGATTTCATTGCCATAGGCGTAGTCACTCAAATTGACTATCTTGTCCGATCCCACAGATTATAATGCTAAGCGCAGTCGGCCTAACAGGAAATGGCACTATATAAACAGAATCTTTACCCCAAAATTCCAGGGTCAGCTTCATGTACCCTACTCTTTCACTCAGTTATGTTGAGGGCTATCTCCTCCACCAAGTTAAAAATTATCATGTATTTCTTAACAATTTCGAGCCAACCTCTCTTCGGCCTACCTCTGGTCTTCTTTCTGCATTAATTATAAATTTATGACTTTTAATCACCAGTGCATTATAATGGTAGCTCTGTTGCACATAACTAAACCATCTCCAACAATCTCTCATTTCATCCTCAACAGGAGTAACCACTGACTTGCTAAAAATGCACTCGTTTCTTATCTCATCCCTTACTATATATGCACTCCTCAATAGGAACAACCTTTTAACTGCCCACAAAGTACAAATACGGGCATTTCTTATCTCATCTCTCCATTGTACAGCCACTCATGCATCTAATATCTCGTCTCTGCTATACTACATACATGAGTACAAAAAACCATTAGTTATAATGCGAACAATTTCAGTAAAAGCTACTGTTTGCATCATCCAGGTTAGCAATATACAACCAGCACCCTAATAACATCTCAAATTCTACTTCAATTTGATATAAAGAACAAAACTTCAGCCCAATTGCAAACCCTTGTATTGTCATAAAAGGCTACCGGTTAACTTTTCGACCCACAGTATGGTGACAGCTCCCTAATATCTCAAATTACACTTCAGTTTGACATAAAGAACATAACTTGAACCCAATTGGAACATCTCCCCCAACAAAAGACTTCGATTTGACCACCAAGACAAGAAATCCACATAACTGTTTCAAAATAAATACATAAAGAACAGAGATTTCTACCTCGTCAGCTTCGGGATCCTCCGGTGGCGGCGATTCGACACGATCGCCGGCGTTGCCGCCCGTCGACTGGTCTTCGATCTCATCGGCGCTCTTTAGAAGTTCTAGGGTTTTCTGGCACTGTTCTAAGACTAATCTTATCGTCTTTCTCCGCAACTGCACTTGATCCTCCATCAAAGAAGGAGAGGAAGCCCTAGGGGATGAGAAGGAGCCGAAGAGAAGAAGAACAGGATTTTATTTTTATTTTTTATTTTTTATTTTTATGGAGAATGCAGGGACTTTGGTTGAGTTAAAATGCGACTTGGCTCCTCTTTGTTGCTTTCACGACGAAGAGGATGACGAATGATTGGGATTTTCTTGGATTGCACATGGACCGCACGTGCCTAGCGGAGTTGTCCCTGAATTGTTGAAGTGTGCGGGGTACCAGAGGCCTTATTTTCTCTTTTAGAAAAAAGGGGTTTCTTAGATTTTAATCCCTTACATAATAGGTGTTTAGTTATTACTCCTTCCAATCTTCATACGTTAATATTAAATCCCTAAAATAGCATTAACACGTTTGATTTAGTCCCTTTGACAATTTCACCGTTTAGAAACATAAATTACGGTTACGTTTACAGTTGGTTTGAATAGAGAATAGCGTAAGGGAGGCGGGTAATTGAACTAAATCTAAGGGGAGGAAAATAAAAAGGGAGTGTGATGCAATTGATTGTGTTTAGATAAACAACCAGGGGATGGAGAGGGAGGTAGAGCGATGAAACTAATTGTATTTGTTTAGAGTGATTGAACTAAACTTAAGGGGAGGGAAATGAAAATGGAGTGTGATGCAATTGATTGTGCTTTGGATAAACAACTAGGGAATGGAGAGGGAGGCAGAGTAATGAAGCTAATTGTATTTGTTTAGAGTAGAAAATAGGAAGAGAATGGATCAATTCATTTAAAATCCAACCCCTCCCTTCATAATTCGTCCACCTTTAGGAGGGTTAAGAAAGTGAGAATACTTGCTTCCTTTAACCTTTCCAATCTTTCCTTATTTACTAAAAAATTGTAAATAAACACAATTTTAGTATGGTTAGCATTATAACCTCCCTAACTTCTCCTCTCCCCTCTTAAAACAATTATCCAAATACACCCATATAGGTGGTTAATTACGTAGTACGCCCACCCATTTAATTAGCCCAACCAATCATTTATTTTTATATATGGAAGGGGTTGTCATTTTTTATGAGTTAACTCTAATTTTTACCATTGAGGGAAGAAGAATGGTGAAATAGGTTTCTTAACCGGGTAAGGGTTAGAAAGTTGTGGATTTAGGTTTTGTTAAATGAGGAAGATAACTGTCCATTAATGCCCATGGTAACAGAAAATGAAATATTTCCTCACATTTATAACCCGAACTAACCATAGGAGCTACTGTCAAAATATAAATATTTGAGGGACAAATTTCAAAATATAAATATTTGAGGGACTAATATCAAATTAGGACTAGCATCTAAAACCCCTACAAAAATTAACTAAAAATTAGGCTTAATTACACTATAGTTTCCCCGGCTTTGCAATTATATATTCTCACTTATTTTGGCAGAACTTGTATACTCTAAAGTTTAAAACTTACACATATATACTCAATGTTGTTTTAATAGCACTTATATACTCTAAATTTATAAGACTTGCATTTACATATCCTAAAGTTTTAAAACTTGCATCTAAATACCGTTTGTTACACAAACTCGACACTATTTAAGTGCAATTTTTCAAAACTTTAGAATATTTAAGTGCAAGTTTAAAAACTTTAAAGTATTTAAGAGCAAGTTTTTAAAAAATTAGGGTACATAAACGCTGCAAAAAGCAAGTGAGGATATATAAGTGCAACATAGTCGAAACTAGATGGTTTTAAGTGCAATTAAGCCTAAATTATACTTAAAAGTAACATATTTATTATTCAATCCTTAATGTACACAGTTCGTAAATTGGACGAGCAACATTGGTTTCCAAACATAGACATATGACGCACGTGCCTCGTAGTAATTCATCCAAACAGGATTCTGAATCTCAACCCGACCGGACCTAGTTGCAGCCTGAACGAAGCCACCCTCGTCCAAGCAGGCCATTAATTAATTAATAAATAGACTCGAAGAGCAAGCGTTTTAAATAAACAGGTTCAATCGGGTTTCAACCCGAAACAAACCCAATCCGACCCGTTTCAACCCGATTTCTTAGTAGATTTAGGGCTCGGTCGAAACCTTTCCACCTCTTTCGATCCTCCCCTCGATCTCTCTTCTTTCTCTCTCCGGAATCAAGATCAACACCCAATTTCACCTTATTTTATCCCCTATTTTCCTTAAAAATCTTGCAGTAGTGACCTTAAGAGGACGGCCATGGCCTCTAAGGGCCCTAGGTCGAAGGTAGAGCACGAGTCAAGGTCCCGGCGTCAAAAGGTAAGAGCTCTGAGTTGCATATTAGACTCGTTGTGCTCGGATTAGTACATTTAGCTTTCAATTGTTGATTTTATTTGTTTATGGCAGGCTCTTGAAGCCCCCAGAGAGCCACCGAGGCCTAAGGCTCACTGGGATCACGTTCTCGAGGAAATGGTCTGGCTTTCAAAGGTACTGTACTTGTTTATGAGGCTTTAAGCTTGTAATGTGAAGAAAATGCAAGGAATGCTATGATTGGTTTGTTAAAAATTTGTTTTTTTTTCCTTTTTGGGTTTAGGATTTTGAGTCCGAGAGAAAATGGAAGCTAGCTCAGGCAAAGAGGGTTGCTGTAAGGGCCTCTAAAAGTTTTTCGGAGCATGCCACCAGAGGGGAAAAGAAAGTGAAGGTTTGATATCATTTTTTAGTTTTGCCCAAAAAAAAAAAAAAAAGATTATATAGGCAAATGTATTAAGTACTTATTGTGGATTATAGGAAGAAGAGCAAAAGTTAAGAAAAGTGGCGCTTAATATTTCAAAAGACGTGAAGAAATTTTGGTTGAAAATAGAGAAACTGGTAAGTTGATTATGAACTTTTTGGTTTTTTTTATTAATTTAAGTGTGCAAAGTTTTATGATATTGTGATCTTAGGTTCTTTACAAGCATCAATTGGAGCTTGAGGAGAAAAAGAAAAAAGCTCTTGATAAACAGCTTGACTTTCTTTTGGGTCAGACTGAAAGGTCGATTGCCTCCCTTCTCTGAAATTGGGTTTATTTACTAGATTATATTTTCCTCTTTCTGGTACATGGCTTCTTGAATTTCATGACTTATGTTTTGTGCTTGCTTCAGGTATTCGACAATGCTGGCAGAAAATCTTGTAGATATTCCTACTGGTCTTAAACCACTGCAAATAGAATCTGGAGTGGAACAAGCAAATAACTCTGGCGGAGAAGGGGACAAAAAGTGTCTTATTGAAAGATCGAAGAATTCATGTATGCGGTGGTTATTGTTATTAGTTATTATTTGCTAGCACTACTTTCTTTTTTCTTTTGTTACTTAGAGAAACTTTTCTGCAGTAGCTGAGTCAGATTCCACAGAGCTCGATGATGATTTTGGGATTAGATCTGAAGATGATGTGGTAAGAGCTCTATGGTACAAGATAGGTTATATCTACATGCAAAACCTCTTAACTGAAGCCCATTTGCATTTTCCTTAAAATTAATCACACTTGAACTGCTAGTTATGAACTAAGGTCATCAGTTCATATTCTGTCACAATAGATGAGATGATTTATCTTATTTTTGATAGCTACTAATTTTCTTCAGCGCAAATGCATGCTGCGTGGAGATGAAATTTGTGATTTATTATCAGCTAACACTGCTCTAGTTAAAGATGGCAAAAATTGTTTTGATCTTTTTACTAAGTAGTCGAGTGGCTATCTTAGATGATTGCCCTTGTCATGCCATGCACAATGCTGCTTGGATACAATTATGTTTTAATACTTGGTTGGGTGTACTTTCACAATGGTCCTTACCTTTTCCAATTAAAAGGGTTCCACGTGGCGCACAAGCCTCATGGGAAGGGTTTGATCAATTTGTTTTCACAAATTGGGTTCCATCCATTTTCTCCCAATGTTGGGGAAAGTTCCAAAGTTTTCTTGGTCGTGCCATGCCTTGAACTTGTGACCTCTTTGCCATAAGGTACGTGCATTTAACTGTCCTCAGATTCCTCTTAGGTTGATATTCCTAGCCATATACCAGCACTCCCAAGTGACAACTTCAACTTCAATGAAAAGCTCACAAGCCACTGATCCCTAGGTCTCTTTTAAAGTGGCTGGTTAGATTATGAGAAGGTCGGAGTTCAGGACTGGTCTATGATATTCATTGGAAAGCTAAGAAAAGGCAATATAAGGCGAAGACAAGATGGTGTTTAGGCACAACCTACAATGTTGGTTACCTAGTTTGAGCTCATCAACCAAAGAAGAATCCCCTACATTCTCCAAGACTAGAAAGAATCTAGAAAAGGAAAAATCTTGTAGATGTTCCATAGTTACCTTAAATTCTTGATGCAAGAAAACAAGAAAGAGGTAAATGAGGTTTGATTGCATTTGCAGTTTTAAAACACATTATGAACTAGGAAAGTATTAAGCATAGTAAATAACTTACACTAATTTAATAACTTACACAAATTAGTGTTGAATTACGTATGTTTGTCACTTGTTTCTTTTATTACAAAGATTAAAGTAGTTTTGTTTTCTAATCAACTATCCTTTCAGCATGATTGCTGGATGTTGTACATAGGTTTCATTATTAATCATTTTACATTTATTATAAATCTGTTTTCATGTTGGAACATGTCCCCTTCAACTCTCCTTGGATGTGTATCAAGTGCTTCTTAGACATATTTTAAATATTATAATACATCCTTTTATCCTGAGTATTGGTAGGCATACTTTCTTCACTTAGGCAATTAGATAGAAATTTTCCTTTTTTTTAATCAAAGTAAAGACTATATATTGTCATAAATGATATATGAAAATGGATTGCAAATATTGCCATTCTATTAAATCAAGTTAGAAGTCAAATATATGCTATTTATAACATGAAAAAAGGGAAAGTTTTATTGATATGTCTTATCACTCTTTGCTTTTTAGAGTGGGTTAGTTGCGTAGGATCACCCCACTGTGAATAGACCCCCCGGGTGAATTCTGTTTTGACTCTTAAAATCGTTAAAAAATTTAAGCGATGCCAGTTTTGTTGCTCATAACATTAATAAAGACAGACACATTCATATAGGAACAGATCACTTATTAGTTTTCTAGAATTTATCTATTATTGCAGCATAAGTTATAGACCGTTCCTTTCAATGCTCTATAGAGAATGCTAACCTCAAAGAAAATCAAGCTGTATGATAACAATGATAGTCTGAACAGAAAATTTAGTACATTAATTGTGGTAGTTTATTCCTTATGCTTAAGTTATCTACTCTAGTGCAGAAAAATCTGCTAGACTTCGAGATGAAAGCTTTATTGTTGTAAAATGGTACTCAGGTAGTCAATCAAAAAAGTTGAGATGAAGGCTTTATTGTTGTATGAAAACCTATTTTTCATCTTTCTCTTGAAATAAATAATTATATAATTGCAATCTTATAAGAGAAGTTCGTGGAAATGGAATGTCAGGTTGTATGACTATAGAAACCACTTTTCGGGTTTATTTTTTTAAATTGAAAGCATTAATACTGCAAATTTCTAAGAGTTGCTTCGTCATAAGTATATCTACTTGGACCTTGATACTGAGGTTGACCATGATTAAATTTGAAAATATTTAAATCTGCAAGAGGTTATCCAAAGTTTAGATGTTCACATAAGCAGGCTAGCTTGTGCTCGTGTGGATGAGTGCTAAGTGGTGGTCTAAAAAACGGACCTATTTTCCATCTCTCTTTAAATTGAAAATCATATCATTGTTATTAAGAGAAACTGTATGGCAGTGAAAACATTGAGAAGGAAATATGGAGCTTTTATGCTAAAGTTAAATTTATGTAATTGAAAATCTATTCCTGGTGGAGGTGGAGATTTTGTGTTTTATAAGTTTAGGAACTTTGTAGTTTGGACGTGCCCCCAAACAAAAGTCTTAGAACACATTATAGTCTTTTGACAGCTTTGCATATTACAGTTTTGAATACTTTAGCATATCTTGCAGACCTTTCTTTTTGGTAGTAATTGCATGTAAGGATTGATTTAGCCAAAACGTTGCAGACATGAACACTTGTATGTTTACATATCTCCTCCAGTGCTGACCGCACGACACATGACTAACATGGGTAAAAAAAGACTTGTATATTTGCACATCTCCTTCCGTGCTGACCATATGCTTAGCTTCTACTTATTTCTTGCCTTCTCACTTCTGTACTTGTACATAGTTTGCATCTTCTTTCTAGTGATCGTTATATCTTCTCTTACATTTCCTGTGGTTTGGTTGCAGGAAGACGATGAAAAAACTATTGAGGAGGATGAAATTCACATTACTGAGGATGAACGAAGAGAGGAATTAATAGCCTTGCAGGCTGAAGTTGATTTACCACTGGAAGAGCTTCTCAAGAACTACACTAAAGAGAAAGGTGAATCTTGCTTTGGGAGCTTAGTTAGCTTCAATATCATACATCTAGTTACTTTGTTTGGATCTTCTTTCTCTTAGTAGTGATCGATGTCAGTAATGTCAGTCAGCAGGGAAGTCAGTCCAGAAGGTGTTGAAGATGTTGCTGACCATGCAACAAAGAGGAATAATCAGATCAAGGGTGAGCTATTACTGAGTGCTAACTTGGGTGCTTTGAAAGCCAGTTTTTTCTTTCTTCTCTCACTGTTTACATTTACAAAGTTTATCTTCTATGTGATATTGCAGGTTCTGTGAACCAGGTAAATGGCTGTAACCATGCCATGGAATCTTCTAACTTTTCGCCTCTTGCAGAGGATATTACTCTTTTTGTGGTTACTGAACTAACTCTCTTTTTGAGCGAACTATTAAAATTTACTCTTCATACAATGGGTCCACTGAGCTCCACCATAAGTCAGTCACTTTCTCTTTCACCTACAATCAGAGAGTTTTTCTGATGGCTGTAGTGTTCCATCAGCAGGGGGACAACAATCATGTAGGGCCCTTCTTGGAAGGCCACTTTGGTGTTCAGACACGAAGATCTAAACTTGCTGAAAAAGATTCTAACACATTATTCAAGAGATCTGTGCTATCTGGTTCTGGTGATGAGCCGGTAAGAGTGACTGTTGATAAATTTGATCTGTAATACCAACATTATGTAGCCATGTTTCTTCCATAATAGTTGTTACTAGTTTGATGAACTTCAAGAATATTTGTAATAATAGCATTACTTATCCTCTTTGTTTGCTTTAGCCTCCAATTAAGTTCACCAAATTTGTCAGGATGGGAGTTCATCACATTTGCTTTTTGCATTAAGCTACTGGTACTATACTTCTCAAAACTATATAAAGGAGTTAGTAAATGACATCTTGAGGAAACATGTAGGTGAAATGAGAATTTGAGATTGATGAATAATAAGGCGATAAAAGATAGGATAAGAGCGAATACATTTCTCAGAAGTAGCTTCTGGGGGAATTGAGTGAGAGGGAAAGCCTGTTGAGATAGTTTAGTCATATTCAATGAACAACCTGTCGGAGCCATAGCATTGCGGTTAATCTAGCAAAATCATTGTTAATGGAGTAGTAAGGGCTAGTCATGTTCCATGGAGATGTGGAAGTGGATCAGTAAGGGGGAGGTATCAGATTGTGGTTAATCTAGCAACATTATAGTTGATTTGTAATAAGGACCAGGACCACACCTACATGAACATGGCGTGAGAGTTGAGACAGTAAAAAAGGAAATTGATAGTTATCAATTTAACAAAGAAAATTTCCTCTTAACAAAACTGACTTCAAATACTTGGGGTAAGGCTTAGCCATTGGCCCATTGATTTCTGAAAAGTGGGTTCTCCATTTAGGACATGCCTAAGTCTAATATACTTGTTGGACAAATTAATTGATTACCTGACACTAAATTGATTGGAATCCTAACCCTTTCTGGTTCTGATGTAAAAGCTTCAGATCATATCAAAAGTTTCGTTCTGGCTTTGTGCAAATATTGGGCCTAAAATAGTTTATATAAGTTATGACAAATTGTTCCAGGACAATATAAAATATCTTTCTATTTTCAACTAAAACTATAGCTTAAGAAAATGATGAGGTCTGTTTAAGCATGCTTCTTCTATTTTTGAATATTGTGCACTAATAATACTTGTTTTGAAATTAATAAAATTCTATATACATTATTAGTGGAAAAAATGTTACTATACCTATCAATGACATTTCTATGCTCATAAAAGATCTTCTTACAGGATGACAGAGACTACGTCCTTGTTGGTGAAGAAAAGGTATTTTCTGTCCAATCTAATCTATTTTTATTTACACAACTACTACGGTAGTCAGTTGGTTTACTTCTTTACCTCTGCTAGTTGTAAGATGTTCTAAATATTATATACTAAGGGCATAGTCATGCTAGTTTGCATAGACACTTAAATTTTAGCGCCCATATAACTCATATCCCCAGCTCTATTAATAGCGTTCAATATTACTCTATGTAGGCTGAACCTAGAGGTTGTATTCTCTGTGGATCACACACTATTTCTGATTAATTCTTTTGACCCTTGGTTTAATGCTTCAGTAGCTTTCCTAATAACATTGCCCTCGATTTCTGAGCACAACACGGTGTATTCAGAATGTCCAGAAACATCTGTGAGGTACACAACTTGAATATCATGTCCTTCAGGTGCTTTGCTCATGTTTCAGAGTTGCATTTAGTTCAAGGAGCTCAAAAAATCCGGATAGGTTTAGCTGATCTTTGAATGTTGTTTGTCATTGATTATGTGATCAATTAACAACGTTCAAAAAAGCAATTTCCTTATGCATTAGATCCTCGAGTGTATATTGCATACATGTATCCTGCATTAGTGAAACTGATTACATGGAATTACGCAGATCATGCATTAGTTAAACAAATTCCAAATCCAAGCTTCCAATATACAATTTCAAATGGCAGATCTCACTTCCAGTTTAAGAATTTCACAGTTGATAATTCCAATTTAAGCTATTTGCCGAAAAACATTTACATATAAAAAAGTATTAGCAGCTTATGCTTGCTCACTGTTTTCTGAAGAGCAAACAATAGTGAATCACCAAGTAAAAGGCAGGTACAAGAAGACAAACATAGAGAAGATGACAAGGGAAAAGAAGAAGAGAATAGAAGGAAATATAAGAAATCTTTATGATTAGTGAATTAGGGGAAAAAACTTCCTCAACTTGATTCAAGCTACTTGAGTTCCTACTCAACCCTTCTTATTGCCTGAGAGAGAAGAGCGATGGCGAGAGGGATTGGATCCAAAAAGTTTAAAAATATGTTGTATGTGAGCTAGAAACATGTTGGTTGGTATGCTGTATGATCGTCACCATCAGTTTATTTTGTCGCATTCATGCATGTTTTCCCGTTTGATTGTTTCTATTAATGAAGCCACACGATCAACGGGTCCTAGTGGGGGATGATTGAATGCAATAGAGAGATGGAGGGGGAGGGAGGGACGAAATTGCAATGTTAATAAAAATTTCTTTATGAAACCTATTATATAGACCGATTAATCCCAAGGCTTAGTGTGACTAAGATCAAAGTTGGTAGAACAGACTCACAATAGTTCATGTTACATCTTACAAATTTTTAGGAATTAATTCAAATTTTTATTAGATTTTTCAAGTCATTTTAAATCTTATAGCTTCTTCTTATCCCCTTGGATTCAAACCTCTTCCGCCGCTCTCTCTCCCCCCCTCTTTATTTTTATTCAACTGAGAAGAGTGAAGAGAGGGGCTGAAGGGGTTTGACGTCCTTTTTATATAGCCATCCTAACGCGAAGAGGCAAGGGACAATTGCCTCTCGCGACCTCCTATGTAATCCAATGGGAATCAACTCATCAACCCAAGAAAAGAGTTTGTTAATGAGGTCAATCATTGTATGCTGATTTTGTTGGGTAAAATTACTTAGAAGTTTACATGACACTCACATTTGCATGCTACGTCCTCTCCTGGTCAATAACTATATAGTTAATTGGTTTTTTCACGGAAGCCACCTTTAAAATGTGGTAAAAATATGAAAACCATCTTAAAGTCTAGCTAGTGTAGAAGTCACCTTAAAAAGGGGTTTTGGTAACAATTAACCACTCAACCTATTTTCTGGCAAAATTTATATTGAAATCCCTAAAATACCCTTAAAAACACACCAGAAGAAAATAGGCTAACTTTGATTAAGAAGAGATATGACGTGCCTGATGGCCCTAACATGTGTGTTTTTAAGGTATCTTGGGGATTTCAATTGAAACTTCACTAAAGAATATGTCAATTGTTGTCAGAAACGTTTTTGAAGACGGTTTCTGTATCAATTGAACTTTAAAGGTTGTTATTATATTCTATCCTTATTTCAAAGGTAGCTTAGCAAAAAACCCTTAATTAATCTTAAAATTGGTTAACAATGTAATTGATAATTTGTGTGACTATAACTCCTAACTGATAAAAATATTCATCCTCTAAACATGGTAATACCTCTGTTCTTGAAGAACTCTAGATACTTCTCGTGTATATAATGTTCTAGGTCTCATGTGTCGTCTCTTTCAAAATGATTTATTAGTGTACTTTCACAGATTCGATAGTTCGATGCCTCAGTGCTTCCTTGTCGCCATTCACAATGCATTTCGAGTTCTCTTTATAAGTAACAATATGGTTTGAGCTCCAGTAGGCCCAACTCAAAGACTTTGTTTGAATCTCGAATAAATTTCCTATCATTGGTACATAAAATAGATAATCTTTATGAAGCCTAGTGATAAATTTATATTTACCACAATGCCTTGCGAAATATTTGTTGTATTTAGTGATGCCTCTAAATAGCGCTAGGATGAGTATTTATGCAACGTGACAAGATTGTAGCACATCTTTCACGCCTTGAGCCTGTGAGCCCATTGGCTCGATGTAAGCTCTGAGATCCATTAAGTGCAACACGTGGTTTGACTCAATTTACTACCAGAATTAACTAGTCAATTTTGCACTTGACTCTGAAGACCCATCATTTAAATCCTCTCAAACTCAGTTAATTTTCCCATGTGGGACTATTATTAGGGGTATTACAATTAACTCACCTTAAATATGCGATGTCCTCATCGTAACATTACAACAGTCCATCTCAGGGTCATCACTAGCTGCCAGGTGACGTGGACTCTAGAGGTAGCTCCTATGGGTTTTAGAGGTGACTCCTACCGAGCTCACGAGATGTAGTACTTTCTCGCATAACATTTAGTTTCACACTTCCAACTAGCTAATTGCTCTAATATCATTAGCCACACCCCTGACCTGAGAGCCCGTTGGCGCAATGTAAGCCCTGAGACCCACTGAGTGCAACATGTGGTTTGGCTCAATCCATTGCTAAAATTGACTAGTCAATATTGCACTTGACTTTTAAGATCCATCATTTAAACCCTCAAACTAAATCAAATTTCTGATGAGGGACTATTATTGGGGGTATTGCAATATTCTTCTAGACAACTGAAAACTTACGAACAAAATGATTTGAAGTCGGCAGTTGTAGTCGTTGCTCTCAAGATTTGGAGTCATTGTCTTTATGGAGCACGCAAGATGTACACTTACCACAAGAGTTTAAAGTTTATCTTTACTCAAAAGGACTTGAATTTGAAGCAAAGAAAATTGTTAGAACTTCCCAAAGGTTATGATTGACCTTCAATATCATCTAGGCTAGACAAATATGGTTAACGATGGATTGCGTGGTAAATTTAGCCCGTCTCGTTACATATAAAGGGAGAATGTTAGAAGACATGGATAGTATGTGGATTGAAATTTTGTTCTACCAGGTCATGACTAAATGACTAAATTGGTGAATATCTTAGTGCAATCTTTGTTAGCTACTAAGCAGGATGACATTCAACTGTAAAAACAAGAAGAGTGTGGAAGGAAGCACTCAACCAAGGGTTAAAATAATGAAGATTGACACTTGAGGTTTGAAACTCGAGTTGGACCTGATGTTCTGGAGGTGAAGATTGCAAAGGGGACAGCATTCCATATCTATACCATGCATCCCAGCGGGATGAAGATGTACAAGCACTTGAAGAAAGTCTGTCGATAGATAATATGAAGTGGGAGATTGCAAAGTATATTGTTGAGTGTTTGACATGTCATCAAATGTCAATGGAACATCAGAGTCAGCAAATGTCAATGGAACATCAGAGACCAGTTGGGTTGATCCGTAATTTCGGTATATGAATATGGAAATCGGAGAAGTTCATGCATTTCTTGTTCTGATCTTTTAGAGGTAATGATGCTCTTATGAGTGATAATCAACTGCTTAAAAAAAGGAAAAAAAGAAGAAGAGATAATCGACCGTATCGATCAAGTTGGCACATTTCTTGGCTATGAACATGAAATTTTGTCTAGAGAAGTTGACACAATCATGCATCGAGTAGGTAGAGAAATTAGATGGCATGTATCAATAGCGTCTGCCAGAATTCCGAAGTTCACGGTAAAATATTGGAAGAGTTCCAAAGTTCACACTAAAATATTGGAAGATTCGTATGTTCGCCTGATTACACGGGGTATATGCATTTTCGGGCCACATAGCCGCACCCAATTCTGAGCCGCACTACATTGTTAACCAATTATGAATCATGATCAATGATTATTAACTGTCAATTCAATATATATCAAGGAATCAAGGACTATCCATTTCATGTTACTATTATTGCCATATAAGCTTTGGGGACATTTCAGCAATGTATAATCTGGTGAAGGATTTTTTCAATTTATGTTCTCCAGTGCAGCGATTTCATTGATTACATTGAAGCTGTTTTTGATATCGAGTTTGCAGGATGCGCCAATCATTAATTTTAGAAAACAAATATTAGCACATGAACTTTAATATGCATTATATCTTCAAAAGGCTTATTAGAGCACCTGTGCATCAATAGTAAACCGTCCAATGTGCCAGAGTCCGGGGTTAAGATTCTCATTCTGCTTGAGCTATGGCTATGTCCTTTTCAAGAAAAGGTGTAAGGTTATATATTGTATTCTATTCCTATGTTGAGGATGATAATTTTGTTAAATGTAAATTTTGTTAACTTGGCACCTGATGATTGTTTACGTAATAAGGTAAAGTGCTTATTTGTTCGATATAGTATTTGTTGCTCTACCTTTTCCATATTGCTTCTGTATAATTTTTAACTCGATTTACTGCACATAGTTGAAGACAACAATCATCATAAACATTTTTATCTGAAATCTGTAAACCATTTTGAAAATCAGGTTTGTTTTTGGACCTTGTCATTTGCTTACGCACTCTGATGCTAGGGCTGATTCACTGCCACATATCAAGTTTATCATTTCCACCATCATCTGAAAGTGTCCAGTCTAGGATGCTTCTTTTTGTTGCTGGTACCATGAGCTTGATGTAAATGAGCAGTTAGAACCATCCTTTTAGATTTATGGTGCGTCTGTGTGTGTGATAGATCATGTGGTAAGTGCGTATTATATTCATTAGATGGTACCTTAATTTTCTGGTTACTGTAGGACCTCATTTTCCGGAAAGTATTTTTTGAGGCAAGTTTATGCCTCTGTATGGAATTTGAGTGGTCCATATTGGCAAAAACTTGCCATTTTAATAAAACTTGCCATTTTAATAGCCATTTTATTTTATTTTTTATCTTTCATGGACAGTTTCTTGTGAATCTCTATAGGCAACTCACTTGCGATTAGCTGCTTTACTAATGTAGTTTACTTCACAATTTAAAAGTTGCTTCCCATTTGCTGATTTTCTGATGTACTATAGTTTGCAAGCTGTAGCTGGTATGGCTCTGAACCGTCACGGGCTTTTCATTTCTTACTGTTATTAACTTAATTATTCATCTACATGATAATTTTATGGGGATTTATGATTCCTGTTGTAATTCTGTAACAACCCCAACTCTCCTCTCTGATTTTTCATCTTGCTGATTTAATCATTGCATTGACTATTGAAAAGATGTATTTTAATTAAACAATTTATAGGATGATGAGGAAACACTTTCTGAAGAGGAAGAGTTGGCGAAGGGAGAATCAGCTAACCCTCTGGATGAGGTAAAGGGTTTATAGTTGCATGATTTTTGATCAAGTTACCCAGTACTTCTTATTCTCTTGATGATTAAGCCTTCCTGTCTTTATTTCAAAATTCATGGAATGGAGAATTTTTCTTTTGATTGATTTAGGAAGCTATTGTATTTATTAATTAATGCCCTGAAATGCAACATGTAGTTGGTTCCTTCTGCAGAAGTTCTCCTAGAGGCCTCCACTTGGGCAGCATGTGAACAATAATTTACTCTAAGTACTTCATTTTGTCATTTATTTCACTACAATCCCTCATATAGTCTTTAGTTTAGTTATTTAAGTGTATTCAAGGATTTATAGTAGAATATTCTCTTCATCCTCAAGAGTTGAATGTACTTCTCTATAGCAAACCTTTCTCATCCCCCCTGCTTCAAGACTTCAGGACCTTTTTAAGCTAAATGAAGTTTGGTGGATTGATTTTTGTTTACAATGAGTTTTAAATGTATGACCAATAAGGTAGATTGCTAGCAATACATCTCCACCAAGCATTATTTATCATATCTGAACAACTTGCTTAATAGTTATAAATCTCCTTGACTTAAAGTCCAAAGCGAAATATTGTCTTCTTAATAGGGGATCTTCAGCTTCACATTCTCAGTAGACATTGCAAGTCACTGCGTGTATCAATACACAGCTCTATATAGTGATAAATTTCCAGAATGTTTAGGGCCTAACTATGCCCGCATTTGACCACATTTACATAGAGGCTCTTTGCTGAATAGATTTTCTCGAGAGTGAGCTTGAGGCAATGTAAATGTAGCCCAAAGATGTTGGATACAGGATACCGCATCTTGAGATGCTTTACATTCTGATTTTTTGTCTGTAGAAAGAGATAATTAAGATAATTAAGAGAGCAAAGCTCTAACTTTCTTGCTTTATTCAGATACTAGAGAGATGTATATGTAGTCATATAAATAGGGGTATAGATAACGGGTTACAGCCCATTTACCCAATACCCAATAGACTTAATCTAACACTCTCCCTCAAGCTGGAGCATAAATATCCACCATGCCCAGCTTGTTGCATATAGTAGAAAGCACATTTGAAGAAGTAGCCTTGGTAAGAATATCAACAAGTTGTTGTGAGGATGGAGTGAATATAAGACACACTATCTTCTTCTCCCAAGCATTTCTGACAAAATTGCAGTCAACTTCAATATGTTTTGTCCTCTCATGAAATATAGGATTCTGTGCAATATAAATGGCAGATTGGTTGTCACAATGCATAGGCATGGGTCCAGGTTGAACAAAACCAAGTTCTGTCATAAACTTTCTTAGCCATACCATCTCATAAGCAGTGTGAGCCATTGCTTTATATTCGACCTCTACACTAGACTGTGATACTACATCTTTTTTCTTGCTTCTCCAAGTCACAATATTACCTCCAATAAAAGTATAGAATTTCGATGTTGACTTTCTGTCTCCCATATCTCCTGCATAGCCAGCATTAGAGAAAGCAGAAATGTGAGTATGCCCATGCTTCTTATATAGCAATTCCTTACCAGGGCAACTCTTGATATATGCTAAAATCTTTAGAGCAGCTGTCCAATAAACTTCTCTACGTTTGTGCATAAATCTACTCAGTACACCCACTACAAAGGTAATATCGGGTCTAGTAACTGTCAAATAGATTAGTTTACCAATCAGTCTCATGTATCGTCTAACATCATCTACTAGAGAGGTATCATCACGCCACAAATCAACATTTGCCTCTATTGGAGTGTTTGAAGGTTTGCATCCCGAGAGACCTGCTTCTTCTAGTAAATTTAGCACATACTTTCTTTGGGAGAACAACATGCCATGTCTTTGATATGCAACTTCAATCCTGAGAAAATACTTTGACTTTTCTATGTCCTTAGTGACAAAATGACGGTGTAGATACTCTTTAGTCTCTACTAAGGTAACAGAGTCACTTCCAGTGAGCAAAATATCATCAACATAAATGGCTAAAATAACCAAACCAGTTATTGTGCGTCGAAGAAAGACAGAGTGATCAGAATGGCAGCGTTAAAAACTAACACTAGAAATAACCTTGCTGAATTTATCAAACCAAGCTCGAGGACTTTGTTTTAACCCATAGATGGCTTTTCTCAGTCTGCAGATAATATTCTCCCCCTGAGCAACATACCCAGGAGGTTGCTCCATATAAACCTCCTCGTCTAAATCACCATAAAGAAAAG
>JBAKGM010000139.1:21095956-21107608 GCA_037177215.1 Asparagus racemosus
CTTCATCAGCCGAGGCGTCCGCTCAATTATCGAAGCGCCACTCTGTCAAAACTACTACATGATCTCTACTGACATCACCTTATCATATCATAGCAGCCATCTTGAAAAGGCAACTCAAATCTTCTAAAAAATGACAAAAAATGAGAACCATTATATTTCTCTCAAACTCGACTTCCCGAGTCCGAGGGAAACAGATCAGTGTTGTACCCTAAAAATTACAAAGTATAATGAACCCCATTTGGTAGCCATGTGTCATGTTTAACTACTCTACCTTCCCCTAATCAAAGAACCCTACCTTGGTATGCACGCAATTAACCTGTTTTTGAAGATAGATCCGAAATGAAAGGCGTCTTCAGGTCAATCTCTCAACTCGGACCCGAGAAGAATAGTGCTTCCCGGCCGGGATCTCTTCAAGAAGTCGGAAGTTCCGAGATGAATGACATCTCCCTCTCGCCTTTGTTACGGAATGTCTCAAAAGAAGAATTGACCTATCAGCTTCACCATAACTAGCTATGTAGCCCAGTCACCATCGCATTTAATTCATAACTAGGTTAATTATGAATCCTCCGCCGGAGTCGTAATGACTCCTCGGACAACACCAGCACTTCAACCTCCTAGTTGCTATCCCATTAAGCATGAGGATGACTCGCTTACTCTGCGACTGACACGTGTAAAGTACCATCTGATTTGGTACTGATGCGGTCAAATTCCCAAATAGCTCTCCACATATTTCTATAAATAGGGGTCATTTCTTTTGCATGCATGGTATGAACAATCTTGACTAGAGAATGCCCTTGAACTAAATTCAGTAGCTTTTACACCACCAAATCAATAATGACTTGAGCGTCAAAGGACCCATTGGAGAACCCAACTCTGGTCCTATAACGGTGTTATTGTGTGCATGAATATTTGTTTGCGGTCATAATCAGCGATCAAAGGAGATAAAGGGACCCCAAACTTCTTCAAATCCATTTTTATTCTCCTAATTAACTGACTGGCATCAACACTTGTTTAATGAAAAGTTGTATGTCCATTCTATTCACTTTTAGCTGGTATTTGATAATTACCAAAAACTGTGCATATTGACAAAGTTGTTTCCAATTTAATGTGCTTGAAAGATCTTTCACAAATGACGATAGCTTTAGTCGTTAAAGTGTACTAACGATAATTGAAATATCATCCTGTCGTTAATATCTTATTAATAGCAATTGTTATTTATCGTCAATGTCTATTAATGACGATATCAACTACTAATGATGCCAAATTTAATTAAACTTTACTTTATATTAATGACGATGTACCTTGTACGCACCGTCATTGCTAAGTTTCAATGACGGGTCACGTTTTTCCATCGTTAAATATCATCAACGATGGATCACTTTTCTATCATTAATACCCATCAATGATGGATTTAAGGTTTACTTGCGATGGATTTTTCCGCTAGTGGACCTTTTCTTCTTCATGGACCGAAATCTTCTGCTGCAAGTCTTGCATGTTATCTCTGCATGTCTTTTAAGTAATTTTTACGCACTTATTTATGACTTATTTATGACTACAGTTTTGCTGAAGGTCTTGCAAATATTAGATGCTTTTTTAGTAGGTGAATATTTTGTTGAGATTTGATGGATATTACAGACGCATATTATCAAAACTGTAGTCATAGATAAGTGCATAAAAATTACTTAAAGGAAATAGTTATTGATAGGTAAGGAATAGTTGTGCGTAACCCAGGTTTGATTGAACAATTTGATCATAACCCGAAGAATTTGTTTTATCTTGACTATAAGATTTAAGGCGTTCAGTTGAACATACTATTAACATGAAATAAGACTAGGGGGGTAAAGGTAAATATACATATTTAACTAATGTGTAATTAATCTAGAATATTAAATTCCAGAACTCTGTAGGTTGAGTACAAAAGAAGAAGGGTAAACTCTAGAAAATCAATTTTGATTTCATAAGATACAAAATAGATGGCGGAGTACGCAAACCGTTTGGCCTTTGTGCTTCTCACATTTTCACTTTTGTCAGTGTATTTTCATTGCTCCGTAGAGAGTCGACTAATTGCAACAGTTGAAGTGGTGGCCATGGGACCTTCTCAGAAATACAATAACAGTGCTTTATTGAAGGACCAAAAGTTTTTTCAGGCGCTTCTTGGGCCGGCCCTTGGTTTTCTTGGTGGTGCAATGATGTAAGGAAATGCTAGCTTGTTTTATGTATGGTAAGGATTATTTAACACAAAGCAGAGCTTAATAGTCTCTATCTTGTATTTGGTACTTCAAGTCTTCTTCTCTCGGTATGCTTATCAAATATCTTTGAGTTAGAAGAAGTTGAAATTTTCTATATCGTAACTCCCAATTTTCAAGTATAATATATAATAAAACAATCTTGTACTACAAATTATTAGCTACTCCTGCTCTGTTTCAATTGTTGCATGCAATTCAAGATACATGTAAGGAATCAAGAAGAGTTCTCTCTCTATATGGACCGCTCAAGCGGTCCCTTGACATGTCATTCTTTTAGACTTTGCATGGTAAGGATTATTTAAAATAATTTTACTTTTACAATACCAATTCAAATCTCAATTTTTATTTAAGGTGAATAGTAAATTTAATTTTAAAAAACAATTTTGTAGTGATAGTTATTATATACTAAAAAAAACATGGGCGTAAGTCCTAACAAGCTGTGTCTACTTTATCATGTGTTTACAATTATTCATCCATGGTTCGTCATACTAATCGAATAATATATTTAGTATGAAATTTCTGTAATGAAATGAATGTTCAAAGATTTATAAGGCAACATATCAATTTGATATTTTGCATAATACATTGATTGACCTCTTTCATTTCTCATGACATTTTACACATGGTTTTGATCACGAAATTTATTTGGAGGTTCAAGTTATGTATAAATAGAGGTGCAATTGTACAAATAAAATACACAATAATTAAGAAGAGTTCTCTCTATATTCTCATCCCTCAATTCTCTTGTCTCTCTATTTATTGTTCTGCTCATTTCTTTAGTTTATTATACAACATGCTATCAGCGCGATTTTGCTCTTAAAGTTAGAAGTTCTCCCTTCTCATGTGGTTGAAGGTTTTTTCCAAGGGTAAGTGATATGCGAAGATTGATTTCTAATTGCCTTCATCTTATTTCCATTATTTATTGCTATTTCGTTTATTACTTGTAAGGATAGACTATTTTTATTATATAACAAGATTTCTATATTTGTCCTTATAATACTTATCAATATGACAAATTCCACGATGTTTAAATTTATTGCCCTTGATATTATGAGCAAGAATTATATATGGATATGTGATGGATCCTGAAGATACCTTCACCAAAACTAATTAAACATCACTGAAAAAATTAAGAATTATTTATCTTGGATATTTGTTGGGTTCTGAAGACAGCATTAACAAAGAAAATTAGGTAACAATGAGAAACTATGAATTAGCTATTTTGAATATTTAATGTGTCCCCAAGACACAATCAAAGAAGAAAATAAAGTATCAATGAAAAACTAAAAATAACTCATCTTGGGTATTTGATGAGAGTCGAAGACAAAATTAATGAATAAAAATTCAAGCATAACTGAAAAGTTAAGAATTATCAATCTTGGATATTTGAATAGTCTCGAAGAAATAATTAAAGAAAAAATAAATTATCATGTCAAAAGACAATGATTTTTCTATCTAATAAAGAAATGTTGGAGAAAGCAATTTCAAGCTTTAACTAAGCTTCTATAAAAGCAACATTAAAAAAATTTATGGAATACTCCAAATTGATTTCATGTCTTCTTGTGATCTAACAAAATAACGAGTTATTTATGAAAAATAATAAAACCTGTCCAATTGATTGTACCACACTCTCAAGAGAATGCTACAACATTTAAAATGGATATGGACGAGATCATGGCTGTGGTCGTGAATGCAGCCGAGGATCAGATAATTATCACAATCATGATGATTACAATAATTATAAGAACACATTTTTTTCCTCAGAATTGGAATAATATTGAAGAGAAAAGATGAAGTTGAAAAAATAAATATTAATAGAGTTTAGAAAATATATACTAGCTATGCGGTATAAAAGGACATTGATTAGTACCCATTATATGTCATAAACCTAGTTAAATTTTGTCATGCATTAGCAATATAAGAAAAATATAGAGGCAAATTTTAGCTATCAAAATGATGCCTTTGAGAACAATCTTATCAATATAACATATTTGAATATGATTGATTTATTTAAAAATCCTAAAAAATTGAGCATTTTGGTAAAGATGAGAATGTTTGAAATAATCTGAAGTTATTTATAGTGTTCTTTGTGTTATGTATTTTCTTTTTTAATATGAACTCAACATGAAATTTATTATATAATATTTTGTTCTGTTTGATTTGCTACTTCTCTTACTAAATTTTATTTTCTTTCTAATAAAAAAAAATATGGACATTTCTCAAACTTCGAAGTGATCCAAGATAGATAGTGAAGGTGGTATATGTCTAGTAGACAATGCATTGATGCACACCATACTTAAAGATCAAAAATTTATTTCCCATTTGATAATAGATGAAGGCAATGTCAATATAATATTTGGCAGTATGAAATTAATTGAAGGTTATGGGAAGGGCAAGTATATTGTTCCCTAAAGGAACGAAGCTTACTATAGACAATGCATTATTCTCTAATAAGTCAAAAAGAAATCGATTAAGTTTGAAAGATATTCGCCAGAATGGATATGACATTGAAATCGTGCAACAAAATAATATAAAATATCCCTATAACATAAACATGGTTATGGGTAAGAAAAGTTTGCTGGAAAAACTAGCTGCTTTATCTTCTAGCTTGTACTATACAAATAGTACAATTGAAATGCATGTTGTAGTAAACCAAAATTTATTGATCCTAATATTTTAATTATCTATGACCCGTTAGAGCATCCTGGATCTATAATAATGTGAAAGTAATTTAGAATTCAAATAGTAATTCATTGAAAAATCAAAAGATTTTTCAATCTAATGAATTATCATGTGATGCTTGTTCTCAAGGCAAACTGTTAATTAGACCATTGCCAACTAAAGTTAGAGATCAAATCTCTCTCATTTCTTAAATATATTTAAGGTGATATATGTGGACCTATTCACCCACTATGTGGACCCTTTAGATATTTTGTGGTGCTTATAGATGCATCTATAACATGGTCACATGCATCTTTATTATTAACTTGCAACATGGCATTTGAAATGTTGCTTGCTCAAATAATTCGATTAAGGGAAAATTTTCTAAAATATACAATCAAGAAAATTCAAGTTCATAATGTTGGGGAATTTATATCCCAGACTTTTAATGACTATTTCATGTCAATTGGGATAAGTGTTAATCATCATCTTGCTCATATTCATACACAAAATAGATTACTAGAATCGCTAATAAAATGTCGCCAATTAATAGCTAGACCATTACTCATGAGAATAAAACTTTTCATTTCAGGTTGAGGATATGCTATTTTACATGCAATAACACTTGTATACGTTAGGCGAAAAAGTTATCATAAGATTTCCCCGTTACAATTGACTTTTGGTCAGGAGCCAAATATTTCCCATGTAAGAATTTTTGGATGTGTGGTATAAGTCCTAATTGCTCAGTAATGCACTATAGTGGACCCTCAAAGAAGATTGGGAATTTATGTTAGGTTCTGATGCAGGACAATCATTGATTGTCCATCAAAAGATATTAAGATCTATTAGAATAATTTTAATTTTAATAATATTTAATTTGATTCTACGTAATCTCTTATTTTAGTTAGGATTTCGTTACGACTAGATTTTGAGTTCTCTTTCTAGTTTAGTCGGGATTTTATTTGATTGCATCTTTTTGTTTTATTAGGTTTTGATTTTATTAGGATTTTTTTCTTTTTTTACTTGTTTAGATGCATTCTTTTTCTATAAATAAAAAATATAATCCTCTATAGGGAATAGATATGGATGAATAAAAAATAAGTTTGATACTTCTCTCTTGGGCATGTGAGGTATTCTTTAGCACATGATTTGCCACTATGGAGTGTGAAGCCCTTGGGTGTAAGGCCCCTAGATGTGAGTCCTTATTATATCTAAATTCTCCACTTTAAATCTTATTTGTACTCTGACTTTCTCCTATGATACTACTTCTCAAAATGATCCCCACAGACAAATAAATAAAAATTAGCAGGAGGACGGAAAGTTTCTCTTCACGGATGAACAGTAAAACCACTTACTGTTAGTATGCGTGAACAGCACTTTTACTACTATCCATCCGACACCACCTACCTCCTTCGATGATACCACAATCCTTCAAATCTGACTACGAACCCCAACAACAACCTCCATTCGAGTGTCGACATCGTCGAATCTCCTCAACGAATAATGATCCCTCCCCACCAAGGCGTAACACAGCAATGGAAAGTTATTGATAACTTAAAAAATCTATTTGCTCCTCCTTTTAGATCTAGATCAGATTCGGGTACCCGCCAGACTTCACAATATCTAGAACCTTGTATTTTTTCATCAGATCTAGATTGGCACCGAAGGCAATACATTTGAGAGACTTCTACTTTCAAAATAGAGCCCCCGCCCTGATTCGTATTAACTAGTATCAGAGCAAGTTTAAGCAAATCCTCAAGCCTCAGCATGTATAGACCCTGTAGGTGGTAAAAATGCTTACCCCGCCTGATAGGAGGCTCGCCTGTACAAGGTCTTCCCACTTATTGAGTTCGCCAGCACGGACTCAACG
This sequence comes from Asparagus racemosus, assembly GCA_037177215.1. NCBI lineage: Eukaryota > Viridiplantae > Streptophyta > Magnoliopsida > Asparagales > Asparagaceae > Asparagus > Asparagus racemosus. The sequence goes on from JBAKGM010000139.1 coordinate 21,102,734, forward strand.
TCGCCTGATAGGAGGCTCGCCAGCACGAGGCCTTCCCACTCATTGAGTTCATCAGCACGAACTCAACGTCGCCTGATAGGAGGCTCGCTTGCACGAGGCCTTCCCACTCATTGAGTTCATCAGCACGAACTCAACGTTGCCTGATAGGAGGCACGCTAGCACGAGGCCTTCCCACTCATTGAGTTCATTAGCACGAGCTCAATGTCGCCTGATAGGAGGCTCGCCTGTACGAAGCCCCCCTACCTGCTGAGTTCACCAGCACGAACTCAACGTCGCCTGAATGAGGGCTCGCCTGCACAAAGCCCCCGCCAGTGGAGTTTGCCAGCACGAACTCAACGTCGCATGAATGAGGGCTCGCCTGCACGAGACCTTCCCACTCATTGAGTTCATCAGCACGAACTCAATGTCGCCTGAACGATGGCTCGCCTGTAAGAAGCCTTTCCACCTTTTGAGTTCGCCTACACGAACTCAGTGAAGCCTGACTGCAAGCTCGCCTGCAGGCTCGGAGCTCGCCTGAATTAAGCTTGTCCAAGTGCCAGCTTGCTTGAAAGCTCGCCTACGTACCTCACCTGAAGGTTTGAAGTCCGCCTGAAGGGTTGAAGCTCGCCTAAACGCTTCGTCTGCCCCCTGAGTGAAAGACGCTAGCTCACCTTGGCGGGGCCCGCCAGTTGACCCCGCCAGTTCGCCGAAGCTCGCCCAGAGGTTGAGCTCGCCTGATCGGACTGGCCTCGCCTGAATAATATAGGCGGCCATCCCCTTTGGGAAGTGGGCCTACCCACTTTCCACGTCCTGGATAATGATAAGGCATGGCTCCCATCACCCCTAAGTGGTCACATCCCACAGGGGTGACATGGCTCTCCTCAACTAGGCATGGCCATATCCCACGAATCAAGGGAATGGCCATGCCTCTCCTGGCTTATTTTTAAGGCACCATCTCTACATGAGAAGGGGCTTTTTTGGGCTTTTTGGGCTTTTTTGGCTTTTTAGCTTTTTGGCTTTTGGCTTCGGGGCTTTTTGGGGCTGGGCTTTTCTTTGCTTTTTGGCTCTTGTCTTCTAGGCTCCTCTTTCAGAAGGCTAGAAGCTAGCAAGCATTGAGGCACTCAGTTACTTGGCACCCTATGAATCCCAATCTAAACTCTCAGATTCAGAGACTCTCTAGCTCTTTGCAAACTCTTGCATCATAGCCATTCGCAAGTGAGCAGAGCTCGGGGAGAATCGAACTCAAGCCCGCCGGAGCTTCTACTACGTACTGAAGTTCTCCACCCGCGACGTTGATCGGACTGTCCAAGGGAAGCAAACTCAACTCAAGCATCGAGGGAGGCGTCCTATCGCTACCAACGAACCCACGTTAAAAACAAGAAGGGCCAACCCTTCACTTCTGTTGTAAAAGGTGATTCTCGATTTGTAAACGGACAACACTACAAATACAGATGAGACTTTTTACGCGAAACAGACCCACACATTGAGAAAATACTTTTCCACTTCGCAAGGCTACAAGAACTTATTAAAAAAATAAGAACTAAAATTGGAAATCAATTCTAAATAAGAAATGGTATTGCAATCTAAGCTTCAAATATAAGAAAAAGCAGAGCAAAAGACCATCTCAGAGCCTGAGCCCAACCCTGAGAAAGAGAGAGAAGCAATTTGAAGTTGAGCTAGAAGCAAAATTAGAAATGAAAATTGATTTGGAATCAGAGCATATACTCGAGCCAGAAGGAGAGCTAGTTCCCAAGCTCAAACTAGAAATTGAGCCAGATGTTAATCCAAAACTAGAACTCGAATCAAGTCCAGAGCCCGAAATCAAGTCAAGCCTAGAACCCAAATTTAAGTTCAATATGAATTGAAATATTTCCTCTGCATTGATTGAATGAATAATAGGATACAAGGTCCATATATATATCATCTATACAAAATCCTAATTAGGGAATACATACAGCAAATGTAAAATTACCACTAGGCACATAATATTTATCTCAATACTCCCCCGTAAGCGAAAGGCGGGGAACAACTTGTAGCTTGGACCAAACTAAATCAAAGTGCAGAGTTGCAAGCGGCTTAAGAATGTCCGCAAGCTGACGATGAGTAGAGATAAATTGGATCTGTAGAGGCCTTCACCTCCCGCACCCAGCTCAGAAATAGAATCCTGACCCCCTTCAGATCCATTCATTTCTGCAAGTAGGCGGGATTCAAAGCTAAGCCCCCTCCTATTTGAGGCCGGATGGCCTCGCCCCACAAGCACCCAACCTTTCTTTTGCTCTTCTTTCGGTTTGGCTACATGAACGCGCCACCTAGGAGCCCCACTCACCATATCAGACAAGTCATTACACCTGACTTCAACTCTCTCCTAATGAAATCCCCATGCATGGAGAAAATCAAACTTGCCACCTTCTAAATGGGGCCATACAAGGCACCAGGACCTTCGAGTTTTCTTGCGGTGTTCTTCCAGTCCTATTAGAAAATAGTGGATGACTCAATCTGCAATGTGGTCCAATAATTTCTCACAGATAACACAATCCGTAGGGAACTTTGATGCGCTACCTTCTCCTAAACAAAGTGAAAGTCAATCTCAACATATTTGGTGCGAGAATGAAAGACATGATTGGTGGATAAGTATGTAGTCCTACGATTGCCACACCAAAGAGCGAAGAGGAAAACAAAGTTCCCAAAAAAGGGACTGTAACCACGTGAGCTCTGTGGCATTATCGGCAAGAGGTTTATATTCTGACTCAGTGGAGGAGCGAGAGATAGTGTGCTGCTTTCGGGAAGTCCATGATATTAAGTTAGCTCCAAGAAAAATCACAAAACCACTGGTAAATTTGCAGTCATCGGGACATCCCGCCCAATCTGAGTCACAGAAGGCCTCGAGGGAAAGTGGAGAGTCACGGCATAGATAAATACCATGAGAGGAAGTGCCCTGCAAATATCGAAGGATCCGCTTGACCGCCAACTAGTGGTCATCAGTGGGTTGGTGCATAAATTGGCATACCTTATTGACAGCAAAGGACAAATCAGGTCACATGAGAGTAACATACCGGAGTGCACCAACAACCTACCAATACTTGCTCGGATTGGAGAACAAAGAGCTAGACATCTTGGACAAGGAAATAGAGGTAGATAGCGGGGTAGACACGGGTTTGGAGTCAGAGAGGCTAGCCCGCTGAAGAAGCTCTCGAATATACTTCTGTAGGGAGAGAATTAACCTTAAGCCATGAGGAACGACCTCAATCCCAAGGAAATAATGTAACGAACCCAAGTCCTTGAGGGAGAACTCAGAGGATAGGGCTGCAAGAACACGGGATATATGATCCAGACTATTCCCTGTAACAATAAAATCATCGACATAAACTAAAATAAATAGTTTAGTCATACCTGGAGCATGGATAATTAGAGAGGAATCAGTCTTCGAACCAGTGAACCTGTGGGAAAGGAGGGCCTACGAGAGGTGGTGAAACCACCCCCAAGGGGCCTGCTTGAGGCCGTTGATAGAGCAATGAAGGAGACAAATATGATTCGGACGAGCAGGATCCACAAAGCCAAGAGGCTGAGACATATAAATAGTCTCAATCAAGGATCCATGAAGGAAAGCATTATGAATGTCTAGCTAATGGAGAGACCATCCCTGAGAAACTGCAAGAGAAATAATAGTCTGAATGGTTGTTGGTTTTATAACTGGGCTAAATGTTTCCTCATAGTCAAGACCCGGCTGCTGATGGAAGCCCTTCACAGCAAGACACGCTTTATAACGATCAATTGAACCATCGGCCTTCCGTTTCATTTTGTACACCCACCTACAACTAACCACATTCATAGAAGCTATAAATAGTACAAGAGACTAAGTGCCATTCTAAAGAAGGGCCTGGTACTCGTCAGCCAAAGCCCTACGTCACTGAACACTCTTATTAGCAATAATAAAGGACATTGGCTCCATGTTAGTGTGTGTGCGGGCAACGGTAGTGAGGGAAGTTGTGGGGGAAAATACTACCTTTTGTTTGGGATTGGGACGGAGGGTCATTGGGTGAGTTTTGGTAGGAGGGACAAGTAGAGCAACTCGTAAAGGGGAAGAAGACAATGGTTCGGAGTTAACTGGGGAAGGGTCTGGGGATGAGTGAGATGGACTAACCAGAGAGGGGGTGTTGACGACTCACCCAGAAGTGCTGCCGAGTAGCTGGGCCGAGAGAGGAGACAGCACCGAGGCTCCCACAGAATAGCTAGCAGCATTAGGCTCTTCAAGAGGGTAAGGTGGGGCTGCACTGAAGGGAAGGGCATAGGGAGGAGGTCTTAGTAGAGGAGGACGTAGCCCTGGGAGGCTGGTAATGGGAGTATTCAGTTGTGTCTGAGGAGGAGGAGTGTTTGGTGTAAAAATCCGGGGCTCGGGTTTGTATTTATCAAATTGTGTATTAGAAACCAAGAGTCGCTCTTTACAACAGAAGCGAAGGGAAGACCCTTCTTATTTTTTTAATGTGGGTTCACCGGTAGCAATAGGATGCCTTCCTCAATGCTTGAGTCGAGTTTGCTTCCCTTGGACAAATCAATCGATGTTGCGGTTGAGCTTCAGTACACAGTAGAAGCTCTGGTGATCGAGTTTGATTGCCCGAACTTGATGAATTGTCAAGGCCAAATTTTAGCTCCAGAGGCTAAGCATGCAGAAGTTTTCAAAGAGCCAAGAGTCTCCAAATCTGAGAGTTCAGATTGGAACTTTAGAATGCCACGCCCCTTGAAAATGCCAAGCCTTCCTCCTCTGTGTGTGTCTCAAGTCTCTCTAGCCTTCTCTTTTCCGCCGCCAGAAAAGGACCCCCTCTCATGTGGAGATGGTGGATTATAAATAGGTAAGGAGAGGCATGGCCACTTCCTTGATTTGTGGGATATGGCCATACC
>JBAKGM010000139.1:21117425-21135446 GCA_037177215.1 Asparagus racemosus
GGGTTGTGCTCAGAAATCAACTGGCGAATGTATCCAAAAGTACCAGGATTGGCGATGCCCCTGGCATTCCAAAATATGATCTTATGATTCATCATGAGATGGATGGTGCTGGGTCCTTCCGGACCCTAAGCTGGACCTTTAATGGTTGGTCAGGGTGCCGTTTATTCCTCTTAGAATTCGCAGGCACTCTATCAAGCATATCATCAGTGTTGTGCCCCATCATGAGCGAGGGTTCAGAATAGCAGTCCTCCCCCTCTGAGGCATAAGAGACTGGTTCCTGATCATGGGAATGGTGGCTAGGCTGCTGATGCTCAGCACAAGGGGACAGTGGAGGTGAGATAGCTAGGCAAGAGTCATCAGACTTGTCGCCTCTGCTGGGGTATGACTGGACTTGAGAGGAGGTGTCGGATTCAGGAGTAGGAAGCAGGGATTTGGTAGAGGACTGGATGGGTTCTTGACCCTGTGAATTAACTGGTGGGATTGAGAGACCACCGTGGGTTGAAGTATCTTGGGGGTTATTATTCAGAGAGGAAACTTGAGTGTTGACTGCATTCCAGAAGTCAACATTGGCAGATAGATTCGACTGGCCAGGAAGATTGAAGGAAACGAACTTTTTCTTCATTTTGCTTTTCCGAGGCTTGGTTTTGGTGGACAGGATAGGGTTTGGAGCATTTGGTTGAGAGGGCTAGACAAGTGTCCGATCAGCATGAGATGTAGATGGAGATAGCGATGGCATTGGAATTGTGGATAGAGATAGCGTTGTTGATTGATTTAGGGTATCAGTGCGCTGACCTTGTGCAGCACGAGGTCCAGGCAAGGGGTTGGGGAACCCAAAGGGGGTTTGCCCCTGGTGAAGAGAGGAAGGGATTGATGGTATAGAAGGGATGCTAGACAGGCCGGATGCTGCTGAGATTGGTGCCTTGCTGGATTGCTAAGGGCGGGAGGAGTGAGGATGAATTGAGGACTCTCGCTGTTCCACCTCTAGGGAATGACCCGAATGGTGCTTGGGTTTTGCAGGTTGCCAGGAGGCGCTGATGTTAGAGCTGGTGATGTGTTCGGCATTTTGTCGAACAGGTGGCGTGCGCGTATGAGAGGAGGAGTTGTGAGTGCCAGCGGTGGAAGCTAATCCCTCAGAACAGATTTTCAAGCACACAGAAGTGGAGTGACCCAACAATTTACAATGAGAACAGAATTTAGGCATTTTTTCATAGATTATCTGCTGTTTGAAACTGTCAAACAGTCCAACCCAGATTGATTGTGGGTGAGCTTTCCTCAGATCCAATTCCACACAGATTCTCGCCGTGCTAGGCTGAGCAAGAGTCGTTGTGGCTTTGTCGAAACATAAGAACCTGCCTAACCTGTTGCCAACTGCTTCCAGGAACTCCAGGATAAAGCATTGAAGAGGTAACTGAGGGAGGGATAGCCACACTGGAGCTAAGGAGGAGTCCTCTGAGAGATGACATAGGTTATGCCAACAGAATACTTTATAGGGGAATGAGATGAGAAGGGAAGAAGGACGGGTGAGAACTTTCAACAAATCCTTATCATCTTGAAAACGAAGGAGGAAAGCTCTGGAGGAGAGAGGACCAATGGAGAATGGCTTCTCCATCCCCCAAGAACTGATCTCACTGTGGCTCGCTTCCAAAGAAGGTCGCCCACTAACAAATCTCATCACTATAGCATTGGAATAGACCTCTTCCACCTTGGGGAGGTCGGAGGAGACGAAGGTGAAAGAGGGCATACCCTCTCTGGACCCGCAGATGATATTCGCACCAGTCTGAGGAACTCTAGCGAAGGGTTCAACTGCTGCGGCGTGTGTTCTGACGAACCCGGTCCCCTTTCCAAGCCTCGCCGCCTGGGAGTACGACTGCTTCGAAGAGGGTGCCAGGTTGTCAGAATTAGCCGAAGCTGGGATCTGGGAGGGGATCGGAGGAGGTGGCCCCCATCGCCTGAGGGAGAGACCCCAAGAGCGAGCCATTGGGAGGATGCGGTTGCTGGAGAGCACCGGCGCCGGAGCTGATGGGCTTGGATTGGCCTGATGCGGAGCTGGAGGAGGGAGCAGCAGAGGATAGGGGTGGAAAGTGGAAGAGATCTGGGGCAAAACCAGGAGCGGCCACTGTGGAGGAGCTTGAGGGGGTCGCCGGAGCTAGAACGGCACCGGATAGAGGGAGAGGGGCAACCGCCGGTGAAGGATCTGGTGTTGGGACCGAGATGAGGGGGTTGGGGGATATAGATCTCGGGTTTTGAGCAGTGTGAGGAGAGGAGGAGAACGGAACGAGAGCCGGAGGGGGATCGGCCCCGGAGGACGGAGTGGAGCTCGCCGCCGGAGAAGGATTAGGGGCTGGGATCGGGTTTGGGGGAGCAGGAGAAGAAGATCTAGGGTTTGCTACAGTGGCCAGAGCAGAAGATGAAATGGAGGGGGAGGATGAACAGTAAGGCGTAGCGGGATTTAAGTGGGAATCGGGGTTGGGTCCTGTAGCCGGCATGGCCACGTGGCTGCCGGAGAGGGGCTCCGACAACCTCTAGAGGGGTTCCGACAACCTCTAGATGTTGCTACCAGTTGTGAAAACTTAGATGTTGCCGGGCCACCTGTAGCACCTTGACTGCTAATATAGTCTTACGATTTGGTTCTGGAATATCTTCCCTTCCATAATCATAGCATCTACCTTCTACTTCTAGCCAATAAAAGTTTGTTACGTTCCAACTTTGATGACTAATCTTTTAGAATAAATTAAGGACTAAAACCAGTAATGGTTGAACAATCTATGGACTTGATCCTGAGGTTTGGTGGGAATTTGGTATCGGTCAAAACATATATAGAAAAGGCCACAAAGAAGACTACAAGTCTCTTCTTTTGTGTATGAAAATTCTAGGATTAACAAATGTAAGTCATCCCCCTATTTGAAGTACAAAGACATGTCATAATTAATAGATTATGAAAGAAGGAAAAGAAACGAGCTCAAGCACATGAATTACATAATTGGAATGATACGAAGATGACTTCAATAAGATGGAAAGAACAAAATAAAACATATATTTTTCCCGGCCCGATGAAGGCAGTGAGCAAGCTCAACGCATCATGCCGCCTTGGGTAACCGGAGGTTGGGTTATTCCTTGCCTCTCCATGTTTGCGTGCCACCCTGGGAAAAAAATTACCATGTTAGTAATTTTCATAAACATAAGTGCAAAGAGAATTGAGAAATACCATATGCAGATGCATCGTGAGATTTCTCTCTGATTTGTATAAGCTGGTGTTTCAACACTAGATGCTGCTAAACTTTCTTGACTAGTTGCTTTGGTAAAATTGTACTTTATATGGTTTAAGATTGAAAATATTGCTAACTTATACTATCAAAAAAAAAGGGCACATGCATCATTTACGTGTGATAAATGTTTATTTCTATCTTTTAACTGTTGATTCCATTGTGGAACCTTTTCTGAGTTAACCAAAAACTCAAATGAAGTGGTTTGCTTATGTTAAAATTAATATAATACTATAATCCTCGACCATCATCATAACTTCAAAGTTTTGATATAATGGTTAGAGGGACTAAAATTTAAGATCTTCTTTAGCCAGTTAATAACAGTCAGTGGATTGTACTATGATCTTTTTAACATCCACATGCCAGGCAGCTTGCAGTTGAGCTACACATAATATTGACCAAATAATATATATGCTTTTTCTAATTTGTGAACAATTTATTGCATACAAAGAATGATACCTATGGTCATATCATATCCTTGGTTCTGAAGCTCTCTGTACTCTTGGCACAGGGCACAGGGTTCACAGCAGCAGTGAACGAAGCAGTCACTGCAAGGAGATTGCCTCAAGTTGTACTGAGCTCTCATCTTTGATCGGTAAGTGCACGAGTATATCCAGTGAAAGCATGTAAACCACTGTAGCAGTGCATACAGTGCTCCACTAGTTCCGCATGCTACATCAAGTTGAGAAAACCACTTTGTCATGTTTTACTGCTAAAACTTTTTTTAAAATAGAGAGAGAGATGTTGTCATGGCACAAACAGTAATGTTAGAAAGAGAGAGACTTACAGGTGGAGCCTTTGTCTACAATCTCTGCAATGCGACCGAATGTAACACATGGACAGCACCAAGTCATGCAGCCTGTTCAAGTAAATCACGTGTTAGATCACAGAGTAAGCAAATGGAGTTTTTCAAGTAAATGATAATGAATTGCATACAATTGCCACAATCTTCGCCGCAATCACAAAGTCCTGTAGACCACTGGCCGGGAACCTGAGATTTTGTCTGTAAGATGGCAGGGCCCGGTGGTGGATAGTACTGGGTGGGTCCACCCGTTGGAACACCCATTGCCGGTGGTGGTGGTGGCGGTGGCGGTGGAGGTGCACTTGGGTAATATTCATTCTGTTTTGGTGGGTACATTTTTGGTGCGTGTAAGTAAAGATGAGATGTGCAATTGAAGGGTATGCAGGATTGAGGAACTAGCTTGGCTTTTATATTGTTTGTGAGTTAAACTTTGTTCTCCTCACGAGAAGCTTCCTTGCTTTCTTAGTCGTGACACGGTATTTGGTGGTCTTATTATTCAAACATTAGGCTATACGGTAAACAGGCGTCTAGATTATTATTATTATTATTGTTATTATTTGTTGATATGGTTGTTGCTCCTAATAATATTGTGCCACATAAACACAAGACCTCGGCTGGTCCTCGACTTCATCGCCATAGTTGAATCATTCAAGCAAAGATGGCCTCTTGTTCATGTAGGATTGTGTTGATTGGTTTCAACACGCGGCTTTGAAATCAGAAGTTTGATTAATCATGATCTAATAAAAATAGCTCTATGTTATCTTTTTATTAGACCTTTCTTTCTCAAGAATGTTTGGTGATGTGTAATTTGTACTCTCCCAACGTGCAAACTAACCTGATTGTGGATTTGGGTTTTATGGTGGAATGGGGGACTTCATGCTTGAGCTTATTAGGGATCTGTCCGTGGTGTTAAAATGACTGGTTATTTGTAGGCTTAAACGAAAAACAAGAGAACTTGTAAGCAGGGGAACTAGTCAATTGTTGAATGATTAGTATGGTCCACTTCTCTTACGAATCAAAAGGTGAGAAATAATACAAGGAGACGCAAGGGAGCCGGCAAACCCGGAAGGGGCTATTTTCGTTAGAAACGACGCCAATTATTTAGACACTACTCTTATAATCTTCAAAATGCCAAGATTATCATGCTTATAAAAAAATGTAACTCTATTCAACTACTTCTCCCAATTGTTATCAAATTTTGGCTTAAGAAACAATATCCTACTACGCACCATTCACCAAAAGTCCATACATTTGCTCTTCAGATCGCAACAGAACAGATAAATGAACAACCTTAGTTCAAATATCAACACATGAAACAAAGAATATAGAAAATTTCCTAATATTTAATTTTCTTGGGTAATTATTATGAACCCTCTTTAGGTTTGTCAATTTATTCTGAAACTCTTAATATTAATTTTTTATTGCAAACCATAATGTTATTTTTTTTAAAAATTTAATAAAACTTATTTAATTTCTACCTTTTTGTCTAAAATATTTCTCCTTAATGCTCTTCTTCTTCCTCAAACTATTGCAAAAATCATCTCCCCCCACTTCACATGAAATCCAAGTAACTATGACCATTAACTAAGAAACATTTAATAGAAGATCAATGTAATCTCTTCAACCCTTTGTGTCACACCCCGAAATTGCAGCGAGATTTCATAAATGCTGGTTACACGATATCAGCAACCCATGCACAGGACAAAATACGTGCACAAGTCAAGCCTGGCACTTCATACGACATAGCTTTCTCAATAATGTATAACCTGCTGAGGATAGAAGTTTAGAGCAAACTATATATGCAACTAGTATGTACAACTCAAACTCACACCGTTATAAGCATTTTACAAAATAAAGCACACTGTTAGCTATACATAACACCAAAGGACAGGCTTTCCCAAAAAAATGCCTCTTAGCGATGTACCACAACCATAATTCAGCTTAATACGCAGCTACGCCAGATCTGAAATTTTTTTTAAAAACGACGGGGTGAGCTAGGGCTCAATAAAAATATTTCCCACTAGAGTTCCAAGATATCTAACAAAATAATAATAATAATAATTCCCAGAAATAGTGAATTATAAGTTTTGCACCGGAAATTTCAAATATAGCAAAATATTGTCCAAGAACAACATCCTATTGTTAACTTCGAGAAGGAACACAACATTTTAGATTTCCTTCTTATGTGCAAACTAAATATTTTAAAAATCCACAATTACCACCAAAATGTTGAAATATGTACCAAATATAAACACACATGAGGCATTATTTATAGAAAATACAACTCAAATCACAAACTTGCAATATTAAAACAAATACATGCATCATTGTGAAGAAAATCATAAACAAACTGCAGAATTTATACAAACAACCTAAACATTTAACTTTTTATATAGATACCACCCTAAATGTTTACAATGAATACATATTTCACCTATTAAGTTCTTATATATCACAAATACCACCTGCAATTTACAAAATATTTCTTAAACATTGAAACATGCCACCATAAGTTTGCGAAAGCATTGAGATAACAAAAATTTTCCAAAAAACGAAATCAAGGCTTCCATGCAGGCTTTGCTCCATTTTTTCCCCTTGTTGCATTTGTAGTGTTGTCTCCCTCACTTGTGCCACAGAAATGCAAACATTACCCGTATTTCTGTCACTTTGTAAGTTGCTCACTCTGCTCATGTGCTCATTTGGTGTTCCTTCTGCTAGAGATGGTGAGTAACCTGGTGTGTAGTCTTGTATGGGTGTAAAGGCTTGTGAGAGGTTGGTGGTTGTTATATAGGAAATCTACAATTAAAACAAAAATAAAAATGTATGCTATCATCAAGATAGAGGCATATTAAGTACATTACAATATTTACTCACATGATCACTTTCATGAGGAGCTCCTATGTTGGATTGTTGTGGCCTTTCGTGGCTAGTATCCTATATCATGAAGATAGGGACCTATTGTTGTCAAATTCAAGTTTTGAAAAAATAATTGGTTGAAAATACACAAAAATTAAATACATATGAGGTATCATTAAGATAGGGGCCTATTAGATACACAATACTATTTACTCACCTGACCACTTTCATGAGGAGCTCCTGTGTTGGATTGTTGTGGCTTCCCTTGGCTAGTACCCTATATCATGAAGATAGAGACCTATTATTGTAAAATTCAAGTTTAAAAAAATTGGTTGAAAATACACAAAAATTAAATACATACCCCTTGTGATAACTTTTTGGCCTACCCTCTTTCTTAGATGGAGCCTTAGCTTGGGCTGGATTCTTATAAGTCTTCCTGTTGTGCCCCCTTTGTCCACAATTCCTACACCTACTATGCAATATTTTCCTTTTCACCCTTTGGTTGGATGCAGCTTGCTCCCCAATCTCTCTCCTTCTTTGGCCTCCCTGACATAATTCTTGTTTGAGGAGGATCTAGTTCAGGATATCCTGTCTTGGGCCATTGCTTCATGCCAGGGAGAGGTGAGATATTCATGGCATAAACTAGATTATAAGTTTCCTTTGTATATGCCCAATGCACAAAATCTTCAACAGGCATTCCAATTTTAACCAAAGCTGCAAATCCATGTATACAAGGTAAGCAACTGAGTTGCCGTTTGTTACATCTACATCTTTTTGTCCCTAGATCTACTATGTAGGTATCATCTTCTTTATATTTCACTTTAAATTTGCCATTTTCTGCAAAGTCAGTCTTATAGTGTCTTACCTCATGCTTGAGAAATTTATTTTTTTTAAATGCCTTTGGCACTAGAAGCCCCTCCATCTTAGCAATGCTCTCTTGTTTGAGAATGAACCTTTTCATAAGCATCCTCCTAATGAACTCCATACATGTGAGAATAGGGTTGTCCCTTGCTTGAACAATCATTTTATTGAATGACTCACACATATTATTCAATAAGCAATTTGACTTGATGCTTTCCTTGAATGCATGCAAGCTCTAATGTGAAGGATCTTCAACCATAAGATAGTTGTAAGCACCGTCATCCATGTACTTGATAATTTTAATTACCTCATCAAAATCAATTTTGTAGAAGCCCTACAAGCTCTCCACATAGCATCTTTGAAAGACTTCCCAACAAAGTTTTTTTAAAGTTGGCATATATATGCCACAACAAAATCTAACCTCAGCAGTTGTTACAACTATCCTCAAAGCTTCAATTAAGCCCTACACAAACAATAAAAGCTTGGATGTATTAGCATAAGGTTGTAAATTTTAGCATAATGTTGAAAAATATGGAAATATGACACACCTAAAGTTACAAATACATTGTATAGTTTCTATGATTAACACCTTAACTTCTCAAAACTTATAAAGATAACACCTTACTTTGTAAATTGTGTCATATATAACACCTTACTTTCCATAGTTTATATAAGTACTATCTTATTAGTATCCTATCCACTATATGTAATCAATTTGTTAGAATTTATAATAAATTATACAAATTAAGAGTATTTAGATACATAGAATTGCAAATAAATGTATCAACATAAATGAAACACATATAAATGAACATTAGAGTATTAGAAAGATTACCTTCTACCTATCTGACATGAAAGCCTATCCATGTTGCTCCACTAGCCCCAGATCAACAATTAGTTGGTCAATAAACCAACACCAAGTTTCGTTATTTTCACCTTCAACGACTGCATAGGTAATATGGTAGATGTTGTCATTGCTATCCTTCCCTATAGCGCTCAAGATTTGCCCTGTATAACCTCCTTTCAGATGGCAACCATCAAGGCCAATAAGTGGCCTACAACATTTCTTGAGCCCTTCTTTACATGCAGCCAAACATACATATAATCTCCGAAAAACTGGTGATGGGTTCCTATTGATATCATCTACTCTAATCAAAGCTGAGCTCCCTGGATTTGTCCTCCCAATTTCAGTTGCATAGTCCTATACTCTTTTGTATTGAATACTTGCAGCACCATAAATCTTCACAACGGCAAGCTGTCTTGCTCTATTTGCTATAGGACCACCAATGCTAACCCCATAGTCCCTATTCTCCTCTGAAATGAACATTGAGATCTTCCAATCAAGGTCATCTTTCCACTTTGTTAGATATCTTGTAGCTAACCACTCAGAAGAGACTTTGGAGTTTTTGTCTCTAAAACCACCACAATTGTCATGTTTGAGCCTCATAGATTTAATTTGAAATGTGGCTTCATCATTCATTATCATAGCATGAACTTTGAATTTACAAACATCTTGACAATTGTTGGGATATTTTAGCCTCCTACCATGCTTGAATAGGGCTTCACGCAATATCTATACTTGCAATAAATGGAGACCTTCTTGCTATCATTGTGAAAGTAGTAAAACTCATAACCTTTTTGTATTGCATGCAATTTAAGAGTTCCTCTTAAAACCTCATTGGAAGAAAATTTCAGACCTAATATCAATTCAATAGGCTTGTCAAAATCTTTGTCCTCATTGAATTCTAGATGTTGGATTCCCTCATCATGAGAGCCTTGTAAACTCACCAACTCTTCATGCTCCCAATCTGATTCTTCATCCACTTGAGGTAGATCGTCAAACATATCATTCACATTCACCTTAGTTGTTGGTTGTGTTGTAGCCTCTACTTCTTCCTCTAACTCAACATCCTCCTCATCAACATCACTGTAGTCATCGTCGCTAAGTTAAAATTTAGAATCCTCATCCTCATTCTCCACATTTACATCCACAAGCCTTTCATTGTCATCAACTTTAGCTTCCTCATTGGCCTCATTTTCATCACCTAGTCCTTCATCAGTTGCCTCATCATCATGTTCAACATCGTCACTAGCCCCATTGTCTTCATCCATGCCATGCACATAAAATTATAAGTTTCAGTGATTAATCTCAAGTATTGAACATATTACTTAAACATCAATACAGTTTATATAGATACTACATTTAATTCAATATAGTTTATACAGATACCACCTTACTTAAGTATAGCTTACACAGATCCACTTACATTTATTGTAGTTTACATAGATACCACCTTAGTTAATTATAGTTTATACATATACCACCTTAATTCAATATATTTTATGCAGAAAGCACCTTAATTCATTATATTTTGTACAAATACCACCTTAATTCATTGGCAGTTCATACAGATACCACCTAATATCACCTCATCTAAGCTAATCAACTTCAAACACAATAATTATGTGTCAATAGATACAAATATAGAATAGTATACCTTATTATCATCATGTTGAGCTCCATCAGTGGCCTCATTATCTTCATTCATAACCTTTATATAAAAATACAACAAGCATTTGTATATAGGAGAGTAAGTCTCTGTATTTAGGATAGTAATTAAGGACAAATACTTTCAAATATTGGAGAGTATACCTCATTCTCATCATGTTGAGTTTCGTTAGTGCCTGGATTAGTATCCTCTACATTTGCATTGGTTGGGCCTGCCTCACATGGATTTTGAGATGACATTGGTTGTGAGCCACTGAGATCAAATGTAGTAGCATTATCCTCATTTGGTGGTTCATTAGGTACTCCCTCTCTAAGATCAGTATCAACCTCATCAACATATTCTTCAACACCATGCATAATGTAAACAGCAACCCTCTTGCTTTTTCCAAGAGAAGCAACCATCTCAATGATGTCTCTGTCATAGTAATTTTTCTAATTCCTTGTGCTAAACTTTTTCTAAGAATCTTATAGTAGAGTTTTGTCACATAACTCATATTATAGTTCAATTGATCTGTGATGACAGCCTTTAGCTCCCACTCTGACATTTCATCAAAAATGTGAACATGTTTAAGTAAATACTTTACCACCCATATACTTCAATGATCCCCTATTCTTTTCGAACCTCCCCCCATAATGATACTCTACGGCCACTTATACATCCTGAAATTAAAAGAGAAAATACATTAACTATTGCCATTTACTTATCTTAGGTTAATCAATGTATCAATTGAAATAGCACTTCAATAACCTAAATAGCACTTCATTAACCTATACTTTGACATACTTTGCAGTTAAATACCCCCATTTAGTAAATGTGACGCTATTTAGCTCAAATTACACAATTATTACAAATTTCACAAGTAATTAAACATCACAATGTACAAATTAGTTACAAATTAGTTAATCATAACAATCAAATTCTTTTACATGTTGCAGTTCAACATAATGACCAATTTTCCAATAATTACTCAACATATAAATAAAAATTAAACAAGTATTCTCAATTTAACAAGTATTTAACCAGCCAACTTGTCCAATTTAACCCATTTCTTGATTACATGTCAAAGCCCTAATCAACCCTAACCCTAATAATGCATGGGTAAAATCAATTTATTATTTCAATCTACCAAAAACCAAATTCAAGTTCTCACCCCAAATAAACCACATGCAATTGAAAAATTAGAAATAAGCATTACCTTCACTTGAAGAGTTAAACCCACAACAGCCGACAGACCCCACAAAAAACCACTTTTCCACATGAGGATGTTGGAGACCCACCTCTGTACAAGCACGAGGATTCGATTCCATAGCTAAATCAAGAGAAATTAGGGGTTTTTTTTACTTAGAAAGAGAATGAGCTTTTGGGGTACAAGAGGGGGGAAGAGAGCATGCTCAGACATTAGTGATTTGTTTTGGGAAAAATTAATGCGAAGTTGGGGTTGGGGTGACGGATTAGGGGTGGGGACCATGGTTAACCAAAGTTACTTGGGGTAGTTAAGGGGACATCATGTGCATGACACGTTAGGGAGTTGGAGGGTATAATGGTCAGGGCATGAAGTTTTTTGGCTGAAAACAGGTAAAGGTGTGACATTGAAAGCATATTGACAAGTAAAGGTGGTATTAATTAAAAAAACTTTAAAGGTGGTTATCATCAATTTGGGTAAAAGCAAAGGTAGTTTTTATGTAAAAATCCTTTTTTTAATACATCAATTAATTTATCCAATCTCCATTTCAGTCATAAAGAGCCAACTAGTATTTCTCTCTATCCATATTTCTTTACATCATCAAAGAATACCAGTAAGAGAGAAGAGAAAGTACCTTCTTCTTCAATTCTTGCTTAAGTCCTTTCCTCTTCTTTCACTTGGTTTTATTCTTCTCCCTTATTTCTCCTCTTCTCCCCTCACTGAACTTTAGTTTGAAATGTGGTGAGAAGTAAGAACTGCTAGAATTCTCAGTTCATCTCCATTTGTATAGTTTGAAGAGGCATGAGACACACGTCCTCCTATAACTCTTGCTTTCCAATCACAAAAGGCTAGCAAGATTATGATGAATTTGTGGCTGATAGCAAAACTAGGTAATGTTCACAAAAGACCCCTATAAATACTTATTTACAGATGATATTATTATTATTATTATTATTATTATTATTATTATTATTATTAATGGAAAGTTATAATTAGTTAATTATTTAAGGCTATTACACTCTCCCCTCCTAATAAGAAGCTTCGTCCTCGAAACTTAACATACCTTAATCTCTAAAGAGAATCTTCCATTTCCCAAGTAGCTTCTCTTTCAGAGTGATTCTTCTATTGAACTTTCACATATTTGATGGTTCGGCGCCTAAGTACTTGTTCCTCATAATCCACAATACGCTCTAGTTTCTCCTCACAAGTCAAGTATGGTTGGAGCTCCACCGGAGATAACTCAATGATCTTATTTGGATCTCTGATAAACTTTCAAAGAATTGATACGTGAAAAATGTCATGTACTCCAGATAGAGATGACGGTAAGGCTAATTTATACGCCATGACCAACTCATTCCAGAATTTCAAAAGAACCAATAAATCTCAAGCTTAACTTCACTTAGATTCCAAATATTTTCACTCCACAAATAGGTGAAACTTTTAAGAAAATATTATCACTAACCAAAAATTCCAACTCTCTCATTCTTTGATCAGCGTAATTCTTTTGACGACCTTGTGTAGTGTGAAGACATTCTCTAACCAATTGAATCTTATCAATTACTTGTTGTACCAATTCTGGTATAAGAAGTTTTCTTTCTCTAACATCATCCCAATGAATAGGAGATCTGCACTTTCTTCCATAAAGAAGTTTATATGGTGCCATTTGAATACTAGCTTGATAGCTGTTGCTATAGGCAAACTCAGCCAAAGGTAGATAATCTTCCTATGACCTTTTCATTTCTAGCATACAACTTCTCAGCATATCTTCTAGTGTTTGAATTGTTCTTTTTGATTGGCCATCCATCTGTGGATGGTAAGCTGAGTTAAAATTTAGTTTAGTCTGTAGAGCCCTATGTACAGTTTTTTAATATTTTGATGTGAATCTAGGATCTCTGTCAGAGACAACTGACATTGGTACGCCATGCAATCTCACTATCTCAGTGATGTATATTTTAGTCAGCTTTTCTAATGAAAACTTCATATTAATAAGTAAAAATTGCGCTGACTTTGTCAATCAGTAAATAATCACCCATATTGCATCATTCTTTTTCAAAGATTTTGTAAGGCCGGTGATGAAATCCATGGTGATCTTTTCCCATTTCCACGTCGATATATCCAAGTTGTGGACTAATACAGCTGGTCTTTGGTGTTCAGCCTTTACTTGCTGGCATGTGAAACATTCTGCAACATAGGTGGCAATCTCCTTCTTCATGTTATTCCACCAATAGTTTTTCTTCACTCTTTATACATTTTTGTTGACCCAGGATGCATAGTATACAGAGAGTGGTGTGCCTCCTTTAGAATCTTTTTCTTTATCTCTAATATATTAGGCACACAAACTCTAGTTCCAAACCACAAGAATCCATCTTAATGTATCTTAAACTCTCTTCGAGTGCCTTATTCCACATCTTTCCATATCTTTACCAGTTGAGGATCCTTCTGGTTGTTTGCTTTAACTTCATCTAGTAGAGAAGGTTTTATCATCATATTTACTAATTTAACTCCAATTTGGTGGACTTGAATTTCAATTCTAGTGTGATCTAAGTCCTCCAATATATTTCTTTGAGAAGTAATTAAATATGGTAAATTGTATGAATTCTTGCGAGTCAAGGCATCGGCAACAACATTCGCCATACCGGGGTGATAATTGATGGTCATATCATAATCTTTCAGAAGCTCCAACCATCTTCTTTGCATAAATTCAACTCCTTCAAAGTGAATATATATTTCAAACTCTTATGGTAAGTGTATATTTCACAATGTACTCCATATAAGTAATGTCTCTAAATCATGAGTGCAAACACTACTGCTAATTCTTGATCAGGCGTTGGATAGTTCTGTTCATAAGGTTTTAACTACCTTGAAGCAAGTGCTATAACTTTCCCATTTTGCATAAGAACACATCCTAGTCCTCTTCTAGAGGCATCGCTGTAGATAGGAAAGCCTATATCTCCAGAGGGTAATGCAAGTATTGGAGCAGACACTAATCGACTTTTTATCTCTTGAAAGCTTTTCTTACTTTCATCTAACCAAATTAATTTAACTCCCTTCTGAGTAAGACAAGTCAGACGTGGGACAACACGAGAGAATCCTTTCACAAATTATTTTAGAGTAGCCAGCCATACCAAGGAAGCTACAGATCTCTGTCACACAAGTTCGTCTGTCCTAATTAACTATAGCTTTTATCTTTTCAGGATCTACAGAAATCCCTTCCTTAGAGATTATATGTCCATGGAATGCTACTTTCGCCAACCAGAACTCACATTTCTTAAGTTTTACATACAATTTTTCTCTATTTAATGTTTGCAGCACACATCTCAGGTGTTCTTCATGCTCTTTCTTGCTCCTTCAGTGTATCAGGATATCATCAATAAACACAACAACAAATCGATCCAAAAAGGGTTTAAACACCTTGTTCATAAGATCCATAAATACTGCAAGTGTATTCGTGATCCCGAATGGTAATCCTAGAAATTCATAATGACCATAGCAGGTGCGAAAAGCAATTTTCGACACATACTCTGGCTTGATCTTTAACTGATAGTAACCAAAACAGAGATCAATCTTGGAAAATACTTGAGCTCCTTATAGTTGATCAAATAGATCGTTGATTCTCAGTAATGGATACTTGTTCCGAATGGTTGCTTTATTCAATTCACGGAAGTCAATACATAGTCCCATACTACCATTTTTCTTCTTCACAAATAATATAAGCGCACCCTATGGTGACACACTAGGCCAAATAAAGTCTTTATCTAAAAGTTCTTGTAGTTGCACCTTGAGCCCTCTTAATTCAGCTAGTGCCATGAGATAGGGAACCTTAGAAATTGGACTTGTACCTGGTAGCAAGTCAATTTAAAATTTAATCTCCCTATTTGGAGGCATTCCTGAAAGTTCTTCTGGAAATACCTGTGGAAATTCCCAAACAACTAGTATCTCCTCTAGGCTTGATTTTCCTTCATCAATAATATCAACTGAAGCCAAATAACTCATACATACACTTCTCAGCACCCGATATGCTTTAAGGGCTGAGTTGATTTTTTAGGGTATGAGATTTACAACCCTAAAAAGAGAATTCTAGTTGGCTCGAAAGTTTAAATACTACTTTCTTTTCTCGACATAAAATATAAGCATTATTTAAAGATAACCAATCCATTCCTAATATGACATCAAAATTAGGCATTTCCAGCATTAATAATTTTGCTGGGAGATCCTTATCAAGAATATTAATTTTACCCCTACAACCCTGATTTAATACTAATATACTACACCTAGTTGTACTAACAAGTAATTCTTGTTGTAAGGTGTCACAGGGTAATTTATTTCTTCTAACAAACTTTGCACTAATGAAAGAATGCGATGCACCAAAATCAAAGAGTACTTGAGCATGAACAAATGCAAAAGTTATTGTACCTGTCACCACATCTTTGTCTGCTTCAGTTTCCTTCTCAGTCAAGGAATAGACTTGAGTGTTGGCTTGAGGATGTCTGTTCCCACTAGTGGGTTGGCCGGTCTGGAAAGTATTCCGAGATGGTTGCTGTAGAGGGCAATTTGCCATTTTGTGATCTTTCTGTTCACATCTCAAACAGGCTCCAGTATTTCTCCAACAATTGTTCACTTCATGTTCGGATATATAACAAATATCACATCTCATAATCTTCTGGTTATGAAACTGCTCCTCTCTGTGCCCTACATTTTGCTTTTTGTTTCTCCAATTTCTATTCTTCCCACTATGATTATCTGGCCAAAACTGCTTTTTTGGATAGGAGTTACTCGCCTCATTCTTTGGCTTTGCATCTATCTCATTTTCTCAATTAACAAGACCTTCTTTAATACTTATCTATGTGGAGGGAGTTCAAATACACTGACCATCTTCCTAATGTCCGATCGAAGCCCTTCTTCAAAACGACGAGTTCTATCCTCTTCCTTACCCAACAAATGAGTAGCAAATTTTGATGGATAAGTGAACTCTACCTCATATTCAGCTACCATCTTATTACCTTGCTCTAATTTTTGGAGTTCTTGCTCTTTTTGCTTGCGACCATTGAGGGAAAATACTTTTCATAAAAAAAAACTTTTTGAATTCATCCTATGATATCTTATATGCATTTTCTCCTAAAGTC
Organism: Asparagus racemosus; assembly: GCA_037177215.1. Lineage (NCBI taxonomy): Eukaryota > Viridiplantae > Streptophyta > Magnoliopsida > Asparagales > Asparagaceae > Asparagus > Asparagus racemosus. Next base: position 21,134,024 of record JBAKGM010000139.1, read on the forward strand.
CTGACCTGCATTTGCCACCACCCATTAGCACTGTCTTTAAGCATGTACACCTTATAATCAACCTTTTCCTCTTCAGGGCATTTCATGTATGTGAAGACTTTTTCCATTTTAATGATCCAATGCTCAGCAATCACCGAATCAGTAGTTCCCTGGAAACTGGGCACAGGCAGTTCCTTGAATTCACCCATGATGCTCCTTAATTTTGAGTGTTCATTCTGACCATTCATCTGGTTACGATTGATTTGATCTTGCTATCTGGTGACTACAGATGTCACTGCTTGCAGTAGTTCCATCAGTGTGTTGCTGTTTACTAGATTTTTTGAGGTTGATGCACGAGCAACTCTAGATCTCATCATCTCACTTATCATTTGATTGATATCATTATCTCTATTAGGAGGGGTATGATCATTATCTGTAGCTATTTCTCCCTATAAATAATGAAATGTTTGGGTCAACTATTATACAAGAGATAATTTCTAAGCCAGTCACAAATATGTAATTCAAATAAATATGAATTCAATCATTACTCAACATAGTAACACAATTTAGTACTTACAAGCCAAAAGTATATTATTGATATTAACTTTTCATACACATATACGAGTATACGGGTTTACATATATACATGGATTTCTACCAAATGCCCTATATACACCAAAAGTCTAACTAACAAGAGCCATATACTATTTTACAAAATTGCCCTACTGTCTAAACTTTAATCTGTCTAGGAAGAGGAGCTGCTAGAGCTAGACTCCTCTTCCGTTGACTCGGTCTCCTCCGAGTCCTGGCTACTATCAAAATCAGACATAGGATTTGGATCAACACCACAAGTCGCCCACATATGAGTATCAAGGTCTACATCTATACCAAGGCTACTTAACTCACCCTCAGAGAAGGAGAGCCCCTGATCAATGCTAGAAGACCCAGTCACATGGGACTCAATGTGAAGCAACCAGATGAAATCATGATGACTTCAGAGGGTGAAGACTCTATCATAATAACTTTTACTTCTGGTTCTTTTTCATCAGAGCGATCAGTCTCAAACTCAAAAGAATCTACTGATATGACCTCTACTGACCCTACATTAGAGGAATCTGGCGTTGCGCAGTCGGCTAAAATCACTTCTGGGTCTGTTTCATCATAAACGTATTCTCAGTCTTTTAGGTTGGGCTCCCAAGTGCTATCTACTGAGGTTAGCTAGAGCGGGTATCTGAGGAACTGGTAGATGAATGTGTCCCCATCATCCTACAAAACGGGGACCATCCATCGGCACACTAAAAATAAAAACGGAACAAATAAAATAAAATAAACAGATTCAAAAAAATACTAGAAAAATTCAAAACTAAATAAAAGAGCTAAACCCCACATGTACCATCCTTAATATCTCTAAAAGCTTTCACTACAAAATATATATATAGACATA
>JBAKGM010000139.1:21145587-21162311 GCA_037177215.1 Asparagus racemosus
CTTCACAAGAAGGAACAATAAGAAGTTTGGTCTGCCCCATGAAAGCTGGAGATGAGATTAGTTTCCTTCATACTTTGGGTCAGCCATCACGAAATGGTAAGCAATAACCAAAATGAAAATGAAGATGCCGAGAAAATTGGCAAAGAATCCCAAGTCCTGATCATCAATCATCTGTAACATTGAAAACATAATGGATGGCAGAATCAGGGAAAAATCCAGAAGGCTTAAATATCCCTAACATATGTAACATTTCTCCAACTGTGATAAACAATAAAATAGAAAGAGCATCGCAAGATGTAATTTGTTAAAGGGAGAACGCGTTAAATCATATCTCATGCAAGTTGTAGCATTTTGTCTTAAACCATCTTTTTAAACTACAGAAAAAGTAACAAACACTGTCCTCCTGTCCACAAGTAGGGTACTTGCATGTTGCCCAAAGGATGAAAGCACATGTCGACCTTCATATATGAGTCAGTTGTATCTAAAGTTACTGAAATGAAGTTCTTCACTTTTCTCCTTTTTTTTTTCCTTTCTTTTTTCTTTTAAGTGAAAATAGGGCGACGTGTCCTATTCAAAATATATATTCATAAAACCTCCCTAAAATTTATCACTTTTCTTAATCTTAATATCCCTTCCACTGCACAAAAAACTCCAAAGTGGTGGTTCAGTTGAGGTATAATTTTATACCATCATAACCTAGACACAGCAGCAACAGTATTTTTCTTCTTTAATTGCCTTTGGCAGTAGGATTTAAACCTAGGGACGATGGCAGCTTGGGTCTAGGGTCATTCGGGAGACAGGTGCTTGGCTCTACTACCATATGAAGTGAGAGTGACCAGAGACTCGAAGAAAGACCTTCAATTCAATCTCTATTATTTGTAAGATTTTTTTTTAAAAAAAGACCTATTTTAAAAAGAAATAGCGCAAATGACCCTTTTGCTAAATAATAAGCAAAATCGACCTCTTTTTGGCCATGTCATCTAGATTGGCCAAAAAGAGGTCGATTTTACAGGATATAGTCTTCGAAATACACCGGAATAGTAGTCTAGTGTAATTAGTAATCCGTAATTAAGTTAATCTGATTATTATGATTTATACGGGACTACTAGTCTCGTCTATATATGAAAGCTATAAATTCCACAAATCAACTGATTCCAAGATGAATCAGCTAATTTCTCGTGGGGGAGTGTCTGAATACCTCCTCTTCTCTTCAAGCACCCTCACAATCCACTCTCTTCTCATTAGATCCCAAAACTCTAACCCTAACCCTAGTATCCATGCAACCCTGCAGCAGAGAAATGCAAGCCATGGCCTCCGCCCTCAATAGCGCCACTCTCCAACACAACTAGATCCAAAACCGTAACCCTAACCCTAGCCCTACCCTCCATGTCCACAATGACTTCCTCGATCACATGATGTCCTCTCTCCCCTCCAAGTGGGCCGATCTCAACGGATCCAACCCCTACGCAGCCGCTACCGCTGTTGGTCCTTACGATGAGTCCACTCTCCTCGCCTAGAGGTTACTACAACACCAAATCAGCGGGGACGGAGGATAGCCAGCTGCAAAGACCCCAGCGACGGTCTAGCTGAACTAGCAGCAGCAGCATCAACGGTGACTTACCATAAGAAGTGAAGCCAACCTCATTCATTCGAAGACTCCCACCACGAGACTATATGTGTGTGTGTGTGTTTTGCGTGTTTGTTTGATTCTATATTTAATTTAGAAGTCTACTGTACTTAGTCATTCATGGACATGTGAAAAGCTAGTCGGACTACTAATTGAGTTATAACTTCAATGTACACAGGACTACTAGTCCCCTGTGTTTTTTGGTTGTGAATGCAGAATACACAGGACTGGTAGTCCCGTGTATATTCTAAGCTTAAGCAACCTTATAATTAGCAATTGCTAATTACACTGGATTACTAGTACCGTGTATTTTAAAAATAATTTTTGCAAAATCAACCTCTTTTTGGCTACCATTGAGGACGAGGTCAAAAAGATGTCAATTTTGCTAATTATTTGTAAAAAGGTCAGATTTGCTAATTATTTTTTCAAAAAAAGTCTTTTTCAAAAAATTCTCTTATTTGTACTACAATGATGATAACATGTTACTTCAAGTACAAGAGATCCTCATTATACTCAATATATGCTCAGCATATTTCATTATATGTCATTAGCAAACTCTATTTCTAAATATATTCCCTGACACTTACCAAATACTTGCAACTTCTTTTTGCATGACAAGAAAACGATGTAAGTTGCATATCTAATTAAGAACCTAGCTACTAGGGATCCTCTGCAAAATTGTGGTCAAGTAACTCCTAGAAGATGGTGAACAAGTAAAAGCACATGATCTCGACCCTATTTCATTTGAATGCGAATGTTTTTAGCTTACATGATGATTAGGATTTTAGGTTCACTGAGTTTAGGCCTTTATTAAGCACTTTGAGAAAAAAAATACTAGGATCTGAACTGCAATTCCAACCCAGTTTTTTGTTCATCATCATAACAAGAGGTAACTAGCACGTGGTGCATCTGTATGGACAGATCAAACCTTTGAAGCAAACCATTATACAAAATAAAATTAAAATTTTAAAGAACATTCTAGAACTCATGATAGTAAATGTTTTCACGTACTTGGATAGAATAAGAGAACTTCAGAGTTGTATTCAAGATCATGATATTAAAAATTATATCTTGTGTAATTTATTCTCCTTTTCCCTTTCTTCTTTTGACAAAAGTAGGTTGTAGCCTAATGGAAGCGTGATTTTAATTCATACCTCTTGCACACTGCTAAAAGGCCATGCTTAGGTCTACAAAACACAATACAACCAAGCCTTTATTACCAATTTTGGAGCTAGTTTCATAAATCTTATTCTTCCATTCGGTTCTGTTTTGCAAATTTAAACTCATCCAGTCATACAGGGGCATCCATTTTAAACACACTATTTGAAATTAAAAAAACTGCAATCATTCTAGAACTCTAAAAAAACTTTTAGCATCCAAATCTAGAAAAGAAACTAAAGAATTACATTCATTGTTTCTGGCTTGGGTTGAACCAGCGTTACCGAATTCGGCATCACTTGAAAACATTTGAAGGTGCTCTTGCTGATATACGTGGCATTGTTTTACGATGGTTGAAAGGCTCCGATTTAATATCACGAAGAGACTCTTTTAACGAAGGGAAATGGGGCATCTAAGTTTACAAACTATAGTCTCCACTATCCTATCTTCTTCTTGAACCTCATGGTAAACCACATCGAAATACAAGTCATAACCAAATTAAACCAAAGTTCCTCCCCCTTGGTTGAAACAAAAGCGGTTTGGCTTTGGTTAGACTTATCATCAGGCTCACGAAGACTAGGTTGGCTCCAATTCCTCCTCCAGACGTTTGTTACACAAGAGCATGATCTTTGATTCTCTAGATTACTTATCACTTTCTTTCTTCATTCTTAGCTGACCGTTCTTGTGAAAAGATATTATAGAGGTTTTCTTTGGGCTATATGGAGACGGACTTTATACTCGTGCTAACTAGATTACTCGGACACGGTTTTTTGAAGAACATAGCTGTGTCCAACACGTGTCGGACACAGATTCTCTGTGGGCAAGTAACGGACACATGTGGTTCAAAATGAAACCCGATTTTCCTATTACTTATACCCTAAACTAGTTTCTTTGGTAATATTAGGTTCAAAACCAATCAGTTTTTGAACTCGAAAACTGAAACTAGTTACTTAGATATTTGAAAAATACCCATCTTATTATCCCATGTGATCAAAACTAAACGTTAGTTGTCAAACCGTATTCTTAGCTTGATTTAATTTGATTCTTAATTGTTATAGAAAATAGAAAGAAACATATAAATGTTATAGGTATTTTAATTCAATATTTGATTTACTGTAAATTATATGTGTGTAGGCTAAATTACCAAACTGGAAGAATTTTCCATAAAAAAATATAGTTTGCCGAAAATCTTGTCGTCGGTGAGAAAAAGTGCCTTACTGTCATCGAGGCACAAGTTAAAATACCATATTAATGCATACCCTATTAACGTCAAAGCAGAAATAAATACCCTACTGGAAAAAAAAGGTTGAGTTAGTACACAAATTTGGTAACTTAGCCTATATATGTATGTATGTACATGTGTGTGTGTGTCTATGAATAAAAATATTGTTGTGTCCCCGTATCCTACATTTTATAAATTTATCATGTCCCGTCTCCATAACTGTGTCCACGTCCGCACCCGTATCCATGGTACCCATCGTGCTTGTTATCAAACCATCTCCAACTGACCTCTTAAACTTTTAATACTATTCTTTCTTAAAAAAAGGTACTTCTAAAAAGAAGGAGTTGCTCCAACACTTGAATAAAGGGTATGTTTGATTAGGAGCATTATAATTTCAAATGCATTTGCAACATGTAATTCTAGTTACATGTGTTGGAGTTGCATTCTACTGTTTGGTTGAAATATAGTTTGAATGACACAAGTTACAAAATCAATGTTTGATTACTTATTTGTCAATCACATAATTACAACACTTTCATGATTATTATTATTTGTTTGGATAAAATTCTTGCGTTGCAAGAACAATTTAAATTCCTCAACATTGTAAACTTACATCTCCTAATTTGTAATCAAATTATAATAATAACTTTATATATTGAATTTTCTCACAACTAAAAGCTATCAAGAATCCACAAACTCCTTTGACTAAAAATATCCAATTTACAAAATTATAACCCTCAACCCTCATCAAGAGTGTTGGTACTTTAAGAGAATTTCATTGTTTTAAGCAAAGTTATTAAGTTATCCTGCAATTCTCAAATGGATATAACAAGGTTTGTTATGTCCTGTAAACAATAAGACCTCTTCCTCCTTAAAATATTACTCGAATGAGATAGAAAACCTATAAATTAAATCGAACCTATACAAAAATAACAATCCATGTTGTTAATGACGTAGAAATACTAAGCAATATCTAAAGTCTGCAATCACTATCCATCTTCTAACACTTTCAACATCACTATTTTAGAATTCTATATAAGGAAACTTTGAAGGAAGAACAAAGATAGATTGATCGCCGACTTTTCTCGGCAAGCTAAAGCCAATGAATATGCGAAAGCTTTAGTATCCAGTACTACCACTACATCACCAACTTGAACGTACCTTTCTTTGATTGGACTACAAAACTTTTAGTGATCCAGTAAACCTTGAATTCTTGCATTCTCCCTAACAGTCATAATAGAGTCTTGGATAAGATGCAACAATGGTTGTTGTGAGGGTCTGCTCAAGTCATAACGGTGCCAATCATCTCATGTCTGGTTTAGATATTATTAATATTAGTAGATATTAATTATTATGAGATACTATAAGATGTTATTTAATATGGTTTTATCTCATACTCATTCTATTTTGTAACATCCTCCTAATATCTATATAAGAGAAGTTAAGATTAGAAGAAATAATAAATGTTTCTTCTCTCTTTCTCGATATGGTATTAACGCCTACTCTTGACCCAAAATAACCCCTCCTTTCTCTATGCCTCAAGGCTATCAAGGGGATTGTGTTGTTCCATGCTTCCCCTCAATGGCTTGGACATAATCAATCTCGACTTCAACATAATCAATCTCAGCTTGAACAACATCCTTTGGCTTCTACATTCGACTCCCAAATTTTTGTCAAAAATGCTAACTACAAAAAAAGCTTAGACTTTTGAAAAAATTTGTATAACATCTAGCGTTCACGCGATAAACATTAATCAAAGTTACAGTTCACGCAATGAACAATAACCAAAGTTACTGTTCACACAATGAATAATAACCAACAATAACGGTCAATTGATGAGCAACAACAGCGTGAGCAGTACTCTCTCACGCATCTTCAATGATACTATACAACAGTAGCAAACAACTTTCAATACTTGACTACGGCATTGCATTTTCTAGTCGACCCATCTAAGAATTCCTATGGCCAACCTGCCTATAGTTTCTTCTGACTAACCTATCTAGGGCTTTTTGTGACCTCCATCTAGGTCTGTGAGACTTGTTCCTATGAGAAAGGACTCTTGCTTTTAGCTTCCTGGCTGTCTACTGGAAACGAAAATAAGGATTTAATTGTGATCTATGTCTGTCTTTAATTTGGTCCATAGCTTATGCTCCAGTGATCTCTGAGTCTCCAACTGTGACCACACTTTCTGAGTGTTAGCATCTTCAAGTACTTTAGACGACGAAATAGTATGTAAAAACTCTTGCAACTAGTTATTTTATTCCATTTGTCACAAGCTAGGGATGTATAGCATACCTACTCGAACTTAAGGCGTGCTAGATATTCTTAGTATTAGTAGATATTATGAGGCATTATGAGATGCTATTAGGTACGATTTTGTCTCATACCTACTTTGTAATATATCTTCTTAATCTTTATTTAAGAGGCTGGGATTAAATGGAATAATGACTTTGTCTTCTCTTTTCCTCTATAACCTCTTTTTGAAACTTGAAGGTCAGTTGAGTGTTCACTTATAACTACGGATGCTAGAGTAGAACCTCATAACTAAGCATTATTGCTATGTAAAAGACTGTGTTTTGTCTGTTACAGAAATGCAAAATTTCAAGATTTTCCGAATTACTATAAGCTATGTGGCCCAATAAAAGAAAGGTACATCCAAGCTGATAATGAGTGATGATATCAATTGCTACAGCTCTGAGATATCCACTGGGTTTAGCTTACCTAGAAAATGCGATGAACAATCTACCTTTATTCTTCCTCCAAAGTTTCCGAATATGGAGTTATTTAATAGAGATGTCAAAACTATTGAAGATGGGCAATGGTCATGGACTTGATATCTTGCTTACAATTTCAACATTATTAACAACATAGCTTGCTGTTGTTCTATTGATAGGCTTCATTTTAATTATGAGTTTTCTATCTCATTTGAGTAATATTATGAGGAAAAAGAGGCCTCAATGTTTACATGATATAACTAACTTTGTTATATCTATTTGAGAAGTGCATGATAAGTTATAAAATTGAATAACCTTGCTTAAAAAATTGTTGTAAAGTATCAGTCACTACACAACCATTCTGAAATTATGATGAAGGTTGAGAGTTGCAACTTTATATTCCAAAACTATCGCATAGATTGAGGGCCCTCTCTTGTGGATGAAACTTGAACTCACGCAACGGTAACATGTTTTCTTTCAAATATGTTTTAAATTCGTGTCCAATAGGTCGGTTGCTCTAATACTATCTTAAAGTATCTACCACTACACAACCACTATGAAGTTATGATGAAGGTTGAGGTTATAAAATTCTCCTACAAATTGACCGCCCTTTCTCTTGGATGAAAATTGGACTCATGCAGTAGTATCATTTTTCTTTTAAATACGCTTCAAATTCATGTCTAGTAGGATTTGAACCTGAGACTATCTTAAAGTCTCTATCACTACAACAACACTCCAAAGTTATGATGAGGGATGAGGGTTATAATTTGATGTTCTAACAATGTTCATACACATTCAATAATGCTCATATATATTGAAATGTATTTACGTAAAATTAGCAACACAAAACTTAAGTTCATTAGAAAGAAATATAAATCATATAAACTTTAAGGGCTAAAAGAAGCTAAGGAAAATAAATTGAATGTTTCGCTTCAATCTATAACTTGAAGTGCATACAACAGAAAGGTGTAGCATAGATTACGTGTTTGCTAATTTTAAATGTAAGAAAAAATAAAAAACTTATAACAATTTTAATAAATAGGACTATGATTATATAAAAAATAGAATTTCAATAGATAACAAGATATACAAATTTATTAAAATACCAAAATAAAATGTTCAATTATATCATCATAAATTTACGTACCACATTCATAATTTCACATTCACTAGATTTTCACAAGTCACCAGCATAATGACATCATTAAATATAATTCACGATGATGAAATATGTTTCCTTTTAGTCTGGGTGTGTTTAGCAACCCTTTAAGACTAGACCAGGACTGAACCTGACCCAGTCCCGGGTTGTTTTTAGTTTGACAAAAAATCGGGCTACAAAAATTGACCAGTATTTTTAGGCAAAATAGTGGTCACATAAACTAGTTCAATTTTAGACCACTTTTTCCCTGGTCCAAACTAGAACCGATTTAAGATTGAATTGCAGGATTAATCCTACCCCAGTTTTGAGTGAGTTGCCAAATACACCCTAATGCAATATGATAACTCTTTATACATGTATTGACATTAATAGTTTACTGAAGATCAATAGTATTTTTCCATCACATGTTATGAGAATTAAAATTCCAATGACACCTTATGTTATTTATTATGTAGATAATGGATGGCAAACCACTTGTTTTTGAACAAGATACCCAAAACTTAAAATCATAGTTGAACTTATTATAGACTAACGAACTCATCCAACCAGTTTAAGAAGTGAACGTCACATGTATTATAAACATCTAAGGATTGTATGGTGATTGACTTAAATTAAAACATGTACATATAGCTGAGTACACGTTTAAACAATGAACAAATGTATGTGTATATTCAAGGTGTCAGTGTTTAATCTGGGTGTATTACATGATAGAAGTGTCCAAATAGGGTCTAGGTGTACGCATTGGTGTCTGATCCGTGTTGGATATGGGTTCGACTTCATGATAGAAGTATCCAAGTAACAAAATGTCAGCTATGAAGCATGACCATAAGGTAGAAAGCTCCATGAAAGACTACGAATGACAAATGGTAATCAACTTAACGTTAGTCCTTGATAATCCAGCAAGATACTTGGACAAGATTATTTTGATAAGATAAGATTTATTATGCATTCTATGGAGCTTGCGTGAGCGTAAAAAGACTAGACCTTATTTTCATATCCTACTATACCTAAGATAAAACTAAACGTGTCTCTAAAGTTATTTTTAACACATTTGAGTAGAGAAATGCATTGGATACTTTTTACTCCATGTTTGATACAAGGAAAAATAAATCATGAAAGATGTGATTTTTGGTGGACCTTACATGGTTTATATTTGTTTCAAATTCCAATTTGTTGAAGAGGATTGGTCTTTTATTGATCCATAATGCATTGTGATGTCCAGAGATTTAAGACCTATTTGAGAAGCATATCAAAACTACATAACATGATTGAAAAAGTCGCACTACCTACTTCGAGTTAGAAATTATAGATGGATACAGATTATTTTAACAATTTTTAACTTTCAACAAGATGGAAAGAAAAGCAAGAAAAAAGACATCAGCCATAACAAATAAGAAACCAAAACTTTATTTTGTAAATCAATTATCAACACTAAATAATGAAACTGTGAAATAAATATCCATATGTACGAAAAATAATAATAATAAACCATACGTTCTACCTTATCAAGTTTGCTTAATAAAAGGGGTTACCGTTCACATATAGGATTTGGTAAGTTACTTTTAAGAAAATCAGAGGGTTAACCAAAATACAGTAACAACTTTACCACTTAGTTTCTATTGTATAATTTCCGTGAGTGATAATACCTAAAAATACAGGAAAATTAAAATAAAAACGTGAATACCTAAGTTCTATATCCGCAATTGCTTTGGAAATGGATATGTGCGCATCTATCTGAACCAGATATAGGTGTTCTTGAAATTCCCAGATCTATGCATACAAAATAAGGAGATCACGCATATGAATTAAGAAATTGAGATACCTTTGATTTATTGATGATCGCACTAACAAAAATCGCAAGTTAGGTTTCAATTAGGTTCGAGATTTTATGATTTTACAAGAAAAGAAAATGAAAATCACGGAGAAAATGAGATACCTTTGATCGGATCTGAAGAGATGACTTATCTCACTTTCTCGGGATCTGATCTGCCCTCATCATCGTTTAGTTTTATTTTTACGGCAGCGCACTGGGGTTCCATTTTAAGGTTCAAATAAGATTATTAACGGGTCGGGTTCAGTTTGAAAAGCATACGGGTACCCTTTTTTTTTTAATATATTAGTCCTTCACATCTTAATATTTTGATTTAAGTCTCTCAAATTGTGTTAGCGTGTTGATATTAGTCACGGACTCCCCGTAGTTAGTGGGATTTAAACTACAAAGAGAATATTCTGTTAAAGTTATATCCCAGGACCTAATACATAGATCCACTTAAACTCAGTAGACCCGAACCCATTTCTTAACTCTTTCTTTTCCAACGATACAACAACAGCTCTTTTCTTTTTCTCTAAATCTATATAAAGATCATTAAAACTCCTTCATTGCTTATTTCTCCTTCTCTAACTTGGATCCCAAATCTTATTTGATCTTTCAATGAAGTTTTCGGTTTCATCTTCATCCGCCAATAGAGCACATGTTGATGGGGCTAACTCGAGATACTTTTGTGGGTTACAGTGCATGATTTGGACTTACAAGCAAGGGGAGGATAATGATCTACAATTCTATAGTTGTCCATTCAGACCCCCATTTAGTCCAACATCGGGAAATGAGTGAAAAGTTAAGTGGCTTAAATAGGTAAACTCAAGACTCAAGTGTAACATTGGCTAGCTAATTTTGATAGTGGATTGAACCAAACAACGTGTTGCATTCTGTGGCTTCCAGGACTTGCATCAGGCTTGTGGGCCCGGGTCGTGACAATAAGAGGTTGACGGTGAAAATGTCAAAGGAATTAAGCATGTGCATTGACAGCACTCGTTCTAAGATGCTCGGAGATGAAGTAGAAAATTATATTATAATCACTCACACCAATGATGGCTCAGCTGGTATTGGCGCCTCTCTCCTTGCAGCATCTCACTCTCAATATCTCGGCATTGATTAATCCTTAGTTTTAGGGATTTTCTGTATACTTTTCCTTCGTTTTACGTAATCCTTTTATATTTTTCGGAAGGTATGCTTAATTTAATACCTGCGAGGTAGCAGCTCATAAAGTGGAAGCAGATTGAGAAGGAAAAGTCATCATCATGGTGTCACAAAATATATAAATTTACAGGGATGGGTAGTGATCTATCTGTCGAGTGAACCCTGCGAGCGGCTCAACAGTTTGAATCTATTGTTTATGTAATTTTTTTCTCCTTTTTTTACTTTCATTTTTCTCTCTATAATTTGGCCTCCTCTATTTTTCCAGACAATTTGATAATAAAAAGTATGGGAATTTATTGAGATTCTATTTAATCTTTATACCTCAGTCTAGTTCCAGAGTGTGTGGTGGTAGTCTGTGTAACTTGATTGAAATGAAATTATTGAAGTTGGGTCATTGCTGGTGGTGAGGTGGAGCATGGACTGCGGCGCCGGGGCTTGTCAATGCATGCAGATTTGGAGGTGATGCTGCAAAGGCTTGACGGAGAGCTCAGTGATGGAGTTGGGTGATAGATTCTCTGCATTCGCATTTTATCTATCATAGTTACATGCATGTATATATGAATCTGTAAATATAAAATTATCTAACTGAAGGTTTAGTTTGGTTTATGTTTCTTGTATTGTTTGTTGTTGTAATAAGAGAGGCTTACTTAAGGGGTCGGAAAGCAAACAAACATTATGATTGTTTTGTATTTATTTTTTTTTTGTTTCATGTGTGGCTAATTTGGTGAGGATGAAGCAATAAGTTGAGCGAAAATTTATGGATATGTATGTTTAATTGTGGATTTGTACTCTGTCACAATGGATCGCCATTGTGATTATAAAATTTAAAAAAAATTCTACATATTATTAAAATACATTTGTGAAAATAACGTTATTAATTAGATTAATTTGATTCATTAAATTTAGAAATTATAAAATAATCCATTAAATATACAGAAATTACAACATTGGCCCTTAGAAGATGTTGAAACAACAAGATAATAAGAAAAATATCGTACATGAAAAAGTTTTATTGCATTATAGGGAAATTATTTATAAAACCAATGTATCTCTATTAACTATTTCAAACCAACTAAGAGAAACATAGAGTTGTAGTGTGGCATGGGTTAGAGAAAATTTATAAGAAAATTACGAGTTGTCAAAAATAAACTTAGTTCTTCCAATTTATATTCTCAAAATGAAGAAATAGTTTTACTGTTGCCATAAGGTTTCTCAAGTGAATGATCCCATAATAAACTTGTAACTAAGTTTGTGTAAACCCTAAAATTTTATTTTCAAAATTTTAGTTTAAGTCTTTATTTTTTTTTCCTTTGAGTCACTTATCACTTCTGGTCAAGAAAAAACTCAAGACATGAAACAAGTAGGAGCACGTGCAACGCACGTGCTCTATACTAGTAAGAAAAATGTACTGATCCACTAATAAGTACCAATCCATCCAAACTACTCACTTTCCTCATTAATTTACTCATTAAATTTCCACTTTCAAAAGATAAAAGAAAATTTTTAAACGTCTGAATAACTCAAACCAACAGACAGAATCTTCATCATCTCAAACAATTATCACAAAATGTCCAAATGTCAGAAAAGCCTCCCTTAAGCTTTGGGAATCTCAGTAAATCCTCTTAAACTTGCAAGAAAAAAACCCAATTAACAATGTTTACCGCACTTTTCAAATAGGAGGCTAAAATTATGCAGAGTGATTAATTTTTTTTTCCAGTTAAAATTGTTGGAACTGTGATGCAAGCCTTGAGGAGGGGTGAATAGGTTTGCTAGAGTTTTTCACTAAAATACAGAATATGCGGTGGAAATACAGAAAAATAAAAGCAAACAACCAAACCAAAAATCAACCGATGTTGAGCCGAGCTTGATTCATCTCTGGATGAGAAGATGCTAAGATGCCAAGATCATAAGATGCCCAAAAATGAGCAATATCCCCTCCTCTTATAGGCTAAGAGAGAGTTAGTGGGGTGAACCGTTTCCTTAAAAGTAGCTTCTGAAAATGGTTATCGGCGAGATTCGCCAATAACGGCTATGGGTGACGTTCGCCAATAATGACCACTAGCGAAGTTCATCAACAACAATCATGAGCGAAGTTCGTCAGAATGGGTGATATGGCTCACCTGGGCTATTGGATGAAACTCGCTACTGCTTGAGTGAGCTTTGCTACAACTTTGGCCAACTTCGCTATGGTTGCGGCTTCGGCTTCGGCGTCGGTGAACTTCACTATGGCTTCGCGAACTTTACTACGGGCATGTGCTTAGGCCATTTTGATTTAGGTGCCCACTTTGATCTGGGCGTCCACTTCTTGGGCCTGTATTGGACTCAAGTATTAGACTTGTGCTGAGTATCGATCCAGGCCCCTCGTGACTTGAGAGATCAATTGTTTGTCTACAATCCTTGGGAAGTGGATGATGTGGCCCACATAGGTCTTTTGGGTGAAGTTCATATAAGACTTTGAGGGAACTTTGCTACTACACTTGGACTCGGCTTAGAGTCCGTTTTGAGAGCGCTTTTCAACTCGGTCCAGAGTTCAACTTGAAAACACCTTTCAACTTGGCCCAGTGTCCACAACTTGAGGATTTACTCGGACCCAAGTCTTCTTTGACTCATATGAGCTGGACCAAAGTTTAGCATGCAGTCATGTTCACATGTAACCCGAGCAAACTTCGTTGTAGCTTATATTTGAGCTCATCTGAAGTGTTTAGCCAATGGACGTTCACTTCTTAGACTTGGATTGAGCATTGGTCCAAGAGAGTATATTTTTATCATCTACAAGACCCCTCCCCCCAAAGTTTTTGAGGTCTTACTTTTGGCTTGTAACAGTGATCGAAATACTTCGGGTAATAGCGAGAGGTGTACTGTTGAACATAGCTTGAGTCGTCTTACTTAGGTTAAAACTTGTACTCATTTGTCTACTTGGCTGTCAGAGGTGTACTGTTAAATGTGGCTCCCTTTGCTATAGATTCATCTTGGTTGAATGCTCGGTTGAATTTAGAAGTGCTTGTTGTTGAAATTCCATCCATTTCTTTATTTGGAACCCATATTTGGAGCGAAGCTACTTGAGCATGTTTGAATGTTTGCATAGCTGTTGGAGCATGGCCAAATGCTAGAATAGCTTTTGAAGCATAGTCGGATCCTGGCGTAGTTGTTAGAGCTTACCCAAATGTTTAGCCATAGTTTATACTCATATGTAGCTGGAGTATTCCATCATCACGGTTGAGCTAGGGAGATTCATGGTGCCCATAGTTTAGGCTCTTGTGTAGTTGAAATATAGAAAACAGTTTATACTCATGTACATATTGGAGTCTATACGGTTTAAGCTCTTAAGGCATTGGAGCATGGAGAAGCAGTTTATACTCGTATACTCATCAAAATGTAGGAAGTAGTTTTTGTAGGAAGTAGTTTAACCTCGTATACCAGTCAGAGGTTAGGAAGTAGTTTAACCTCATAATCCCATTAAAGTTAGGAAATAGTTTAACCTCATAATCCCATTAGACGTTAGGAAATAGTTTAACCTTATAATCATATTGGAGGTTAGGAGAGATCTATAGAGGTGCAATATCGCTAGAGGTGCAATATCAACTAGTTGACAAAATCAAACTAATAGAGGTGTAATGTTAATGTATCAGGTTTATATAATTGGTACTGTTCAGAGGTGTAATATTAACATAATAGTACTAAGGAATTTTAACAGAGGTGTAAGTTAACATGCCAAATGAAATGACCGACAGAGGTGTAATATTAATCAATCAGTTTTTAAGGAAGATTGATAGAGGTGAAATGTTAACATGTCAAATAGAACAACCGACAGAGGTGTTATGTTAACCAGTCATGTTCAAAAGAGTTCGAAGGACGGCTACCATTTGGAAGTGTAGTGTTAATTTAATGGTAGAAAATCAATGAAAGTATAATATTAACTGATCAATTTTTTAGGAAAGGCTGATTGACAGAGGTGTAATGTTAACCGGTCGAACGAAAAGACCGACAGAGGTGTAATGTTAACTAGTCGATGAAGTGGTCTGACAAAGGTATAATGTTAACTGACAGGATCATTAGGGTGAAAACCATTCAGAGGTGTAATATTAACATGACGGTGGTAATACATTTGGAGTCAAGCAGAGGTGTGGTGTTAACTTGATGACTCGCTGGGGATTTTGATTGGGATTTTAGATCAGAACGATCGTTATTTACGGTCAGAGGTAGAAACTTAAACGTGACCGAAAAATCTGTGCGGAGATAATAGTAGCTAGAAATCAAGGGTAATAGTTCTTGAGAAATTTCTCGTTGATTACCACCATGAGCCTATTGCCATTTGGGGCAATTAGGTGATATGCATTATTTGAGTAGGTTGTCTCTACTACAAACGAGCATTCTTATTTGGGTTGAAATTTTCCTTTAGTTTTATGTGTCATGACCATAGGTCAATGAATAGGCTAATACCAGGTCGCCTTCTTTGAAGGATCGTTACGAGATTCATAACTAGTAGATCTTAATTCGTTGCTGAGCTCTGAGCCTCAACTCATCTAGTGCCTCTAGCTGTTGGAGATGCTTTTGATGGTGTTCTTCAGTCATAATCTTTTTAGCAAGAGTGATTCTTAATGACGACATCTGAATCTCTAATGGTATCACGGCTTCGCATCCTTATACTAAGGAAAAAGGCATAGCGCCTGTTGGAGTGCGGACTATTGTTCTATTGGCCCATAGACACTCTCCGAGCTCTTTGTCCCAATCTCATTTGTTGGAGGAGATGAATTTCTTCATAAGCTTAATAATGGTCTTATTGAAAGCTTCAGCTAGACCATTGGCGGTTGGATTGTATAGTGTAGAAGCCACGTCTTGGATTCAGAACTTGTCGCAGAACTTGAAGAGCGGTCGGTCGATTAACTGTGGACTATTATCATGGATGATCCTCCGAGGTATGCCGAATCGATATATAACATGGTGTTTCAAGAACTTAACCATGTTAATAGTTTTGACTTCTCTGAGCGGCATGGCTTCCGCCCACTTGGAGAAATAGTTAGTGATGGCTAGGATGAATCGATGGCCTTTGGCAAATGGCTAGCTAGTGGGCCGAATCATGTTCATTCCTTATGCCTTGAATGAACATGAGGCAATAGTCAGTTGTAATTATTCCAGAGGTTTATGGAATTAACCTACATAGCATCATTTTGGCATAAGCCACTGCATCCATAATTATCATCAATGAATAGTAGCCTAGACAACAGAGTCGATCATAGAGCTCAGGTCCAGGTTGATGAGCTCCATATGTACCATCATAGGCTTCTTGATGATAGGCGTCTAAGTGGTATGCCATCGAATGATCGGTGGTACAACATCTATTTGCTTTGGGTCATCAGGAGGTATGCCAAGTAAGGCGTAGTCGACGATTGGATAATGCTAATCATTGGGTTCGAAGTGGGCTAGCATGACGTACACTTTGTTAATTTCTAAGATTTGTTTCACAGAACATAATTGATGGCTAGCTACTATAATCCACTTGATAGACTTAGAAGTCAAAGCGAGAACGTTGCAAGTGACGCCAAGGCATCGGCGTAAGTGTTTTTGAGGTAGACTACATAGGTTATGTAGAAGCCTACAAAAGAATTAGCAAGTCTCATTGTTGCTTCATGGTAGGGTAGGAGATCGTTTTGTCGAACCTTTATTCCCCTTTATACTTCGCACTCATATCTTGAGTGAGTTGGCCATGGGGCTTGATAATACGACCCCCACACCTATGACAATAGCTCCTTCACGGCTTTATTGTGATGCACCATTGAAATAGAATTCCCACATTTGGTGGTTTGAAGCGATATTCATTTCAGACACCTCGTCTACAATGTCCTCATAGAGCTTTGAAACTCAGGAAC
>JBAKGM010000139.1:21169176-21185670 GCA_037177215.1 Asparagus racemosus
ATTAGTTATAATTGAATAGTTTTGTATGTGTATAACTTCTATGCAATATTATACGCTCTATACATGTTAGAACTAATAACTCTTGAAAATAATTTAGAGGCATGAAAATTACCATCATGTCTTCCATTATTTAATATACTAGGGCTGGTAACGCTCTACGTAGTGTAGGGTATCCTAATAGGATGCGTACTCCTTTAGGATGATTAGATCATAACACCAATATAAATACCATATATACTTGTATATTTATATATCCATATGTGTGTGTGTATAACTTCTATGCATAATATTGTATGCTTTATACATGTTAGAACTAAAACTACCCTTGAAACCAATTTAGAGGTTTCTACACAGTTATAAGAAATGATTACTATAGCTCGAAAGTGACAAAAGCAATTGTATATTTAGAGTACATCTTATTTGAATTTGATTATAATAATACATGGATATTAATTTATTTCCTTCCTTTAATGAAAATTTCATATTTATATATTTTGAATTGGTGAAGAGATTTTCCAGTTTTCTGGGAAAGTCCAAATAAATATTCCTGTTACATATTAATTGTGAACCGAATAATCGAGTTGGACAATCTAGAACACACAATATAAATTTTCTCACTTTGAGCGACTAAGCAAACAAGACCAATAGGGTATGCTCAAATCTACACAAACATAGAAAAAGAAAAAGAAAAGTGTAGGAAGTATTGTCTGTGTTACTTCTATAATACTTGAATTAGTCTCTTGATGACTAGAAAGGAAACAATATTAGACCTTCTTTGGTGTATATTTTTCTCTTTCGACAAATGGTGTTTTTTTTAACCTTTTGCGGTTATTATTTTTGATAGCATCATGAAATCTTATTGTAACTGGAAAAAAAAAACCTAAAATATTTTAGTGTTTCGCTAACCTGTGCTGTAGGGGCTAGATTTAAGTGCACGTTTCACTTTTTATAGAGCGAAATAACAAAGTTGTTACAATTCTCTTATTCCCGCTGTATCACATATTATCTCATATTCTTCGCGATTACAGCCTCATAAGCTGTTATCAGACTACTTTGTTAGTTGTACTTCAACATCTGCAAAAGTCGTTCCTTGCCCAGTGAATACACCTAGGATACATATTTGTATAAATTTGATTTTAGGATCACCATCTACCTGTATCACATATTATTTTAGTTTATAAACAATAAAAAAAACATTAGATGAGTTATTTTTATGTAAGTTAATTATGAGAAAATGCATAAAAAACAATCCCTAAACTTATAAACATGATATTCTACAAATATTTAAAACATTTATATATGATACATCTTTTATGCAGCGTTTATATAAGATATTGCTATTGCATTTAATACAGAACTTTCTGTGCGGAAATCTGAAGGCGATGCTGACGTCAGCCAGATTTGATCAAAGGTTAAAATAAGATGGGAAAAGGCACCCATCATCATGGCCGTCCATTTTGACGGTAGGTGTTGACGGTCTGAGACGGCGCAACAGTGGAGCCCGCGGATCAACGTCATACGATAAGTTGTCCTTAGAGGAGCAGCGTAAAAAAGCGGCATTTTCTCCTTGTCCTATGCAAGACACCGCTTAGCGCAGGAGCACCGAAGGAACATCATACCGCCAATCCTTTTCTACTCGGACATCCAAACTTCCATAGGGAAAAATTCTCTCTTTTTTCTTTCGTGTTCAAGCGATTATTCTCTGTTTTTTGAGGTAAGAAGCAAGAGAGGGCTCTGCGATTCCCTACGATCTCGCTTGCGACGGAGGATGCTGACGTGGAGGGTCTATGCTGACGTGGAGGAGGGAGTATAGATGCCCGGAGGGGCGGATCTAGGGTTTGTAGCGGTCGCCGTCGTCGCTGCCGCCGTGATCTGGTTCTTGGGTCGCCGAAAATGGAGGATGGCGGTGGCAAGGAGGGAGGAGGTCAGGAAGCTGGCGTGGCTGGCAGCCGAGGAGGCGGCCAGGGCGGAGGCCGAGGCCGCCGCCCTTGCTTACATGGTGCCTTTGTTCGCGCCATCTCCGGCGGTCGATGACGATGGAGCTGATGCCGGCAGAGAAATTAGGGTTGGGGATTGGGCGATTCCACCGCCTCCAGCTCAGGTTCTGCGGCCACAGTGTGCTGTGTGCTATCGGCACACAACGACGAGGTGCTCGAGATGCAAGGCTGTCAGATACTGGTATGTTGGTTTCTTTCTGATTTTGGGTAGGAGTTTTGATGATATCATTAGTTTCTATTGTTTTTGGTGTTAGGGCTTGATTTGGGGATTTATGTGGCTTTCTTAGGGCAATTGATAGGATTTAGGGCTTGACAGTTGGTTTGATGAAATGAACAATTTCCCTAATTTCCCAATTCGTGGAATTGTACCAAGTGAGTTTAATTGGCACCAACTAGGAATTTGATGGGGTACTTGCTAAACTTCTGAGATTACTGTATAATTCATACTTCACATTAACAATCCATTGGGGTTGAATTTGGGGATTTTTGTGGAATTTTCGAGCAATTTGTAGGATTAGGGTTTGACAGTTTGCCTGATTAAGTGAACGATTTACTGAAGTTCCTTAATTCCTGGAATTAAAAGTAGTTTATGGGTGCAAGTAAGAATTTGGTGGCTATTTTCTAATGCAATAAGGGTACAGTGTAATTTATACCTCAAAGTGTCATTCATACCTCACATTAACAATCAAGTATGAACTTCTGTAATCTCTTTGTGGATTTGTTAAGTCAATGTACTTAGGTTACAAGAGCCAAGACGTTGTCCCTTTTGTATCATGATGTGATTTGCCTCGTTTAATTTAGGGCTGGTTGCAAAATTGAGTGCCAATAATCACATCTTAGATTGCTCGTAGTACTGCAGCTGACACAGGTTAGTTCATTATGGTCTCCAACTTTTTAACCAACCAATTGTCACTCCGCCATCCAAGGATTTGAGGACCAACAGAGCCCAAATATTAAGAAACTTGACCAAGCTCACTTAATGACATTAAGGCTCTTTTTTGAATCAATACTGCCAACACTACTGCCTTCTCATGCCAATGTCAAGTCAATTCTCACAAGGCCCATTGCATTGGGTGGTTTATATCATTATTCATGATAATGTTGGGAGATGAACATCAATAGTGAACTTGCTTACTCATAGTAATCTTCCGTCTGCCCAATGACCTATAATGCTAGTCACTATTCCGACTTGGGCTAGGAAGTAAGTCCTAGAACCCAAAGTGGTCATAATATATACAGTCTTCTATAAAATCCGCTAACGGGGGTATTCATGCGCATGAGAACATTGTAATGGAAAAAACATAGCCGAAATGGAATTTGCTCTGGCTAGAGCACCCAAAGCCGCTATAAATTTGACATGGGTTTGTCGTAATGCTAGAACTATATCGACTACAAATATGAACATGAGGGAATGTATACATGAAACACGAGGGTTGTACTAGAGGAATGTTTCTACAGTACTATTTAATTGTAATGTATACATGAACATGAGTGAAAGTTTCATAAAGAGGTAATTTTTCAAGATTAGAACTTTGTAACTTGAAATGTTTTGAAGAAATGAGATATAAGTTAAATTAAGGCAGGACAAGAATTATTATGTCGACAAATAATTGGCATTATCCGTAATTAATGATGAAATGAGATTCTAGTTTGAGATAGTTTTGACATGCAAGAAAGAGAATTGAATGCACCATTTAGGTACGGTAAGACATAAGCTAAATAAGCTTCTTAAAGATGTAGTATGCACCAAGATAAATATGGTGAAGCTAATAAATATTCTGTTGTTGTGATAATTAGTAATTCAACAGAGGATCTCTTAGTAAAGTTGAATGGAGAAAGGGCTTCATTTAGATAACCAATATGGGGAATCAAGGCTTTGCAGACACTGACTCTGCATAAATACAGTCACAAGGGTCTTTTACAATGCCTAGCACACTTAGCATATTTTGCTAAACGACGTTGTTGTATACGATACGATATTAGGATATGGTGTTACATTCATTTCTAAAGCCTCAGGTAAAAGGAAAAAAAAGGAAAAGAAAACGTAATTGTTAGGATTTTAAGATAATCTAGAGCTTCTAGGCTTTGATATTTTTAATATTTCAAGATTTATTTCAGTAAATTGGCATTAGGAGTAAGAATGCTAAACACATTTTCTGACAAGTCTCCAACTATTTTTTGTGACTAGCAGTCTATCATATACGCATATGCATGTATTATGTACAAATGTCACATAATGATTGCAGGGTTGTTAGGGATCCTGTTTGGATAGTTTAAAGGGCTTATTGGGTTCAGTCGGAGTCTAGAATCTTCCCGAACCCTAATCTATAGGATTGGGTTCGGACAAGTTATGTTTAGTCCAACCATATTGACATCCCCAGTTGTAAATTATAGTTTTGCAAGTATCACCACATTTGTTTTAGTTGCAAGTAATGCTGCTATAAATAAATCTCTACTATTTGGTTTAGCAGAAGTTCATCTTTGATGTGAATGATCTTCTGTTATTGCAAGGGGAGGTTTGTGTTACTCTTAAATATAAAAAACATGTGATTGGTTGTAAGTTATGTTGCAGAAAGTCTAATGGTGGCATCACTTACAGTCGTTTTGGTGACAACGCACAATTATAGGTTCTTCAAAATTGCACTAGTCCTAACAGCACAACTGCACTGAATACCATGAATGGTGGGTTGTGAAACTCTGTTGCGAATCTCTTGCAACCAAACGCCCCCTTAATGAAATGAAAGTTACTTAAATTTTTTACTTAAATTTATTCCTTGTCTACATCTACACAAGGATTTCTGGGTCCTTGTGATCTCTATTCTCTCATAAATGGCACAATTGTTCTATTTATGACACACATCAAGGTGCTGGGTTACCACATATCTCCGAACTACTAGATATATGAGCACATTATATGGTTTTCCTGTGACTGAATAAATTCTATGTTATTTTGCTTATACATTTGTCTGGAATCTAAATCCTCTTAAAACCTGAACATGTTTTTGTTTTCGAAGTTATATTTGGAAACTAAATCTGTTGATTTTGTGTTTGTAAGGCATAAAATAATGTACAAAGCAAGTTTAATATATTAATCATTACTCATATATTAATCATTACTCGCAGAAATTTATATTAAGGTTCAGCTTCTGTACTTTTATGAAATCTATATTAAGGTTCAACTTCTGTACTTATATGAAATTTAAGTGGAAAGTCACTGTAAGGGAGCCAGAAATGTGGACAGGTTTGCTGCAGGGGTGGATGATTCTTTCTAAAGGGGTTATTAAATGATAAATATTCAAAATTGAAGCATGAGAAAGGTAAAATACTGGAACCATAATGTAAAATCTAACAAGACTTATAGCTGATTCACTAATGTGTCAAGTGACATTTGTCTAATTTTCTAGTATTCATATTTTATCTAAGATTTTTAGTATTTGTTAGGGGATGGCAATGAAAGGGTAGAAGAAATGTCAAGGTCACCATATTTTGAGAAAAAGTTAACACCAGGGCATTCTAGCAGGGCATTCTAGTGGATCTAAGGATTTTCTTCAACATAGACTGTCCATATCAGGTGGAAATATAGTGAAGAAATTAGAATGAATAAAAGATTCATCCCATTCTTTGTGTGGGTGATTTTGCATGGCGTAGTCAATGACAGAATTTAGCCTGATAGTTTTGATATGTATTCATCCCAGGCACATATTGAAAAATGGGTAATTTACTCAAGGAATAAAGTCGCTTAGACTTTTTATAATTTGTAGTTTTAGTTCAGATTAGCACAAAATACTAGGCACCAATGGAACAAGAAGGTTGCAATTTCAACCGATATTTTATTAGAATTTGAAACTTAGCATATACTGTCAACTACTGGCTTTTAAGGTTTTACCTCCTTCAGTTGGAGCAGCCATTAACTGGCTTTTCAGCAATGGTATAATCCAAAATAAATGGCTAATTAGCACATAAACATGTAAATTTTTCCATATTTTTACACATATCCTTTGTGTGTTTTTTCTGCTCGATACCTAAATGTTTATTGATGTAAGACCATGGTCTTAGAGTGACATTCGTGCATGTTTTTGATATGTAAGATAATATTGGGTTGAGTTACAGGAGTATGATAATGTAATTGAGAAGTTAATTGGTGGATATAGGATATTTTCATACATTTATTAAAGATCATAATGTTTACCTTCTCTTCATCTTATTATGCAGCTCAGGGAAATGCCAGATTATTCATTGGAGACAGGGCCACAAGGATGAATGTCATCCTCCCAATATTGATGACCACAACAATGGTGGGGAAAGTGTTTCCAATTTTAAAGGTTTGCAGACTAATCAATCTGATCTGTCAGAGAATATTGCGGAGATTGAAACAAAGGCTCAGCCCAAACGACCTAAGGCGTCCTCTGCAAGACCATCACCTGCATCCCAGTCACCACCAGTTGTCTGTAATGAGGATCATATTGAGGTTAAGTCATTTATTGATGTATCTGAAACAGAGAGCAACTCAGATTCTTTTGCAGACACATCATCATCGTCATCGTCTAGTTGCTCTACATTTTCTGGACTTTTTGAAACATCAGATGATTCTTCTGTCAATGATGTACCTCCTGTTTTCCATTCTGGGAAAATGGAGAAGCGTTCCTGTAGTGAGGTTTCGCCTGAAGGCCACATAACAGTAATTCATACTTTTAAGGCAAGAAGAGATCCACCTGCCAATGCAGGCGTGCCTATGAATAATTTATCCTGTACAAGTAATATTGAGCAGAAGGTACACAGCAGCAAAACATGTGATGGTGAATGTACTTCAGGTAGTCTTGTTTCAAGTTCTATAGGCTCGCGTAATCATACGAACACCAGGCATCCTGAAGGTTCTGTTGACACTAAGCATGATCATGTTCAGACTGTTGCCCCATCTTCTTGTGGGACCGTATCCGAATCGCCACCATCTGAAAAAAGATCTGAAAGTGAAGCTTCTTCTTGCAGAATTGCTCCACCAGAAGCTATTGCTCAATCCGTACATAGGTGCTCAGCAGCTTCGGTAACAGACAATTCAAGCTCTATTGCTGATGGGAAGAGCACTGATGTATGGTTGTTGAAGTCTAAAAACTTGAGAACTCCAGCTTCTTTCTCTTATGTGGATCATGAATCTTCAGATGGTGCAAAGCATGCTGTTTCACGTGATGCAACAGCAAAGAATGAATGTGCGCCTGCACTTTCTGTGAAGCCAGTTGAGACTACTGTCTTTGTTCCGAATGGTATCAGTGACTTAAAAACATCCGTCAGGAGAGTGGTTCAGCAATTCAAATCTTCAAACCTTTCAAAGCATTCACCAGGAGCTAGGAGTGATATATCTCGAAAGTACAAGGTGTTTTTTAATATTTACTTGTTCTTTTTCTTTATTGGGAAATGGCAACTAGGTGTAGGTTAGTGATCCTTTGCTTTTGTTTTGGTAGTAACATATCGTTCTTGTCTAGCAGATGCTTTTTCCATATGATCTCTTCGTGAAACTTTACAATGACAAAGTGGAAATGCGCCCTTGTGGCCTTACCAACTGTGGCAACAGGTAACAGTTTGCTAAAACATTCTAGAGTGATCATATGCATGTCCTAATTGTTCAAACATAACTGTTTGACAGCACGATATTTCTAAGTGCTTTCTGAATTTTCCTTAGTTCACCATGATACTTTTGTTTTACTGGATTCACCCTGAAATTAGCATCCTTTGCTCATTTCCCTGTATCATTGAGTTCAAATTTGACTCAAGACTGTCTGACAGTAGCAGTAATAATTAGCATCAAGTCTGGTGTCATTGGTGCTGGAAACCATAATCTAGGAATAGATATAATTCTATGGTCAACCTTTCTTAGAACCATTTGGCGCATCAAGAATTCTTCAGTTTCTTTTTGCATCCTTTTGTATTTTTTAGATTCTAGATATAGTTCAAGATCGAGGATAGTTCCATAGATGGGTATAGTTAGCCTCACATTTTTCTGTTTTCTTAGAATTCTGAAAATTTCTGTTTTCTTGCATTCTTATAGTTTCTAGATATAGTTCCAGATCTAGATAGTTCTAGCTTTCTAGGTGCAAAGAATTAGGCTCAATCGTTCTATTTTGCTGTTGTTGATAGGATTCTGATCTTGATATCCGGTGCTAATTGTTGAACTCGATCGTTTCTTCTGATATGTCCTATGGAACATGGTTATTTCTTGTTTAATGCAAAATTATGATTGTCACCAGCACATGCAATTTCTTTTATGTATGGCATTTCTTTTAGCTCTTAGAATTCTGTTACTGCATTTTGTTCTGAAATGTTGAAGCTGTATATCATTCTAAATTTGGGTCACAAGCCAATTCTGTATGTTGCTAGCATCTGTGGGCTGACTTTATCAAATTTGTGGCGATTTCCTTTTCTTCTAATTTGCCTTTACTAATTGTTGCATAGTTCTAATTTG
The DNA here is from genome assembly GCA_037177215.1 of Asparagus racemosus. Lineage (NCBI taxonomy): Eukaryota > Viridiplantae > Streptophyta > Magnoliopsida > Asparagales > Asparagaceae > Asparagus > Asparagus racemosus. Next base: position 21,177,628 of record JBAKGM010000139.1, read on the forward strand.
CCTTGGCTAATTCTTGCAGCTGTTATGCAAATGCTGTGCTTCAGTGCTTGGCATTCACTCGTCCACTAACTTCATATCTTCTCAAGGGATTGCATGCTGATATATGTATGTTTCCCTCTGTCCTGGACCTGTATTAGTTTAACTGTTTGATGAAGAGTTTATTTTACATGCTCTCTTTCATGTCCTGTTACTTTATAGGTCCCAGGAGAGACTGGTGTTTCACATGCGAGTTTGCAAGCCTTCTTGTCAAAGCAAAACAAGGACAATCTCCTCTTTCCCCTATTGGGATACTTTCTCACATAAACAACATTGGAAGCAATCTTGGCCATGGAAAAGAAGAAGATGCCCATGAATTCTTGAGGTGAATTGATAGCTCCTGTGTTACTCATTGCCTCTTATGCATTATCAGGTTGAAATCAAATGAATGAAGACTGTCTGAGCTAATTTGGTCGCAGATTTGTTTAAGTCATTCATAAGTAGTTTCTGTTGAAGAAATTAATGATCAATTGTGCAGATCTGAAATTACTTACCAAGTCATATCTGGTTTTCTTGACTAACAAATATTACACTCTGCCTTTTTTGCAAATGGAAGTGGATTTGACTTTTGTGTTGTCTAGCTTATTTTCACGTCTCTAACTTGGATTGGTTTGTAATCCTCCAGTGACCAATATCTGATGATCAAGTTGCAGATTTGTTTAAATCATTTATAATTTGTTCCTCTTGAAGAAACTAATGATCAATTGTGCAGCTCTGAAATTGCTGAAGTCTGATTTTCTTGACTAACCAACGTTACGCTTTTGTGATGTCTTACTGCTTTCCATGTCTAACTTGTTTAAGCATCAATTGGAGAAATTCTCATAGTTCTGAGAAGTTATCTTTTTTTGGTGAATGAAGTAAATTTCCATTAACAATAAGCATTAATATGTACAAACAAATTCCTAGGCATCCCCAGGATTACAGATAGTCCCCACTACACTTAAAAAATCTAAATATTTACAAATGGTGAGGGACAACAACATGTAGTTTTATAGTGACCATCTAACCAGAAAATTTAGATGGAATTGGAGAGTTGACCATACTGGAAAGTACACCAACCTTAATCATACTACATCTGCAGACTCTTTCTTAACACCACCATGAAGCCTTGGTTTCTTTCATGCTAAAGAAAGGAAACTGTATCAACTAGAGCTGCTCCTCTTGTTGAATGTTTAAAGGAGTTTCTCTTCAAGCAGTAACAAAACCATTCAAGAACATGAGTCCAGTCACAACTTCTCTTGAAATTCATCCAATCCATAACTGAATTCCAAACATCTCCAGAGTAAGAGCAATAAAAAAACAATTCTGAAATAGTTTCTGGCTCTCTGCCAACAGAATACATTGATTAACCACATTAATCCCCATCTTATCAAGTCTATCCATAGTAAGAAGCCTCTAATGCATCACAAGCCTCTAATGCATCACAAGCTTCAAGATAAAACAATGTTCAGGTTGAGAAAAATTATCCCATACAGTAGAACACCACGGCTAACAGAGGAGATTTGAGTTCAGAAGCATCAGCAAGAGAGAGCTTTCAACTTCCATTATAAAGCCAGGTTCCTATCCTCGCAATAGCTTCACCAACTGATCCACATTTAGCAATTCACATATCCCTCACTGTCAAACATTATTATTTGTAAATTACTAAAACATCACAATAATACGTATTAATAAGCTACTTTATGATAAATGCTGTGTATTAGAATGTCTCCTAGTTTGGCTCTTTGGTTTAAATTATGCCTCAGATAACAAATCAATTACGATAGTTTATCATACCATCTTCATCCCTTCTAGGGGCTTTTATGCCTACATCTGTGGACACTTCTCCTTGGTTGCATGGGCTTTAATTGCATCTCTGTCTTCTCTGGGGGACACTTCTTTCTAATATCTATATAATTATCCCCATGAGTTTCATGGTCAAGTATGGAAACATATATGGCTTAATTTGGAGTTCCTAATAAAATGATGTTCTCAATGAAAGGATATCAAAGTCCAAGCGAAATCAAGGTTAAGGGACCTGTAATAGACAAATAATTTAGAGGGCATTATTTGCGTGATATGAGTTTGCATGCCATCACATTCTCTATAGTGGTTTTCTCTTCCATATTGTCTAAGTTCAGACATGATCTTGGCCCTTTGATATTTCTCAGGCATCATGGTATATTTATTTATCTCTCATGCTAGACATGTTTGTAATCTTTGCTGCTTCAAGACACTCCATTTACACATCAGTGTATAGTAACATGACATTGCTATCTACACGTAGAGTTGCAATCTTTTGTGCTTTTACAGAAAAGGCTTAGTCTAGGCATGGAAGGGAATATTTTATCACAGAGTAAAAGATGTAGAGCAGATGATTTATCTATAGTTGATAGCAAACATGCCCATGTGCACTGGAATTAAACATAATAGCAGTGTTCCTCAATGGAGATCCTCAATGGAGATTACCCAACTAGCATTGCTTCTTGGAATGCTTTTGGAGACTTTGGACACTTGAGACCTATATTACATGGTCAATGAACATTTGATCTTTGGGGTAAAAGATTCCCTTTTTGGCAGCATCAATTCTGCATGTAGCCAAACAAGAGTTATTTTTTGGGCACTAATATCTTTCATAGTAAATTTTTTATCAAAAGCGAGTCTGGTTCCTTGACAGTATCAGAACACGGGTCTTGGTCATAGGTGTTTTTTTACTGGTTTTCACAAGAACAAAAAAGAGATCTGTAATCAACCTGCTGACAGATACCTTAATGTTTGCTACTGTTGGATTGGAGGTTTTGCCTAAAGATGCTTTTCCACTCCATTATGCATCTCTTCTTGAAGAGTACTTCCCACAACTGTAGATCTGACAAGATTATTTAATTGGATTTTTTTTGGAAACATATAGGTTGACTTAATTTTTATAATTATTGTTTAATTATCTTGAAGGCTTCTGCTCAGGCTATGATATGTTTGAACAGATATGCTATTGACACCATGCAATCAGTATGCCTTAAGGAAGCTGGGGTTAAGGCAGCTGGAACAAAAGTTGAAGAGACGACGCTCGTACACTTAATTTTTGGTGGTTACCTTCGCTCCAAGGTATTGTATATCATCATCTAATTTTCTCTGTCATTTGAGATTCCTTTATTAAGATTCCTCTGTCCTTTTCTATTTGCTTGAGTGATTGATAGTTGATGATTGATGCATACAGATAAAATGCACAAGGTGCCGGGGAAAATCCGAGCGACATGAGCAAATGATGGATCTTACAGTGGAAATACATGGGGGCATCGGAACGCTGGAAGAAGCGCTTGCTCGGTTTACAGCTACGGAAATTCTAGATGGGGAGAACAAGTACCATTGTAACAGGTTGGTGTTGTTTTCTACTTTTTCTCACTCTATCGTCTTTACTATTTAGCGCATCCTTTGACTTCTTGTTGATTGGTTGGTGAACTGTTGGAAATCGTAGGACTTTTCTTTTATTGTTGGTAATTCCATAACTCACTGTTAAGTCTCACATGTCGGATTTGTACATGTATAAGTATCGAGTGCGTACATATGAATATATGTCTGCATATACATGTATGCATGTGCATCCACATGTATGCTAGGTTACCTAGACACTTATATCTAGGCTCTGGTATCCTTGTCCGACACTTCTGTATCCTTGTCCGACACTTCCTGTATCGCTGTTTGTGTCAGGCACACCTTGGACACTTCTCGAATATATGCATACATTTATTTAGATGTGTACTCAATTATATAACACATGTTTTAGTTTTAAAAACTCATGATACAACTTCTTGAATGTATTTTCTACACTTCACCTCAAATTTAAGCAACTTGTTGCCATGTGATACACATGAATGCACAAATCTCAAAGATAGTGTTGATGAATATGACATGCCAACACAAATCTCAAAGCAAATCTAAGCTAATGCAATAGATAAAAAAGTTAGTGGATAGAGCCCTCAATCAACTTAAGTTTATTCTATACACACACACACACAAACACATATGTAGATATACATATACATATAAATGTATATATACATCTATACATCTAAATGGATATATATATGTATATACATATACATTTATATGTATAGATGTATATATACATTTATATGTATATAAATATCTACATATGTGTGTGCGCGCGCGCCTATGTATAGAGAACCTCAAATTAAACGTGTCCGAACTCCTAGCGACTTTGGATGAGTGAGAATACTTAGAACTACTTTATTTGGGTGGTAGAATCTCTCCTTTAGTTATTGGGTTCTATATATGACATCTTCAAAAGCATTAGTTGATGATGTCTTCATTAAGTAACATTAACAATGAATAATTATGTTCTCAGTATTCAGTGTTTATTTATGGATTTGACATTTTTTCTGTTTCATACACATCTCTTTTTTCCACATGTATCCTTATTACATCCTTCTTTTTTATTTTTATCAAATATGAGTTATATTCTCTAAAACGTCAGCCTTTTATTCATTAGGTATCACTAATAACCACTGAGCAGATACTCCATTCATACCCCTCATTGTGAATGAGGCTTTACTTAGCGGAAGATTATCAATTAATCTAGAAATGAACCGTATTACGCTTTTCCTGCACCTACCGTTTATTCTAAATTGATTGGAATTTCATCTAAATGAGATACCATCCGTACAATCGATGAATTGTTTGGCTCTTTTCTTTTATTCATTTTCTGGTTCTTTGTAATACAAAAAATATAACCTTTTTGAGGATAGAATTCCACAACGGTTTGTAGTTTATTTGTACAACAACAACAATAAAACCTTATCCCAGATTTTTGGTCGGCTACATGAATCTTACTCTTCCACTTGGTTATGTTTAGGGTTGTAGTTTAAATATAATTACAGAAAGTTTGTAGTTTAAATATAATTACAGAAAGTTAAACCTAATGCTTTATTGGTCAAGATGTCACCCTTCTGTGCTTATTCCACTAGCTGGTTTCTGATGACCTGCATATGTTATTGGGAGCTAAAGGTAGTTATCTCATCCTAATGTGTGTATTTTGATAAAATGGATTCATGTACGCTGTTGCTTTCCTGTATTGATGTCCTATAATTGTTCTTTGCTCTTGAATTGCAACTTGTACACAAAATGTAGTTTTATGCCTATTAGGTATTTTTGTAATCGATTTGATGATTTTCCCTCATTCTCCAGATGCAAGTCGTATGAGCGAGCAAAAAAGAAGCTGACCATATTGGAGGCTCCAAATGTCCTGACCGTTGCTCTAAAAAGATTTCAGGTGACTAAAAACTTCATTATTATGTCCTGCAAAGCTGATTAACATCAAGTTGTATTCTTGCACTTTTAGTTTCTTAAACCTTTGAGTGTTCCACAGTCAGGTAAATTTGGTAAACTCAACAAAGCAGTTCGATTTCCTGAGATCCTGGATTTAGCTCCTTACATGAGTGAGACAGATGATAAGTCCCCGGTATATAGCCTCTATGCTGTAGTTGTTCACCAGGATATCATGAATGCTGCATTCTCTGGCCACTATATATGTTATGTTAAGAGCACGCAAGGGAAGTGGTACAAGACTGACGACAGCAAGGTATGCTCCTTATTCATTGATCTCTCAAGCTTCTGTATTTTTGTTTTATGTCTTTGATATATTTTTCCCTTATTGTTTAGTTTTTCTATTTCAATTTTCAATGTGTGGTAGTAGCACATTTCTGGCTGGTCTTACATGTTACAGCAGCATTCACCAGGTCATTTCTGCAACCTTAAGATGAGGAGGCTCAGTTATAGTTATTGACTTAAACATATCCTATTACACGGTCATTTATCCTTGAATTAATCTTTCTGTCGCTTTGATTGATTTGCTGAGGATCAACTAACATGACTTAACATAGTTATTTGCGGTTATTGTTCTTGTATTATCACGTTATCGTAAATTTGCTTTGTGTGAAATAGAAATTAAACTGCTGCTTATGAATAATCATTAGTATGATAGTTACCAATTATGGATGTTGAAGTTACTCCTTGTTTATAGAAGTCCCTTCTTGTGGAGTTGCCTTGATCTGGATCTCTAGCTCAATATCACTTTAAAAAGTCTCTAGTTGTTTTTAGCCACTTGAATTTACTAGCTAGCTTGATTCTTTTGTATTCAACTGTGAAATTCATTCCTATGAAAATGCTTTAATGCTGAAAGTGACAATGATAATAATACCTTGTCTGAACCTTCTCTGATATATTTTCTTTCTTTGTTTTTCCCCCAGGTAAAACCTGTGGAGCTTGCAAGTGTCTTGACCAAAAACGCATACATACTGTTTTATGCAAGGTAACTCTACTATCCAAAGACCCTGAAGTTAATTTCATTGTTCTGCACTTCTGTTCGAACAAACAAGTCTCTGCCTTTTCAGGTGCTCACCCCGAGCCCCCAGCTTGATCAGAAGCAGCACTGTATCTCATGACCCTTCAAAGAGCAAGAGAACCAAAGGCTCACAATCAATCACGCAACAAAGGAGCCACGATCCTCCTCCTCCTTATCGATCACACACCCGCCACCCGTCAAGCTTCCAGCCATCCGATATCTTCAATGGAAGAAGACTTCCCTTCTCAAGAACAGATTCCTCAAGCGATAACTCTTCCCTTCTCAGTGGCTCGGATGAAGGTTCATGCAGCACCGACAGTACTCGAGAGTCCACCAGCAGCACTACAGAGGAGCTCTCTGAGTACATTTTTGGAGGCTCAGGTCGGTTCAGTATGAACTCTTCAGTGTTCTCTGAGGATTCTGATGGTTTCATGTCGTCCCCTTTGGTATCGAGGCATAATTTCGCCGGGGAAAGTGATGGATTAAGTTATGGAGAGAGGTTGGGGTGGGAGAGGAGAGAGGTAGAGGGTAGGGAGAGCCCTCAGTTTTTGTATTCTGATGATTCAAGTAGTGAGTGTAGGAAACTAACTGGAGATTTTAGAGGTAGACGGGTAAATGAGCAGGAGCCCAATGTATTAACCAGGAGGTCTTCTACGAGTAGAGAGGGAAGAACTCAGCCATTTTACTAATGGTTTTTTGGTTGTATAGGGCAATAAGCTTTTAGGATGTATGAATATGTTACACTGCTGGTTTTACAAGAAAGGAAGTAAAATGTTTCTCACTTGTGCAGACTTTTGCTTTGCTCAGGTGCCGGACTACTGGTAAGGTTAATTATGTAAGTGAAAAAAAAAAGAAAGAAAAAAGAAAAAGAAAAAAGAAATAGAAAAGTCCATGCGATTGATGCTAGGATGCAAGGTATTTTATTTCTCACGTCACTGCCTGCTTCACAACACGGAACGTTTCTGATCAAATCTTAAATTATTACTATTCTCCATAAACGAGTTACGTGAAAGTTTAATATTATAATAGTGCTAACTGCTGACTAGGCTATTCGCTTGTTAACTGCTTCTGCACCCTGTGGGGTTCGGTGTCACTAGCTCAAAACTAAGTGCAAGGGAGGCAGAGCTTGTCACTAACTAGCATCGTAAGAGATTCCATTGAATGTATTATATATAAAATACTTTAAAATTTTCTTATAAATTTGAAAGAACAAGAAGAAAAGTATATGGTATATGATTATATTTATTCGTACAGATTATTGAAAGGAAAGAAAAGCTAAACTTATCAATCTTCTTATCTATTTAGAATCTTAAATGAGATAGATTTGAAAATTATCCCTGATCATCTAAGACATAATGCAAAAATTCGTCGAAATTTATCCAGAATGATTGTCAAATACTGTTCTTCCTTCCAAATACGCTCAAATTTTTTACAAATCGGTACACTAGATCTAAAGAAAAAGAACGAGTCTTCGTTAGTTATCATGAATGAGTTCTCTCCACCAATGAGTTGGATGAATTAGTCCTCGCTAGTTATCATTAAGAGACAAATTAAGCTAATTCCACGTTCCGATCCTCTATTAGAGGAGGTCTTAACGGACTGTATACCCTATAAACAGCCCCTCAACATCTCTCTCTCTCCCTCATCCTTAAACGAAAAAAAAAAAAAAA
>JBAKGM010000139.1:21190818-21202179 GCA_037177215.1 Asparagus racemosus
AAAAGACTAGCCTGAAAAGGATATCTGTGGCATTTAAAAACGGTGATTCAATAGGCCACAAAATGTTTGTTGAAATTTTAAATCAGATGAAATTCGGAATTCATGTAACTCTCTTAAATGACACAGTCAGTAATTGCAATTTTTTGGGATTACCCCAAAAGTCAAATTTTCCCCTTATTCAGCTCATAACTGACTTAATCCTCAATCAAGGATTACCTTGTTCAATCTTAGTCCTCCAGACACTTTAGTGATTGCCATATCACCCCCAATTAGCACACATGTTCAAAGAATCTAAATCATATTGAATCATTCTCTATCGTCTATCTTTGAAGTAACTTTTTATAACTACAACAATTTCCTAAATCTTTTAGGACTAAAAAAAAAAAGATTTCAACCTCCCTACTCAGTTATAGTAAGTTTTTGACATGTTTATTAATATACTAAGAAACGGTTTAGAAGAAAAAAAAAATGTAATGATGAAAGCAAGAACTGAACATAAAACACGAGAGTCAGTGGGTATGAAACAGCACATTCAGACAGCTTTACCTGAAGCTTTGATGCATTATACATTGGTATGGTAAAGTTCATGCTCACGGGCCCAGCTTCTCTAGTAATGTTTCCTACATTTTAACAAGAAGAAATTAGAATGATGCCAACTATTACTATGAGAAAGAGGGCCAACAGTATGGAACATGTCCATCCAGGTCCAATTCAACAATTCCTACCATGTGCCTCCTGTGTAAAAGTGAGCTTTGCGCGAAGAGTGTGTTCTGACCCACCAACAATCTGAAATATTTTGCATTTTTAGAGATTTATTAGACTACAAGTCAACCAATTAATAATTTTAATTCCACATTTCTACATCAATATGGAAAATAATCGACCACATAATCAAATTAAAGTTTTTTCCCCCAAAGAACTACAAGCACAACTAAATCTCTGGAGGTCAAAATAGATGGAGAGATCATAGACTTACCTTTTTTAAGCACCATTCGAGCCTCCTATTTCCTTCCTTGAAATCAGTTGTTTGTCCTACTGCTCCAGCTTCCAACTCAAAACTAACCCTGAATGCAGTTATCCAGCAAAGCAGGATTAAGCAAGAGAGACATAAAAAGAATCTCCTCAAGGCACAATATGCATCTACATCTTAGGATTGATGAGAAACAGCACACATAGTATAATATCCAGTAAAATTGAAGCAGGGACCAAAAGCAGAGAGTTTTACTGTGATTACATCCAAACACAGACTGTAAAGGCATGTTAGTGTATACGGAAACAGAAGAATAAAGTAAAAAATCATACACTTCAAGAGCATAATATTACAATATTTGTTATGCACACACAAAAATCCTGTCAAGAATAGGGGTCTCCAGCGCATGCCGCTGCAAATTAGGTACTGAGAGATAGTTTATAGCTTCGATATTGGTTCACTGCAAATCAAAATGCACATAATTCTTGACCAGGCAAGGTGAAAGCAACTCTATGACTTCCAACAGTGATACAATAGACTTTTAGAGAGGCTTTGTAACTAATTCCGCATAAACGCAAGTTGCAATTATTTGTCAATAACAAGTGACTAGACTTGAAGGCTATTGACCCAATAATATGATTACAAACACATTGTGGACAGAATAAATATTGCAAGGGGTGTCACTGGAAAGCCATTTAGAACCAAGAACACAAGCCCTTAATGTAAGCTCAGAACATAATGTAAGGAAAAAAGGGTAAGGGAAGCCCGGTGCATGAAGCTCCCACCATGCTCTGCACAGGTCTGGGAAGGGGTCAGACTATTTTTGGTCTAATATACGCACCGCTACCTTGCATTTTTAGAACAGGCTATTACCACAAAAAGGGTAAATTTCACAAAACCCTTGAACTTGAAAGCGTTTGCCCCCTGAACTTTATAAATTAGAGAAAACCCTCCTGAACTTTCAAAATTATACAAAAAACCCTGAATTGTTGGAAATTGTCATAAATGGTGTTAATGTGACAAATTGTCTAAACTATCATTATTGCTATCATTGCAATAAGAACTGGTAGGAAATAGGGAGAGGAGGGGGAGGAGGCAGACCATGGTATTGGAGTACAGCATTCTGGCAAGGAAGAAAAAGAGAAGGAAAAAAATAAGGGGAAGAAGGGGGGAAGGCGATTCACTAGTGCTAGGGTGAAGTCGATGAATATGGGCTCAGGGGGATGAGGCGGAGATGAATGGCAGTGGAGGACTAGAGGGCGTTCTGGAGAGGAAGAAAAAGAGTAGGTGAGAATGAGGGAGAGGAAGGAGGGTATTTAGTTGTGCACTTGTTTTGGGAGTGGGTGTTTTGTTTGGGGTTGTTTGGGGGGGGGGGGGTTGAGACGGACAGCAACAGAGAAAACTCCGCAATGGTTGCTGTCACGACGCGTTTAGGGGGTTTCCTCCAAATCCTCAAGGTTTTAGGGGTGTTTTGTGCAAATCCCCCAAAGTTTAAGGGGGTTTTTGACTTTTGTTATATTTATTCCTGGGGGTAATGCAGCCGATTTATTTAAGTACACATGAGAAAAATTGTCCAAAACACGTCACATGTGAAGTATATGACAACTTACTAGCAGTTGTCAGTCAGGGTAGTGAGACAAGTTTGGGGTTCTCTCTAAATCTAAGCATAAGTTTGGGGGACACCCCAAAATTCCGAGGGTTTTTTAAAACTTACCAAAATACCAGCGCAACTAGGTACATCTCAAATATATGAGATATCTGGAGTGTCATGGTTATACAGATTTATGTAGATACATTAAAGTCATGTATCATATCTCACAAAAAATGAAGGTCCACACAGAAGATGGATACTTCCGATAATGAGACTGTCAACCTTTTGCAGTGAATAACGATTCATCCAAGGAACAAAAATTTGAAATAATAAAAAGAGCATTCATGATAGTAGAATTTCAACACTATCATGAGCACAGAATCCATGATTTCTGTCCTCAACATTAACATATCACTGTAATTAAAGAAAAGAACAACAATAAATCAAGAAAGAAGGCTACCTTGTAGTATAACTTGGCACAGGCATCTGGACTGATATAGTGTTAGCAGTGACAGTAGGAGAGAATTCTGCATGTACTTTCAGAATAACTTCAGCCTGTATGATTACGATAAAATATCATTTTTGCAGTCAATGGGGCAATAAGTTTGTTAATTATACTAGAAACAACGAAACACAAAAGCAAGCATGTGAAGGCTGAGCATACCTTGTATGCTCCTGCTTCTTCAATCAAGGCATTGATGCGGAAAGGAGGCTTAAATTCCTGGGTCATCCGATAATTCATTACAGAAAATTCTCCATCTGGAGGTACCTATGCAAAAATTGATGATAAATATGAAGCAAAGATATATGAATACTACGATAGGGAACTGAACATGTCTAATACAGCTAGCTGTAAATATAATTCTGATTTTATTATTTACTTACCAGTGACAGAGTTCTATCGATATCAAAACTGTCAAGGTGTACAGATTCGTGGAAATTGCAGTCATCAAGGAGCACTGTACCACCTCCACTGGAGCTTCTATAATCTGCCAAGTAACCCAAGGATAATAACTGTTGAGTACATCGTAAGTCCTTTGCACACCTCGAAAATTTTGACATGGGTGGATAGTAAGACAAGTGCGGAACTACCAGATCCTTATCGTCACAACTGTATTCGACAAAACTGTCATGATCAACTTACTGTAAGGCAAGTAAATGATTGGAAAGAAACGTTGGAAGGGATAGAATCCTAGAAGTATTTTCTAAGTAGCAGGAGGTGATCTTAGTTGGATGCATAATGTCTTTAGTGTTCTAAGTCGTAGTTTTTTTATAAGACTTTTTAATTAATGTAAACCTAATTCACCTAAACCCCATGAATAATCTAGATGCAGGAATCTATCCATGATACATTCATGTTTCAGATGGATACAATGGTGACCTGAGAAACAATCTCAATGGGAGGGAGTAATAAAAAAGTGAAGTTAAAATATCTAATTCAACTTGTAATTTCTGAAAATAACATGAAAAATCATCGGCAGTGGTGCATTTAAGGGGGAAGGAGAAGCTAATTGTTCTTTAATTCCTGTATCTGATTCGAGTAACAAATATGTCATGAAATGCTTCTTTACCTTTTACAAACTGTCATGAAATAGTTTGCAAGTCAATCTACAAATAGAGGTCCGAAATCTCAATTATATTTGCATTTTCTCCCCTATCTCACTATATTCTGCTGCTTGATCCATTTATTTCCACAAAAGAAGCTCCTTGATAAATCAGAAACTTTTCGAATTACTCCTATACATTAAACGAACTAAATTCTGCAAGAGCACTGATACCTTAGCTATTTGATCAAGATTGATCTTACAAAATAGCCACTACTTCGACTCAATAGCCTGCCACTACATAATAGCCTTCTACAACTCAATTTAATCTCAAGCGCGTCTCTACATGCCCTAGAAACTTGCGATTTAACAGATCTAAAGGGGAAAAAACTCAGCTCTGACTAGTGCTGCATAAGATATCAACAGGACCCACAGTCAATCCATACTTGGATGAAATCAGAACCTTAATGCATTTATGTTACTCATATACCTCAGATGACCTCGAATTCTGCAAGAGTACTGATATCTCAACTATTTAATCAAGATGCATTTTACAGCTACCCCTTCAACTCAATAGCCATCCACTACATAAAGAACCTTATACAACTCAATTTAATTTCAGGCAGCTCTCCACATGCCCTAAAAATTCACAGTTAAGCAGCTCTAAAGTTAAAAAAACTCAGCTCTGACTAGTGCTGCATGAAATATCAACAGTAAACCCATAGTCAATCCATACTTGGATGAAATCGATTCAGATTATCCAAAAATACTGAAATTAAAAGTGTGTTCCAATCACTTGACATCTGTTTCCAGTTGACTCTAAAAAGAGATAATGTTGGCTAGGTAATAGGGGCATACTATGTCAAATAGTTAATAGAACACAAGGGATGACACGTCACATGTACACTAAAAAGGTGCAAAATTTTATAAATAAAGTGAAAAAAACCTGCTCAAATGTGACTATAGTGCGCCCCCAATTTTTACCAGGAAAAATAGCCTTTACATACCATATGCAGAAGTCCCACTTTTACCGATGCTCAGGTCCTCATTAAGAGCAAGTCGTATTTCTGGATTTCCAGTAAGGTAGCTTTTCATCTGAATAGTTCCGTCTATCTCAGAAGTTAGAATATAACCCTGTTCACATAATGTTGAGCCATGTAATCAATAATTTATTTAAAAAATGACTACTATCAACTATGCTGTTACATTTAGCATGATGACACTGGACCTCAACAAAATTTGGACTGTCTTGTAATAGTAATGGAGAAAAACCATCCAGATAATATTAGTGTTATATAAATTATTAGAGCCAAGGAAAATGTATATTTTTTCATGTGGACTTTTTTCGCTAGTCTTTCAAGAGGAGAATTGATAAGATTGTACTAATGCATTGAAAGAAATAATAACTAAAACTAAACTAGCAACTAGTGACATAACAGTTAATAAATTCCATTAGCCAAGTTTGTGGAGATATGACTGTATGGAGCCCTATATGCAACAGGCTAATATGATTGCTTTCCTAATTAAAGCTCTTTGGTACTAAATTGGATCCAGCTAGCAGTAATTTAGAATAACTTCAGGTCTGCATGGAGCAAAGAGCACTGATCCAGGGTCCTTACACTTTCAGTATCTTTATGAAGTACATAACTAAAAAATTGCTAAAAGATACAGAATAAGAAAAATAAAAAGAGGGAAAAAACATTAAGAACACATATAAACAAGCCTCTACCACTAAAGTTCAACTTATAGGCATGCAATTTCGAAAAGTCTAGTGCTTTTAAAGGAATATAATGTGGGCTGTGTTCAAATCTTTGCATTTCACGTGAGAAAATAAAAGAAAATGAGAACAGGTATCCTATGGGTTGTGGTGAGAACTAGTTAGTGGAAAAATATTTTAGCCGGCTCATGAGCATGTAGCCTGTCCAATCCCTACTTTTGACAGCCAACCCAATAAAAAATAGCTGATAAACCTCATAGTTTCAGCAGCTTTGCCAGTTGCGCCTTCATGCTTTTAAAATATCTAAAACTATGCTTTCCTTTTGAGGATAAAATGAAAGACTCAAGTGAGATGGTTTGGCCATATGCAATGGAGGCTAACAAATGCAAAAATTAGGAGAAGTGATAAGATTATAATTAATGAACTAAGGATGACTAGAGATACACGCAATAGAACTCGGTTGGAAGCAATTCAAGCAAGTAAGAAGGACAGGATAGTGATTAACTTAATGGGGGACATAACCTATAACAGAACAGAACGGAAGAATAGGATCTATGTACCCGGCCCCGAACATTTGGGAGAAAGGCTTAGTTCTTGTTGCATGCTTGCCTTTTTTTCTTTTCACTCAAGACAATGCATGATTGAGCCAGCATAGCATCTCCACAAATATGACTACAATAGTGTGGACTACTGAATAGATATTGTAAATGTCACCTTAAGCATAAATATGCCAAATTAACTTAAGGGATTTGTATGAGAAAATTTTTAAACCTAAAACTAGGTTTAGCTCAGGTCTGGCATCTGACAATGTGAGAAACTGGCGAAGCCATCCTGCCACATTGAAACTATACTTGAAACTAACCAACATTTACACAGAGTTTGGTCAAGTGAAAATCATGATGATCACGCCAGCAGCGTGGATCTTATTACCATGGCCAGTTTGCATTGGATAAAAAAATTAACTTGCATGTAAGCAGAACTAAAACAATAAAGATCTAAGATAGAGGGAACGTTTTAGAAATTAGTATTTTAACACTCACACTGGAGCTAAAAGTGACACTTATTTTCTCAATAATGTCCACAAATATTTCCTCTCTCTTCCTACCACCAGGTTCATTAGCTACAACAGACTTGGTGACAGCTGTTCCAGGCATCCGCTTAGTGCTTTGCTGCAACAATGCAAACATTACTAGTTAACAGATATCCAATCAAGTAATTCTGAAATCAGAGGCACCCAGAATATGTAGCAACAGTGTCTTCTGTTAAAATATACGATAAAACTAAAGAGATACCATAAACATGGCTGCAGGCCCAAGAGGCGGTAAACGTCCATTATCAACTACATAAGGTTCATTAAAGATGTAAGACTTCAAAACCTCTGTTGAAGTTGTTTGCGGATAACCAAAATCCTGAAAGTAGGAAGAGAAAATGGAAAAAGACAATAATTAGACTAGTTAAATATTTTCATAAAAGTAAATTCACAATGAAATCCAAAACTGATAATGGATACATTATTTAACATATATTGAGCGATGATGAACCTAAATGGGAACTGGTTGATGACCAGGAGGAAGAGAAAGCACAAGCAAACACAAGTGTGATTGTGAACAAGATAGCACCAAAAAAACCTAATTAACAACGGTGAAAATGAATTGTGAGAACTGACAACCCTACCTCCTGCTGTGTATACTGGCAACTTCAGTCTCACTGATTTATAGTTGTCTTATTCATATTGAAGCTTCATTTATCATGTAAATGTGATACATAAAAATTGTCAATTATATCATATATATAGTCAATGTGGAAAATAACATCAAATTGTTTAAATGAAATAAATAATAAGAAGAACTATGATAGGGGGGGGGGGGGGGGTTGTAGAACACCTAAAATAGAAGATATTGCTGTTGAACTACCAACCTGACTAAGCACGACCATCAGTGAATACCATAATATGGGTGAGGGGGAGAGGATGATAGAAATATGCAGACACTAGGACTTTCTTTTCAATAATTGGGCCAAATTAACAGGTTAACATTAGAACCCTCATGTATAAATGCAAACGGTAGATATGGCAGTCATCATTCTGGAGCGTTTAACCAAGTATGGACCACATGCTTGGTTTTCCTGAATAATGACCAAAAATGAATGCCCCGAATTCAACATCATTCAATGGCTCCACCTGCATATTTATTTATCAGAGATGTATTAGAAACTAACCTGCAGTGTTGTTGATTAGGAGAGTTAATAGTCATACGGTGTTTAAGCGAGCACACAACACAAACATACTTTGTTCACGTAATGAGAACACATATTTGATACAATCCACCTTTGCATTTTTTGATGTGGCTGCATAAGTGGCCGCATCAAACTATATTAGGAAATTGATTGAGCATTTTTCAGTGAATTTCAAAGGTATTCTGTGAATTTTTCTTGCTGCAATTGGTCATGTTTCTTGCTATCAAATACCCTATTGTTAAAATCTCAATTTCTGTTTGTTATTCATTTTTCCTCATTATGTTAAAGTAGGACATCAATTTAGCATCTGGTTTAGAAATTATTAGCTCACTTATGGTCACTTGCATTCACTTAAGGTTTATTTGTTACATCATTAGTTTTATTTACGTCTAATTGTTGCGTGTCTCAAGAGCTACTCAGTCTGATCTAATATAGATGTCCATATAGTTTTTTCATTGCATTAGATTATTTCATTGTTCATAACATTGCATTTAGGAGCCCTTTAAGTCAATATCGCAGCATAAATCATATTCATCCATCATAAAGCTATCGTGAGCCAGACACCACATTTGCCATTGTCTAGGATTACACAGCTTTGAAATAAGCACCATATGATCAATATCAGGAGTTTATTCCTGTAAAAGCAATGAAGCAAAGGCAACCCAATTTTATTCAAATAACGACACTCATCAACAATAATAATAAACTGCTAAAAGTAATAAAGTTGTTGAGTGCTGCAATAGAAAATAATACTTACAATCACTTCATCGAGCAATTCATATACAAGAACAAAATTTTTCCGTAATGAATCTTCATTTAGAACACCAAGGTAATCTTTGATAATGCGTGCAATTCTTTGTAAAAGCTCCAAAACAAATGACGGTGACATGTTAACTCTTGTGGTCGCCACAAACAGTAGTCCAGCAACTTTCACATGAATATAATTCACCCCATCTACATTCTGTGACAAGGAATATGAATGTGAGTACAACAACATAAATAATAATAATAGAATAAGCTCGCAGGAGATCTCCTAGATCAATGCCTTCTTCAAAAATATATTCTACAAAAACAAAAAAAACATTTAATAGCATAAAAAAGAATGGGGTAAAAACAACAAATAAGATTTGGAAGCACCGAGGCCAAAAGGAAAATTCCAACAGGAGCATTCTTTTTAGTTGCTGTCTTCTCAAAGCAATACACAATTATATATTGGACAGCTTATTTTAGGGGCATATTGGGGGCAGAAAACTTCATGTTTGTGAGAGAACCTTGGAGGACTACAACAATAGCTTCATCTTCATGCAGTTATCATTTCAAAAACATTACATTTTCTTTGAAGTTCAGGACGAAATCATACAGATCCTAAAATAAATTTATATAAGCAAATACCTACAAAGACAGGTGGCGCCTCCTCATCCGCTTCCTCTCCTTTCCAAAACTTCACTTTGCGGAAGAATATTTCCGCACTCCCTTTTTGCACTTCACCGCGATCTGAGACCATAGTCGACGTAAAAGTTATAACAGTAGAAAAAATTCTAAGCTTAGCATAGATCTATTGCCTAACGCGGAAAGAAAAAACGCACAATTTTACCACAGTCACCACTTTATCCACTACACAAGCAAAGATTCTAGACAAAGAGGCGCAGCCACAACATAAAATGAAATTGAAATCGCATCATAAGCTATAAGAAGGATCATCAATTGTTTTTAAAGGTAACAGAGTATCCTACGCAGCACAAATAAACCGAAGCATTTGTAACATATCACATCAGGTCATGAAAATATCAAATCATACATCTTTAAGTACTTCATACAAAAAATTAACTTCCGTCGATCACCACAGCAGATGACTCATGCTAATATATGAGAAATTACATGCTAACTTTATATTTCCAACCAAAATGTGGTACAAGCTAAGATCACGCAGTACTCAGATCCAATACAGTCCAAAGGTTCAACACTGCGATTGACAACGGAGATTAGCTCAAGGATCTAACTAGGAATCAGATCAAGATCTCAAGATTCTCAAATCGATAAAGAATTGGTAGATCCAAATGTCTATTTGATCCCAAATTCATGAATCTTCAATTAGACAATAAGAGATCTCTGATAATTCCTGAATTGCTTCCAAAACCCTAAAGAGAGAGAGAGAGAAGGGACTTACAGTCTCTGAATACGATGTTGTCGCCTCTTTGGGAGAGAACGAAGAACTGAGAGATCATCGTCTCCGATCGGGGGAAAATCTCGCAGGCGAAGAACAAGAACGAGAGAAATTGGATGCAGTTGGAGTATCAGTACTACGGGCACGCGGAGAACACGTGTAAAGAATGAGAAACGGGTTGTTCGGATCGGGGTTTTTCATTTGAAGCCCGACCCGAACTGAATAATACAGCGCATTTTAGTGGATTCCATTTCTCTCTCTCTGTCTCTCTCTCTTCTTCTCGCCCTATCTGTCGGCGGCTGCGGTTTTTGAGGTTCTTTTCTTTCCCATATTTGTTTTTCTAGTTGTAGTTATTATTTATGGGGTTTTGTAGCTATGGGTTCTACAGAAAGCTTTTAATCTCTTATAAAATCGAAAATTTCTTTGGGTAAATTCAACTTGGATGTGCTTAAACTTCAGAAAGAGTTGATTTTAGGGGGGTCTTTTTTCTTGATTTATACTAGGTATTTGTGTTGTTCTTTCTAATGTGATGCATAACCAACTTGGATTTAAGAGGGATTTTTTTAAAAAATGTCAATATCCGTTTATGATTTCTAGGTGTTTTATAATTGGGGGAGCTGCTATGGATTGCACAGTAGATGTCGCAGCTGTAGAAAGAAAAGGATTGAGCAGGCCAGTAAGAATTCGACCGTCAGTTATAAAGTTCTAGCTTCATGTTCGGGCAATTTCTTACATCCATTTACTGAAATTTAGTGTGTTTTATTATTATTTTTTTGTGTTCAATTATACATATATCCATGTGTATCTTTAGCTTTCGCACCGGCACCAAAAGTGTATATGTATACATTTATATATACATTTTGTCACGACCCAAATTTCCAAACCTGAAAGGAACATTGGCGCCGGACTAATCCTGTGAAAATATCCTCTAAAAATCTACAAACATCAAAAGACCACAAAAAATAATCTCCTCTTGAATTAAAAACCAACAACAAATATTCCCTATAATCTAAAAGTCGAGTGAGATAATAAATATTCCTCAACTTGAAATAAAAGTCAACCTAAAGGGAAAATATTCCATTATTACAAAGCTTCCAATTATCAGCTACATATCGAAGACTTTATTCAACTTTCACCTAG
>JBAKGM010000139.1:21202279-21217347 GCA_037177215.1 Asparagus racemosus
AAAACTAAAATAATTTGACTTGATAAGCAAATTATTAAAATGATAAAAATCATCAATGAGCTCACAAATTTGATACAATATCTTTAAAATAAAAATTTCATTAGATGGAGAATAAGTAGGTCACGTCTCAATGCGGTCAACACTTCATACCCCGGTTGACTCTGTAAATCCCACAATTATTATGCCCGTGCTTCCGGGACGGTGAGACCCAAATTTGGGCTCTTAGCGCTAAAAAAAAACCTCATAGAGGCACATTGAGCCATGTTTAGATGACTTACTTATCCCCGACATATACCGATATATTGACTTGAGATGCATATATTTTAAGAAAAAGAACAAAGTTCATATAACCAAATATTTATAAAGAAATATCAAAGGCCAACCGATAATGAAGTCAACTACATATGCATCTCAAGAAACGACTATATTAAAAAGACATGATTGTCAACGAGGTGAAATAAGCATAAACTTATACCAAAATATCCATGAGCATCACAAAATCAAACCAATCAACAAATGATATACCAGTAAATCATACAAAGGATATAATCTATCAGGAACAAATCCACGTATACTTAATATAATTTTATACAAAAAATACACAGCACACAATGCATAAATTCACCACTTACCTTAACCCACAAGACAATCCAATCCAATTCCCAACGATTCGACAGCGCCTCTAGAACCCACAAGACAATCCAATCCAATTCCCAACGATTTGACAGCGCCTCTAGAATTTCCTAAAGATTAAATTCAAACAACCATCAATACGATCCTCCTACTAAACAATTGATACATTAAACAACTATGCCTATTCAAAATATCATAATATATTACTAAAAAATTTAGCAAACTAGTTTCTGTTTTTTGCTTGCTACAAAAAGACAAAAGAACATATAGCTTCCATCTAAAACCCAAACAACTAATGTTCTATATTCATATAAGATGATATAAGATCTATAGGAGTTACTAGAAAACAAGTGCTGCACTATACCTATCATTAGACAAAAGTATTGAAAGGTCATGGATTTTGTTCTACGGCGGCAAGCTTATTAAGCCTTAGGTTTCAAAACACATTGATAAGCGGCGGCGAGATCCGGCTCGGTGAAGGGGGCAAAGGAATCCTAGTCTTTGTACATGAGTTTCAAGAAACCACTTGATTAGAATATACTTTGAGAACAATAAACAAAGTTTGTATAACCAAATATTATATAAAGAAATACCAAACGAGATCCAAAGTCCACTCATGACATCTTTGTGGGGTCTCTAGAAATTCCTTGCTCAATGCTTATTTCCCCAAAAACAAATCAATTGCTTCTCCCTAAGATCTTCAGTCCCTCGTTCTCTCTTCTTCTTCTTTGATTTTTTTTTTCTTCTTCTTGCTGCGGCTTCTGAAAGAAAGACGTTTAGGGTTTCATTCCTTTCCTTTATAAGGGTTTCCATTTACCATAAACCCCTTAACAAATTTCCATTTGCATCAAGCCCCTTGACAAACATCAATTTCCAATAACCCCTAACATAATTATATTAGATAACTTTCTTTTTGAATAAAGGTCCTTTATAATCTAATATTCATAATTAATATAACTAAACAAATTCATAATTAATATAACTAAACAAATTAATAGCTTGTATAATTACTAAGAAAATTTATAAAATATAATACTTATAATCAAGTGAAAATTCGGGTTATTACACATATTTTATAATATTTGAGAACCTATAAATGAACAAGAATAATATAAATGGTGATTCATACGTTTCATTATAAGCGATGGAATGGGATATATTAATCTACTCTACAGGAAGAAGCAACATGATTTTCCTGTATGGACGAATAGAAATGCATTAGAAATTGGTTTCATCATGATGCAAAATTTAAATTCGAATTATTGAAACTTATTATATTATTTTATAAATTTAATGTATTTTAGTTACCACATTATTGCTGCTTTTATGTGCTTATTTTTTGAATTTTACTGTATAGGTGTGTCATATTACATTGTTTTTTGTTTGTGTCCTAGTTTATGTGTTCATGCTTCTTAATCACAGGAGATTAAGTAGCAAATTTTTATCTAAAATGCAGTAACAATAAGTCTTTTCGTGTGCTAAATTTCTCCAAACCCCCCTTCACGAGACACCTTCTTTCTTTCTCTATATCTCCTATGTAGGCATCTCTTTTCCTCTCACTCAAGTAGAATCATGTTACACTGTATTCATTTAAGATATATTAAAGAAGAACCTATACTTATTTTATAAAGATTCTTAATGGAAGTTTTCTCACACCACTGAAGGGGCTTATTTGCAATGCATTCCTTCTTTGAATTTGTCATGGAAGAAACATACTATTTTTTCTATACAAGGATGGGTATCTTCCCCCATCTCTGAATTTAGTAGAGAATATTCTCTTTTATGTTGTTGTTGTAATGGCCGTCACAAGCCGTACTGACTCTTTTCAAATTCCACTTGAAGAGTTAGAATATTCCTTGTTCTAGTGTGAATCTTGTTTACAGTATGATATTCCTTGCAAGAAATTCTATATACCTGCCAGGTCTAATCCAATTTAATTACATTGATTGTTGGAATTAGGTATATACAAGAGGATATTAAGCTCTTAAGCTGATTTATCTGATGCGATGTTTATCCTTACGTCTCTTTTCCTATTTACTTTGGTAACAAATGTTGATCTAATTTTACACATCTATTCTATAACTGATTTTCTCTTAATGGGATAAGATTTAGACTATGGATAACTGCTATATCAAAATGATGCTCTTTCTCCACTTGTTGGCAATTTAGTGTAATCACATGCAGACATGGAATTTTTCCTTGTTAGAATTTTCCTTGAATTCAAACTTATGGGCTGTTGAAATCACATTGATATTTATGTATTATGATGCGATCAATAAGTCTTCTTATCATTTCGCTAAGTATACTTGAACAGGGTTCATCAAAGACCCTCCCTCGGATCGCACAAATAAAACTCATAAGCCAACACCCAGAGGTTTATGAACCATGTGACGACTCATTCGCTCTAGTCGACGCTCTCTTAGCAGATCGAGCCAACCTCTTACTCCATCAACCAACCCTCTGCCTGGAGATTGGCTCTGGCAGCGGCTATGTCATCACTTCCCTCGCCATCATGCTCGGATCAGAAACCCCAACCGCACACTTTTTCGCTACCGACATCAACCCCCATGCAGTTGAAACCACCCGTAAAACCTTAGAAGCTCACGGGGTCCACGCCGAGATTATAGCCTCCGACATAGCATCTGGGCTTCAGAAAAGACTTAAAGGCATGATGGATGTGGTCGTGGTTAATCCGCCTTACGTACCAACGCCAGAGGAGGAGGTTGGTCAAGAAGGGATAACAGCTTCTTGGGCAGGAGGAGAGAATGGGAGAAGAGTGATTGATAGAATACTTCCTGTTGCTGATGAATTGTTATCAGAGAAGGGGTGGCTTTATATGGTTACGCTAACGGCGAATAATCCTTCGGAGATTTGTCGGTTGATGAGGGAAAAGGGGTATGGTTCGAGGATAATAGTGCAGAGGTCAACGGAGGAGGAGAGTCTTCATGTTATTAAGTTTTGGAGGGAAAAGGGTGATGAAGGGAAGGAAGGGAGTAAATTTGGTGGTTCTGGTGTTGGCTCTTGGCTTTCCCAGCTGCCTCTGTTGTCTTTTCTGAGGAATAATGGGAGCAGTAACTGAATTGTTTTGAGATTAATTTGAAGTTCAAAAGGAATAGGTGAAAATTTCTGCAAATGTTAAGTCTACCTTGTTGAGTGATAATCAAATGTAATTTAAGTTAGTCATGCTTTTGAGGATGTTGTTGGTGCATAACTTCATGCCTCTGACTTAAAAAAAAAAATTCTACATATCTTGTACAGAGAGTTCACTAGAAATATATTTGTGCTTTATTGCTCTATTCTATTTTTCCGGTGACTAGCATTTAGGAATGTGCCATTTCAATTGTTTTGTTTTTTCTTCTTTGTTGATAGAAAAGCTTAACTGAATATTGACATTGATGTATATTAGCCCTAACGGACCTCCTTCAGTCAAATGCTATTCTGTTCAATTTCATCCTACAGATCATTTAGTTTGTTGCCCTGGGAATACAAAAATTCAGTATCTTGTGGCATAAAGATAATCCCTCAAAATTTTTTGGTTTAGTTTGTGATGTATAAAGTTGCGCAAGCCTTTAATCGAAGATGAAAGAAATTACGTTGACTGAAAATGAGGGAGTTTCAGAAGTAAATAAAGTTGAAATTCCCTGCTGGTGTCTTTATTCCCGACATTTTAGCTCTCTGTAAATTATAGCTTCATTTGCAATTTTCAGTCATTATTAAGTATTGAAAAATACAAAGTTAGGTGCAGCTCTAGAAATGGTGGAATTATATGCCTCTTTATTTCAGCCAGATTCTGATTTGGGGCTGATTTTCAATCTATGATGAAGTGATTTCCATCAAAGTGGGTGCAAAAGCACAAAGAAAAACTGCATGAACCCAAGGCCTTGTATTAAGATGCTGGAGGTGGAGTTGGATGTCAGGTGTCTTCACAATATCCACTGGCAACAAATCCATACGATCTCCGGTCTCAACTCACCCTCACGCTCTCTTATCCCAAATACAAGATGAGGTGAATCCATCACTTGGATTTCTGCTCTTTTTGGCCCTTCACTTAGATATCTTATGGATAACAGCCCCTGACCCGAGGCCCCCCTCCTCTTTCATATAAAAACCCATCAAATATCTTCTCTCCTCTCAACCTACTCTCCCTTGGTGCACTTTTCCATTTTGTCTTCTATCCTCCGAGTTGACCAAGAAAATGTATCATGATCATCACGTCCCTTGTTGGCACCGTCACCCTCAAAGCTACATTACAATGGTAAGCTATTAGCTTAGTGTATGTAGAACTATGGTATCCTTCTCATGTTCAATGCTGTCTTAACTGCGATGAGCTCGATATTCAGGTTCAGCACTTGATAGAGAGATGTTTGCTCCTGCGAATGAGCCAGGACGGATGCGTCAAGGCTCTAGCGGAGCGAGCGAGTATTGAACCACGCGTTACTCTCACTGGTCTCTATCTCTCTATTTATCTCCTCTTTGTCGATCTCGAACTTCAGAATTCTCAAACTTGAAACTTGAATGTTGAGGTTGGTGCTTTTGCAGTTTGGAGGGAGCTAGCGAAGCAGAACAGAGGCTTCTTTCATGCCTATTCCAGGCAAATTTCACCAAGGCAGACTACTTGTACGAGTATACGACCAACGAAAAACTACTCTGTTTGGTGAATATAGTTTTTCTGATGTAGGTTAGAAACTGATGTTCTTGTTTTTTGCAGATAAAGGGTTGCAAGGTGCAATGAGACGCAGAAGAAGAAACCACTGGAGGTGCGGAAATTGAGTTCAGCAAGTATCCACTCAAGAAAATGTTGGCAGGAATAGGAAGCTGCATCAAGTTCCTGGTGCCATCACCATGAGTACTTTAGTCATTGTCAGGGTTAGAATAGGTAGTATTTGTAGGTTTTTTTTCGCATGTAGCCTTAATGAAATTTTTTATCCTATCATCACGGATATCAAATTTCATGAACATATATTTTAGATCTGTTTAAGCAGTAAATAGATAAAAACCAGTATGTGAACAACTCATATATTATCACCTTGAACTTGTTCATAATATTGTGCTCCAATTAATTTACTTTTGACTAAAAGAACACGTATGAGAATATATACAGAGAGGATAACAAATAACATCCTCAACAAACTGTGAAAAATTGATACTTCGCTTGTCTTTCAAGTACTGTAGCATCTGTTTTTTAACTATCAAAACATCTTCATTTTAAATATGACAGCAAGCAATCAGCCCTTGATCTACGTTCTAAAAACCAAGAATTGAGAAATCTGGAAAAATTTGCTTCCATCAATGATATATACTTTCGGATGTACCAAATTAGTAAAACATGAGACACTAAAACTCCTGATTCCAGGAACTAGAAGCTCACCAAGGCACGTGTGTTTCAAGCGAGTAACAAAGATCGGCATACTAAAAACCCAGATGTACGTGCAACAAAATGTTTTTCAGATCGAATACAGAGAGAACCAATGCCATCCCCAACAAAACAAGCAATCAAGTGCCGTTTACTTCAAGCAGTAGTTCAGCTAACGTTATCCCTTCTTTTATAAATCTTGGAGAACATGGAAATTCCTGCAGCAGAGAATTAAAACCTATTATTGTCATACTTTTGGCGTAAGCAATGCTAACAGCATGTCGGTCTGTGTACCTCCTCTTTGTATTGACTGAGAAAATAAGATTGCAACAAAGTGTCTCCTGCAATTAGGTCCTGTTATCTCCACCCATGTTGTCGTGGACAATTGATCCGGACATCATTGCTTTTAGTAGGCATTTAAGTCTTTCACATTTTTTGACAATTCTTAACTTTATACAACATCAGGTTTGCTGAATTTTCAAAATGTGCTACTAAAACAGGTTTCTTACCAAGAAATGAAAATAAAAAACCTTTTCTTTCCCTTTTTCCTTTCTCTTAAATCAATTAGTACGACTTGATAAAAACCGCTTGAAGCTTGACATAAACATGATGGTAAAGATAGCATTTCAGGGCAAATGTAAAGATAGTGATGGGATGTCTAAATTTGAGCCTCTGGTAATTATTCACTCAACCAAAATTACCTGAGTTAGTGGAGTTTGTCTATCCATCCTCGCATAAGATTAGAGTGCCACACAGCTGCAGCTGCAATCAAGGAAATAATTTCATAGTCAATGAGTTTTTCATCCAAAAAAGGTAATAATTTTAATAACACATGCATGGAACCCAGACCACCGAACACCCAGCTGAAACACACACATATACCAAGATTGATTGCAAAAACCTTACTTGCTAACGTTTTCACTATTGCTAAGGAGTTGTTTCGTTAGTTGCAATTGTAATTGCAATACAACTACAATTGTTGCAATTGTCGTCACTTACAGTTGTAGTTGCTTTATTCAATTTTACAATTTTGAAGGTATAGTCCAAGGGTTTTGTTTGAGTACCAGGGTTCTTTTTTGGACTTCTATTGGAGAATCGTTGCAGTTGGAGTTGAAATTTAAACTCCTGTTGCTCAAAAGATGGCAACTATTTACACCCAAATCTGTCCTCCGCTATAATTGGAGACATTTTTTGACTTTCTGTCTAAGGTTGGTTGCAGTTGGAGTCGAAATTTAAACTCCTTCTGTTGCTCAATGGGAGTTGAAATTTAAGCTACTCCTGTCGCTCAAAAGATTGCAACTATTTTCACCCCAATCTGCATTATTCGCCAGTTGTAATTAGAGGCTTTTTGCAATTGCAGTTGCAACTGCATTTTATTAGGCGCTGTGAAACTAATCCTTGCAGCCCCTACAGTTGCAGCAAATCAAACAACCCATATATCTCGTTACACAGTGAACTCATCTCAAACCTATTTTGTAATGCATATATAAGAAAAATATAGATGTCGCAAGGAAGTATCATGCACATTCTTCCAACTGTTGAGGATGAGACAGCCAGGCTCTAGTTAACTGGGGAGCCCAAGAGAAAGGGAAGGGCAGTTGGCATTCCCTTGCAAGTATTAAGAAAGGTCTAGCAATGCCAAATATCAAGGATGCCACAAGGACCCAGCATATAAAAGATAAGCAGGTGGCATATCTTTTCCCATCAGCTACTGATTAAGATAAAGAGTAATAACCTACATAGCATGATGATAAGAGAATTCCATCTGGAATAGAGAATAATACTCTTTCTGGACAGACAAGCTGCAATTAGTTAACAGGAGAAAACTGCTTAAGTAGATGCACATAACATTATAACCTAGCAGCGGCTTACATTAAAATGAAGGAGCATATCAGAAAGTCCTGAGGTAGACCAGAGATGAAAGCTGCTAGGTTCTAAGTTGGTCCCATCTTTTGTCCCCCAACAAAAATCTCAAGATAACCTAGATATACCAACTTTTTATCTCTCCTAAATCTACATACACCTTTATAACATTCATGCCCTCCTCATTTGAACAATGTTTCAATTTTTAATTCTCTGTCATCATATCGAAGTTCAGGTTAGCTATGGAGAACGATGGTATATGAGAGATTTAACAAAGTTCTATGATCAGTCTGTGTACCATTAGCGGGTTAATGTTAATCTAAGTTGCATGGGTACGGGTACGGATATGGGTACGGGGCACTGAAAATGTGTAAAAGGTAGGGTATGGGGATACAGCTATATATATCTATGTTGTGTATATTTATATGTATTAAACTTAATAATTTACATAAGATCGATGTTGTTTTTATCTTTACATAAGGTCAATATATAAGCAATAGATGTGGAGTGTAGGATATGTGTCCAAGAAGTGTACAACATGTGTTTTAAATTAAAACATGTTTTTTTATAAGTGATTATACGCCTGAATAAACGTATGCATATGTTCAAAAAGTGTCCAAGAACTTTTAACATGTATTGATACGTGTCGAGTATAGCTACGACTTATAATATAGGTACCCAAGTAAGATAGATGATAATGAAACTATGGACAAGAGAGAAGCATGTCATGATCCTATAAGACCAGAAGGCATCCCCCAAATTATCGACTTTCCTCCTAACGCAGGGAAATAGTCCGGGAGAAGAAGAGAGAGATGTTCTCAGATATCGTTATAATATAGTTAGCAAGGATGTCTAAGTTTCTAACCTACATATTTCCAACTTGTTCATTTTTTTACCTAAGACATTGCCAACACTCAAGAAATGTATTAATCATGTTTCTTTCTTTCATAAACTAGCATATCAAAATCTTGTACTGCATGAATGCGCTATCTTGATGTCATAAAAAACACAGAAAAATGTTCAGATTGTTTATTATACAAACAAATGCCTCAACACATTGAAATGTTTTATTGAAGCAAACAAAACAAGTGTTGATTCATCAAAGCATATAGAACATCAAAAGCGCCATTTTGCATCAGCTTCCCTTGCCACATATTATCATAGACAGGGTTCAAGTGGGAAGCCTTGTACATCTCTTACATGCACATGCTGTAGATTTTTTTTGGGTTGAGGTGGGGGGTGGGGGGTGAGGGCTTTCACTGTTTGGAATTTTTTCCATACCAGTATGTCTTTGTCAATGCAACACAGACAATGGAAATAATAAGGTTAAAGAAACAAAAGGGCATATATAGCTTAAATTCTGAATAGCAATGAGCATAGGATAAAATTCCAGTTAAAATATCTTAGGAAGTAGTAAGAACATATAGACTCCACACATTGCTCGTTCCAACCAATTTAGGCCTGAAAGAGCTCACATCATAAACATAAAAAATTACATGCTCAGGTGCCCAAATAAAGAAGGATACAACTTGCTTTTTGACAGACCTTGCTATGACATATTTATTAGGGAGTGATGACGATTAGTCAATCATGCAGACATAACCTAGGTAAGGATATTTTACAACAAACTAGAAATTGAAAGTAGAATAAACTGCTTCACAGTATTATATGCCGACGTTTACATTTGAGTCGAATGTTCAACTACATTTCATCTTTAGCAAAAATCTAATCATAAAACTTCATAGCAACTACAAGAGGAAGAAACATGCCCATCCATAAGAGAATTTAAGAGTTGCACGAAATTTAAAATTTCTTCATATATATCAGATCAAGGGGACAAACAGAAAACTAAGGTAAACTATCACAAAAATAGAATAGCATACTTGAGATAATTGAAACAAATAGCCAAAAGCATGTAGAAACTTACTAGTAAAATAATAATATTTTGACTTGCTTTATGCTTCTAGAATGCCAATCACCAACTCCAATTGCACTAAGCTGTCATTCGAACTCACGAAAGAAAACTTCACGTTATTTTCAATAACATAAAACTTAAAATGACCTAAGGAGGAAACTGCTTAAGTGATAAACATTATCAAGGAGAGTTTCTATTGAAATTGTCATGCATGCATTACTTAGTAATTCAATCGATACACAAGGGAAATAAGGCCTCCTATCGTGTATTTGAATACTAATTAGTAGAACAACAATGAGATGCTATAGAGCGATCAAACCTACTGAACATGCATAGCTTCAATCAGGAAAGCATACGTTACAACAACTATTAACTAAGATAATAACCTTTAAATCTTTCATAACGCTTGCAACCTTGACAATTTTCCCAATCACCAACTAAACTAAATTAAATTGAGCCAAAGAGCAAAACAAACAAACATATACATGTGAGCATCTGTGTGAGGACAAATAGGTGCTGGTCTTCTCATTTAATGAGAAACAGGGGTATCTTGATGCTAAATGTTCCCTATCAATACCAAAGTTTCCATGGCAACTATGAAGAAAAACCATGCTTCTATAGAATGATTTGATCTAATGAATAGAAACTCAAAGAACCTAACTACTAAATATCCTCTTTGGTTACCAAAGTTCAACCATTACTATGGGGAAAAAAGTTCTTCTTTTCGCTTATGATGTTGTATGACGCAAAGGAGTTGACAGCACCTCTCAACGAATTTAAACAAAACTCATGAGTATTATCAAACTGAATACCAATAGGTTAGGAAATTAATGTGAATACAATACACTATCAAAGTATAAAGTTGATTAAAACGTAGAAACTTAAACAGACTTACCATTTCCCATAAATGGCATCTGCATCTGTCTGAAACTCACTGATCCCGTAACTCCAATATCAAAGCTCTTGAAAGAACATATGAAATCGTATTGGAACGAATATGAAGCTAAAAATAATGGACAACAGAAATTACAACATTCATAAACCAAATTACAAACCAAAGATCAACAACATCAGTTTCAATCCCCCATTAACCTTACAAACACCCGAACCTACAACCTAAGACCTACATTCTGCTCCCACCTTAAAACCTAACTGCTAACCTAGGTGGATATTGATTCCATCGTCCTTCAAGAATGGCAGACTCTGCAGGTTCCCGAGCATATCATCGGTCGCATCCAGATCGATTATCATGTCTATATCCTCCTCTCCGACCCCCTTTGCCGCCTCGTTTATATTAATCCCTCTAGCTTCCTCCCCTTTCTCCCCACCATCAGCATTACCATCCACATCCCCAAAATAGTGGTTCGCTTGGTGACCATACGCCCCTCTCTTAGGGGGGCCACCCATCACCTTCTTCCTAGCCGTCTTCTTCTTGTTCCTCCCTCCTGAAACCCCCGACCCGCCTCCCCCGCCGCCTCCACTCCCGGGCCCATCTGCATGCGGCTGCGGCCGCTGATTCTGGTAGGACCCACTCCCGCCTCCAGCCCCGCTGTTCGGAATCACCGAGACGAACGGCTTCCAGTCCGAACCATTAGGGCTGCCGAAGCCCAGAGGGAAGAAGCCCCAGGTTGCATAGTACATGTCGGTCCCGGGCACGATGGTGGGCATGGTTTGGAGCTCGACGGCCTCGAAAGCCCGACGGCAGGTCTGGCACCGGAGCATCTTGTTCTGGTACGTCCGGGCATACTGGTGCACATGGCAGCAGGACGGGCACAGCGTCCAGAACGCCGACCCATCGGCCTCGCCGCCGGACGACCCCGACGGCAAATTTTCCGAGATCTTGAGCTCAGCATCGAAAAGAGATCTCTTCGTCGGATCCGACAGCACGCTGTAGGCCTCCCCGATCAGTTTAAACGCCGCATCGGCACCGGGGAGGCGATTCCGATCAGGATGAAGGAGCAACGAGAGACGGCGATAGTAGCATTTGAGTAAATAGTTGTTGGAATTGGGGTTGGGGTCGTTAGGGCTAGGGCTCGTGGGAGGGTGAGGGAGCTGGAGGAGAGCGTACCAGTCGAGGTGGTTGTTGACGCGGCGCTGAGAGGCGAGGAGGACGTCGGCGACGGCGAGGATTTGGTCGGAGCGGTCGTCGGAGAGCTTGGGATCGGCGTCGAGGGCCTGCTCGGCGAAGCGCTTCGACCCGACGAGGTCGCGGGCGGCGAGGAGCTTGATGGAGATCGCGAGGGCGCGCTCCGCTTCTGCACGGTTTGGGTTTTGGGTGGGGTCCATTGAGGTGGAGGAGGAGGGTGGTAGTGGCGGAGGAAAGTGCGGGGGGATTTGGGGCTCGGCTGGTGGTAGTGTGGATGCATGTAATATGCATGTAGTCAGGGGGTGTTTTTGTCATTGTGTGATGTTGACTGCCAAGTGGACAGCGTTTACTAAAATACTCAACAAATGTAATTTATGAGTTAACTTCGAGAACGAACCCCTATAAACTTTGGGGTGTTGCAGGCTACGCCCATGAAATATTTTAATTTGAAACGGATAAACTACACTTAAATATCCTGTTCCCCCATCGTTACACATAATGTCCTCAGCTAAGTAAGTGTCTTCATTCAAATACTCAAAAGTTTCTAAAGGTTGCACTTCAGTACTCTTAGTTAAGCGAATGCGAGTTTCTCATAAAAATTTTCACACGACGATCGCATCATACTTTTATAACAATTTTTAACCCTTATTTGTTAAAATCTATGGTTAAAACTATCAAAACCCTATTTTAAGTCTATCCTAATTATGTCTCAAAGAATCATTTTGATAGATTTAGAAATCAATTTAACATAAAATAAGGGTTGAAATATTCTAAAAATAGCATGTGAGTGTCGCATGAAAATTTTTGAAGAGAATTTTTCATGTTTTCATAACCATGATACTAAAAAGTGTAACTTTTTGAAACTTTAGACTATTTATGTGAAGGGTTTTACAATCGGAGGTATTTATGTGCAGTGTTTGATAAATAATTGGGTATTTAAGTGTAATTTACCATTCAAGAAAATCCCCTAAACTTTGGAGACATTATAGATAGCTTCCTAAACTTATTTTATTCCTTTAAACTATCTTGAATTTTGTGGTGTCTCACATAATTCATCTAAACCTTTAATTATTTCTACTAGCGTCTACTCATGCACTGGCGTCTCTACCCGTAAATAATAAATAAGTAAAGTATTTCAAAGAAAAATATCTTAACTTAGTCATTTATCATTTTACATATCTATACTATATTATAAAGAATAAAGTGAGTGTAGAAAAAGAAATTGAATGAATAGGAGCAAACGAGAAGAAATGGGGAGGCAAAGTGGTAATCTTATTTTAAATCTAATTAGTTTAGTGCACATGCGTTGAATGTGATTATATTTGTTTTATGTTCTAAATCTTTTATGTAATAATCTTGGTTTTGTATGTACTTTGAGCATTTATTTACAGATTTCATTATTCATTGAAATTCTAGATTAAATATAAACTTTTATTAAAATAATGTTAGATGCGATTAACATTTAAAAAGTATCTTACTCATATAATACTATTAGTTATATTATCTTAATAAACACCTTAATTATAATATTTATTGGTTTACACTCTATCAATGTTATCTACACTACTAAACTATTTCTTTACTAAATTATTAATAAAACATTAAGTATTTAATTTAGAATTAGCAAATATTAGAAAAAACTATGTAAAAATGCAAAATTATTTAAAACTTAATTTTTATAAAGAAATCTGTGAAGAAATAAAAATCAAAAGAATATTCAGATATCAATCATTAAAAAAAAGGCGAAATATCCTAAAATCCCTTAAGTTGCTATTTATCAGATGAACCCATTACATTTAGAAATATTAGATAACCCCTTCAACTTTTCTCAGAAACCTTCCAAACTTGTAGTGTTTAACCTAACTATGCTATCGACATCTAGTTGACTGAAAATGCTCCTAAATTTTAAAATCTCTTTCATGTCCTTTATTAAAGATAATTTCACAAAAACCCTTCAACTATGCAATTTTCACTCTATCTCTCTGCGTTCTTTCTAAACTCTAATCTTCCCTCCCTCTCTCGCCTTCTAAACTCGAATCCTATCCACCTCCGGCAATCCTCACAGTAGGAGACCCTTCGATGGTGGTGGTTGTTGTTGGTGACTACGCTCTCTCTAATTAGATTCAAGATTAGATTAGGTTTATTGATTTAACTAATTCAATTATGATTATTTAATTTAGTTTAATTTAATAATTAGAGTGATAGTTTAAAAATGACTTTTTACCATTTCATGGTACACCATTAGAGAAGTTAGTTGAAAAAATTCTCAAACTTAAGGATACACCCGGAACATAAGAGGGGTTGTGTGCTAGTTTTAACTTAAAGAGGTTATCTAATAAACATCCAAACTTAAGGGGCTTTCTGATGTTTAACCTAAAATACATTTATTCTAATATAATTTTACTTGTATATTTTTGTCAAAATTTTTTTAACTTGTATATTATCTGGTTAATATCTACTAAAAAGGCCACATAATCATCATTTCAAAGACTTGAGTTATTAGATCCTTTGCTACTCTATTAAGGTAGCTGAAGCTAACTTTTTGCATGAATATCATGAATGATTTCTAGTCAAAATATGAAAAGATAGAAATTGATATATCAAACATTTCTTCATTAACATTCAGTACGCATATTAAACATAAAGACAAAAAAGTGACATCTGAGTGCAGGGTCGCTTCAACTGGCAAAGCATCTGAAGCTCCTCCAAAATTTTAACTTTTTTCATTTAGCTCTTAACATTTAAACACAGCCCATGAACCAATAACAAAAACAAAAATCTAAACAAAAAGAAAATGAAAAATCTTTCATAAAGCAAAGTGCACAAGGCAAGGATGAAATATCCCACACATCAACAGTGTCATCGCCCCCTTCAAGAGCAGAAATTGTAACTTTGAAGATAAACGTTCAAGATTAGGTTTATTAGAATATCAACACAGGGTATTACCTACGTTTCACTCAAAAAAATATAATTAGAATATTATTTTCATATTTGATACTATGATTTTTTATATTATAAGTTTTAGACCATAGATAAAGCACACATTCATTGGAACTGATAAGGTTTTTTTCATACCCATTATATGTTTGGATATGGAAAAATATTCCAACTATACTTCGTCAACTTTTCTTTACATTAATTGTAATTATTATACTTTATTAAATTAATTTAATTGGAGTAGTCAGAAAAATATCATATACCTTTAATAAATTTGATTT
>JBAKGM010000139.1:21219243-21237020 GCA_037177215.1 Asparagus racemosus
TATATATATAAAATGTTGAATATCACTTTCACACATTTAGATCAATTTGAACTTTTTGCTATCATCATCAAGCATCACCGGTGATGGTAACATTTTGATAGTTCTCCTAAGCATACTAGACCAATTACTCATGTCCATGTTTTTAACATTTAATTATTTTCTATGGCATCTTAGTTTTAATGATGTTATGAGGCTCTTAAATAAAGTGAGATCTTGTTGAGAAAGTAGGATCAACCGTTTTGTTTTATTGTATTAATGATGCACAAAAGAGATATCTATTATTGGATCATTAGGTGATTTCCATTTTATTGGGGTGCCTCTCAGAAAATTCTTTTAAATGCAAATATCACATGACATAAAATATCTTGTTGACCTTTGAAGCCCATACACTACAAGGGTTAGATTTAAGCTTAACGAGCCGTTGACACAATGGTCAATTAAATGAGTGAAAGCTATGAAAACTCTATTAATTTGATTGATGGGAAGACTTCTAATAATTTCTACTTGTTCGTTTTTTTTTCAATGAGCCAATATTTTCTTCTAGATTGGAAGAAGCGTGAAAATGGCCAGACCAATTTCGTTGGTATTAATTTAAGTGCTTTTTTTGGCAAAGAATGTTTACTTTTTATTACCGAAAGTGAAGAAATTAAGTGCAAACTCTACCTATGTACGAAGAGGTGATAAGAATATCACCCACCAAATGCATTAAACAAAAAGCCTATATACAAATCTAAACGCATCAGTGACATAACTTCAGTGCCAAACTCACTCTCAATCTGGAATCAGCATCAACTTCTACTTCTACCTGCTTCAAGAGAGCTCAGAGCAAAGTGATACAGATTTCAAGCTGCCCACATCATCTCCTATTATAAGGAGTACCCTTCCTTTTATCAACTCTGCTAAGTTGAATTTTCAAGAAGAATATAACATGTTGTATTTATGTCTTTGCATCAGGCTGTAGATTCTTAAAGATCGCCTCATTTCTCATTCTCCACACATAGTAGATACCACAGGCTAGAGCAGCTCTTTTTAGTTTGCATATAATCCCTTTTAACTCCCCCATCTTCTAATTGTCCAATGAACGATATCATACCATACAACGGGAACTCCATCATCTTGCAAAAATTCAATAATTGGCAGCCAAATCTTCTTGCTGAAGTTGCGGGAAAAAAGCAAATGATCAATATTTTCCTCCTGAGTATTACACAGAGGACATACAGTGTCAACAAGAACTCCTCTCCTTCTCAAATGTTTCTCTAGTCAAAAATTACCATGGCAAACTAACCACATAAGGTAGAGGAATCAATAATATGTAGACTATTTGAATGTAAGGTGCCTCCTTAGTATTAATATATTTCCTTTTGTAAATGGCAATAGATGTATTAAGATTATTTCAATGGGGTATACATCATACGGCAGAGGGATAAATAATATGTAGCCTATTTCTGTTATATGCATCATATGGTTGCGTACAAAAGCTAGTTGTGTCGTGATGAACAGAATGAACCTTAGGTAACAATTATCAATATCATTTTCTGCTCTAGCTGTGAGTTGAAATCATGTCCAGCACTTTAAAGTCAATTATCACTTTCACATATTTGGATGAATTTGAACTTTTTGCTATTCATCATCAAACATCACTTATCACTGCAGGTGATGGTAACAATTTGATTAATTAATCTCCAAAAAATATTGGATGGTATAGATATAGTCATGTCATGTCCATATCCTTAGCATTTAATTATGTCCTATATTTGGCATCTTAATCTTGGCGGTGCTAATGTAGGGTGGAAGATGACAGAACAATTATCAAATAGCTCAGTGCTCAGTATTTAACAGAAATCCAATCATTTTTAGTCTTCATACACTAAATGAATCAAATATGAACATTCTTATATTTGATTAATCAACTTATCAAATATCAAATATTTATTTAAACCTTAATTTTTCAACTCGGTTTTCACATTCAAGTATACATTTATACAACATCCCAATAAAAGAATGATTTTTTATCATGGCTAGTGTTATGCATGCAACCTAGATTTATAATTGGGTTAGTCAAAACACTTGCACAATGGCATGTTGACTTAGTCAACCAGATACACACTTTAACTCCTTAAAGTATGGGATATCCGCACTTAGTATACAATTCAGTCACGGCCCATGGACCTAGCCCCTAAGCCTAGTATAACGATATGGGTTTATGATAACCAGTCTCAATAGGTCGGTTATTATGCCTTATGTCAATCAGACCTAGTTCCTATGGTGGTCCACCCTGATTAGAGATGATTGATTCAAGTCGTATCTTATACTCAACATACTATGTTAGGCTATATCAATCGGATACTCAATCTCTCCAATAGCTGACTTTCATAACTGGTCAATCTACACCTACGTCGGCTGTACCATCCTACACCAATGATGTACTACCATGTGGTAATACTTATCGCCCAAGTAAATACCTTACAGGCCAAGTAACTACATCAAGGGCTAAGTATACATGTAGAGGCTGATCTGCCCCAGGCAACCAGTATAAACACTCCTACCTAAGATAAAATATGATGAGACTTTGACCCAAGCTCACCTCTACCAATCTCGGCTAAGGGTCATCTTCCTCTAAAACCATAGTCTATTTACTTACTACTTACAATATTTTATTAAGATTCTTACTTAGGCATCGGAGAGGCATTGGTGAGCAACCCAACATCGTCAATCTGATAATTTTTCTGTGATCTTAGGCCAAAAGGCTCAATTAGACCTAGAAGCCAAAACCTACTTCTGTCATCAAAGCCGATCGGCAGGCCCTCTACGATAGAGTCCAATCTCATAGACTCAATCCTGTAAGTTGATTTTGTGCATCAACAACTAGAAGTGCTATTAGAAAGAAAACATTTTAATCAATTAAAATTATCTATTTAAGTAAATTGAAATATCTTAGAAATAATTTATGTTCAAAGAATTATTTTCTACAATATATTTGATGAGCATTCAAATATCTTAGAAAATAATTTATATATAATATTAAATCAAATAATTATTTTCTACAATATATTTGATGAGCATTAAAAGAATATAAATATGAATATTTGAATATGTGTTTTGATTTATTAGTTCCCTAGCTACTTATGCTCCTCTTTATTTGGCTGCCGTCCAAAATCTCCTTCTAATAAATTGTGATATATAAAAGGATAAAACAAGGTATTGATACTTGAAGCTCACACGCCACCACGGTTAGTTTTAAGCTTAACTAGCCATTCACATAATGGTCTAAGCTAGTGAAAACTATGGAAACTGTATTAATTTGATTTCACATAATGGTCTAAGCTAGTGAAAACTATGGAAACTGTATTAATTTGATTTAAGGGCAAGACTTTCTCTAATATTGGTTATAATTATTTGGCCGAGCCGGTACGTTGGTCTTCGTTGAAGAGAGATTGAAAATGACCAAGCCCATTAATTTGTTGATTTTAATTTGTTTAAGTGCTTGCTTTAATCGACAATTACAAGCCAAACTATAATTAATTAGTATAGTTTGTCGATTTGGTATTTGTCTATTTGATTGATTTCATCATCATGTTAAATGATTGGATAGGTCTTATGTTTTGTACTTATGCATATGGGTTTGACCCAATCCCGCTCGAATCGAGAAAAACAGGTTTAACATGAAACTCTTAGAGTCTGTTTGGCAAAGCGCTAAAACCGGTTTTAGTTGAGATAAATCCTGTCTAATAACTCCATTCTAGTTTGGCAAATAAAATTGTTGGGCTAAACTAGTTCTTGTCAGGCCCTATTTTGCTTCATAATTAGGCCAAAAAAACCATGGTCCCCTGATTTGAAGTAGAACCAGATAAGTTTTGCCCCAAAAGAACTAAAGGAAAGGGAAAATATTTTATCATTATCAAGTTGACAAAGGAAAATATATTTATTTATCAAATTAGAACTCTATCTTTATGCATATATGTATTTACCAAATAATATTTAGTTCAAAACCAGTTTTGTTTAAAAAGTAGCCAATCTTAGTTTAACTCAAAACTAGTTCAGTCTAATCTAGGCTAGCGTAACTGTTAGAAATGGGATGAAAGCCTTAGGGGGTGAATAGGATTGATATTAATTTTTCGGATAGACAAAGAATATCAGCGAAAAATAAAAAAAGTAAAAAAACTAAGAGCAACCAACACAGGAGCACACGAGATTTTTATAATAGTTCGGATCAAAATCTTACGTCCACTCTTCGTTCTCACGAAGGGTCTTCTTCACTATGACCGAAGTTATCCTTGAATCATAACCTGATTTAGTAGGCTTTACAAACAGGACCCTGAAGTCTACCCGAAATTAGTCGAGATATCCAACTCCTCACAATGATCAGAAAAAACCTAGTCCTAGCTAGCCACACTCAAGTACCCTAGCTTGAGCACGCCAACCCTTAATTATCTCGGCTTGAGTACGTCATCGAACTCGCAAGTTTGAAATACAAAGCAAACTCTAAAAATAATTAAAGCACAATTGAAAAGATTTTACAGCCCTTTAAATAAATCGCTCTCCAAAATGATGATGTTGAAGATCTGTGAAGAAGCAATATTATAGATGAACGCAAAGGGCGCTCCTTCTCGCTGAAATGATCTTTCGATGTTGAGTGCAGCGAGAAGAAGTTGAACGAGGCTCACGGAATCAAATTCTAACTCTCAATCTCTCACAAACCCTAAAATTTGATCTCTCAAACTTAAGCAAATATCCTCTCTATTTCTTATTAAATCTCTTCTCCAATCTCTCCTTAAATAGATCTGGATAGTATTGGAAAGAAGTCTTCTAATCAGTATTGAAATAGGAAATCAAATTTGTGATCGAACGGCTGAGATTGAATCTGAAAATCTACCAAAACGCGTCCAAACCAATGATGGTTAAATGCGATCATCAATGGTTGATGCCGATCATCAATGGTTCCCTGTAGTCTATCGATTGTCCAAATTTTGATTTCTAAAATTTACATATGTTGATTGTAATGCATCGATGTTTGAATGGATCGTCGATGCTTGACTATAATCCATTGATAGTTCGATTTCTCATTACTGGAAAAATATAGATTGTTAACTGCAGTCCATCAATGATCTATGGACCATCGATGGTTGCCTCATGACCATCGATGGTTAATGGCTGAAATCAACTATTTGTATTGATTTTTGCATCGTTTTGAGCCGAAATTTTTTCGTACATGTTTATTCCTGAAATATATCATCTCACAAACTTATTAGTACCCAATGAGAGTTTTTTATTGATCAAACAAGAGATATTGCACGAACAACGTTCTCCCCGAACAAAGTTCTAATAGTAACTGGATCAAACCAAACCAAATTATTTCCAAGTTTGCCAAACTAACCCTTATGGGTATATTTGGCAACCCTCACATAACCAGACCAGGATGAGTTCTAGCCCAAAAATTGAAACACTGTGAATGTGTTTGGCAACCCTCACGAAACTGGATGAGGATGAGTTCTAGTCCACTTTTATCCTAACCTAGTTCAAGTTCAAACCAAAGAGACTGGTCAAGAAAAAAAATCAATTTTAGACACTTTTTGGCCATAGAAAATTTGGACTAATTTTAGCCCATGTTTTTTGGAACATTATTTTCCTCAAAAGGGGACCGGGACAAATCCCAGTCCCATCATTTTGAAGAGTTCCTAAACACGGATCATATCTTATATATAGATAGAATAATTAGTTCTTTTTCATTTGAAATTGTGATGATGATTAAGAGCTATAATTTATATTCTAACATGTCCCTATAGGTTGAAAACCCTTCTAGGTCTGGTTACTCAGATACTATCTTAAAAGACATGTCTCTACAGAAAAAATCCAAAGGTATAGTGATGATTGGGAATTATTATTTCATATTCTAACATCATTTCATACAAATGTGATTACATGTTTGTTTTTTATTACCCAATCATATTTTGCATGAGATATGTTTTTTTTTTTTCCTTTTATTAGTTCTAAAACTGCATGAAACGTGTTTTTGTTGCTTTTTTAACATTTTAAATTTCTGTATTCTGATGCAACAAATGTGACAAACTGATTTTTTTTTATTTTGGAACAATTACTGAATAATAATTCAATAATATGAATAAATATGTACGAATATATCCAACGAATATTTGCTAAAAATTTTCAAAGGCGAAAACATACATACAAATAAAATTCGGAGGTCATTTGGCATTCGAAACGAAATTGAACGTTGACAAATAAAACGAATTCGAATCTGTCGACCGTGTAACTATTTGGTTAAACTGGAGCAGATCGTTTCAGCCCAACTTACAATATATAGGGTAAGAACATCGGAAGACCTCATGGGACCACCTACTTGGCATGACATCAACTTGTTTATAGACAATTGTTATTAAGAAATTGACAAAGAATCTTTACGTAGAATATCAGAATCTAAACCTATAATTTCGGAATTGCTTCTAAACATTATGGTCTGTTTGGTATTCTATAAAGCATGGGAAATAGGTTTTCATGCAAAAAAACCTATTTCCACATTTTTCTTTTGATTTCTTAGAATAGTATTTTTTTTTATATTTGTTTTGCGATTAATGCAGGGTGGAAAACTATTTCCATGCGATCCATTGTTTGGTTGGCAACCAATAAATAAGAAGCCAATGTATAGAAAACGCATCAACAACAACTTATACGTGAGTGGACCAATTATTTATTGTTGTTTCACGTGTTTTCTGCCCATTTTCAAGCTCTAAGCTAAAAAAATAGCATTTCTTCTTTTCATGACTTGGCTCGCCGTTTCTAGTGTACAGTTCTTTAAATTGATTGCGAGCCAAACATAAAAATAAAAATAAAAATAAACTTACGGACTACATTTTGGGAGTTTCCTGTTAGAACCTATTTGTTTTCATTTCCAACTAATAAAGGAATAAGATTCCTAGGAAAAAAACATTTTCTTTTTAGTTGTCCATACATTTCCTGGAACAGCTTTTTTTTTTTAAAGCTTTTCTTTCGCACATAAATAGAGTGTTGAAACCTCTCTCATCTCAAATCTATAATTTCAATCAAACCCCAACAATAGGAAATAAATATTTTAAGAAATATGATGTATTTTTTTTCCTCGGTTTGGTATTTTTGAAAACATCATTGGGAAGATATAAAACATCACCATAGGTAAGACTACTGCTGATAAGAGCCAAGTTTCACAGAAGCAAAATGCAGTGGTAAGTATACCGCAAATATGAATGAATATAGCCCAGTGCAACGGTCAAAATTTGCCCAATGGTTATGAACAAGCTCTTTGTGCATATATTCATCAGTAAGCGTTCAATTTTTATGGCCAAAATTGAACAAGAAAGAGTCCTGTGAGAGCTCAGGCATATGTATGAACTCAAACGTCGTCGTAAAATCCCAACTCCTCTCAAAATTTACAAAAATAACAGTCAGTATTCTTTGCAGGGTACTTAATTCATATCAACTATCATACATAAAAAAAAATTCTTACACTCAATTTATTCACAATTGAAATGTAAAAATGATGAAACAGAAAGCATATAAGTAAGACTTAACAAGCATAGTGAACTTTGATCAGTAATTAACAGTGAATTAAACTAATCCTTTAATACACTATGATAAAATAAAAGCACAATTCAAGTGGACTTTCACAAGTTTCGTAATTTTTTGGCATTGATTACCAATTTACGCATTCGTTCAAGTGGAATTTCTCACATGCACACAATATCTACTTACAAATGTTATGATATATCTAATAATTAAACCCCAAAGTAACCGAAGATATGTGATGACCCTTTTTTTTTATTGCATCACCAATTTACATTCCTAATTAAAGTGAAGTTTCTAACATGCATGCATTACTTCTTAACAAATTCAACAATTTTCTAACCCAAAACTTAAAAAACCGAAACTTTAAGAATAATATGTTGAAAAATCTAAGAAAATTTTCATGTTTTAACCATTTTACTAATTCTTAATCGATTTACTCCAACAACGAAGATCATTTAAAAAGAGTTAAAAAATTTAACAAATCCAAGTAGAACTGAAAGGGGGCAAAATTTTACCTGAAATTAGTTGCCTTTTGTCCTCGATCTTAGTAAGCTTTAGATAGATTAGATCCCAAAAAATTGAAACCACCAGATCTTGAAAGAAATCAGGATGTTACCGAAGAATTGAGAGCCATTGCAACCGTAGGCAACACTAACCCCTAGATCTGAGATGAAATCACATTTCATCTAGGGTTTATCTGAAAAATTAGGAGCTCTCAGCAATTAAGGTGCCACATAAAAAGAGAAGGGAGAGAAAAGCGCGGTGATTTAAACTTTACATCATTCCCGCTAGAAACCCTGAATGTCGTCTGCCAATTTTTTATTATCTTTTTAGGCATTTTCCAGCCAATTTTTCAGCACAAATTGAGCGCAATTAGATTTTCCATAAATTATAATGATTAATGATGCTTTCGAAAAGGTTTCCTTTTTTTTCTTTTTTGAGTGAAACAAACTATAAAATAGAGTTCCCTTTTGGCCAAAATTTACAAAGAAAACCCATGTCAGGTGCTTTCTATGCATTTTCCCAATAAATATTTGAAAGAAAAAGCCCATTAGAATTAATATAAAACTATAACTCTCAACTCCCACCAAAATTTTAGATTTTAGTGCAATGGTTAGAAGAACTTTAAGATGGTGTCAGAGTAACTCAGGTCTAAATCCCACTAGCCACGAATTTAAACAGATTTTCTAAAAATTAACATTGTTGCTTGAATTCGTTGCATGAATCAAAGTTTCAGTCCATAAAAAAAATCCTTGAATTTGCAGCGGCATGTCAGAATCTATCTATTTATCTATCTAATATGCTGAAACAAAGCCCTAGCATGACATGTGTCAAAATTTTTGAGTTTTAACTATTAGGCTCCCATATTTATATTGTATTTGTACCATCTATCTCAATTATTAGCGATTTACATTTTTCGCTCTTTCGAAGTAAATCACTTATCAACTATACCTCTTCCCAGTTAAAGCTATTTTAAAGTCATGCCTCCTACCTTAGGCAATTTAACCTTTCACAATTATGTTTTCCAATTAAAACTCTTGCCAGTTATAGCTCTTCCGTTATCAACTACTCAATTTTAGAGTTCTGCCTCTATCTTTAATGTATGAGCCCTTTGAAATAACTCTTAACCCACATATAGAATTTTTTGCAGTTAGGATGTTATCCGTACAGTATCTCTTGTTTGAGTAATAACAAACTCTCATTTGATACTAATAATTATTTGAGATGAAATAGTATAGTTGAGTACAGATATATAATAAGTATACAAGGCAAAATGACGCGAAAATCAGCTAAAAGCTGATTTCAGCCTCCTCACCATTGGTGGTCAACAGTGACTCATCGATGGTGGGATGAGCCCATCGATTATCTATAGTGACTCATTAATAGCTACAATTACTCATTGATGGCTACAGTAATGATATTCCAGAGAGAATTTTTCATATCATCGATGGTATATCGGAACTTATCAATGGGGCCTCGACACCATCAATAGTCGAGAGCCGCCATCAACAGTAAAGTCAGCTAATTGTAGATTTTATGTTGTAATCTCAGCCGTTCATCATTTCTTTAATTTCCAAAATCTACCCATGCTTAGGATTCTATTTCCAGATCTATTGGGAACTATATATCATTAAAAGAGATAGAGAGAATGGAGAATTCTAGGATTTTGAATTATGAAGAGATTTTGTTGATGAATTTGAACCCCCAAAGCCTTGACAAACTCTCAATCATAGCGCTCAATATCTCCGGATCATTTCAGCAAGATGAGTTGTTCTTAAATTTATCATCTACACTATTCTTTGTCATGCCTTGCTTAGATTCATCAAAGGACGTTTTGTTTATCAAAAGAGCTTTAAGATCTTTTATATTTTCTGAGCTTAATTGTAGTTACTTGGTTTTATTTTAAACTTATTTTTCCAACGTACTCAAGCTGATT
Organism: Asparagus racemosus; assembly: GCA_037177215.1. Classification (NCBI taxonomy): domain Eukaryota; kingdom Viridiplantae; phylum Streptophyta; class Magnoliopsida; order Asparagales; family Asparagaceae; genus Asparagus; species Asparagus racemosus. The sequence continues at coordinate 21,229,235 of JBAKGM010000139.1, forward strand.
GAAATTGAGGATTAGGACTAGCTAGGGCTAGGTGTTTACTCATTGTTGAGAGTTAGGTTAGACGACTAGTTTCAGGTAGATTCCTGGATGCGGTCTTGTAAGCCTACTAAATTGAGTTTGTGAGTTAGGAGAACTCCTAGCATAGTGAGGAAGCCTATTCGTGAAAAGAAAGAGTAGAATTAGAATAACTATCTGAACCACTATAAATCTTACGTGTTCTTGGTTGATTGTTATTTATGATTAATTATCATTGATCGCTTTTATTTTATCTTTTTCGCTACATATTTTGTATTTTTAACGAAAAGCGGTAACGACCCTATTCACTCCCCCTCTAGGCTTGCATTTCAAATCTAACAAGTGGGTATGAATCAACTTACTCATCATTAGGATTCACAACCTAGGGTAGAGATGTTAAGTTTGACCGCCGCAACTACTTTTCCTAAAGGACATGCAGTTAACTGACCCCTACTTTTCAATAGGACAAACTACACCTATTGAAAAGCATGTATGAGAGTTTTTTGTTGTCCACAAATTGTGAAGTTTAGAGCAGTGTAGGGAATGGCTATTGTAAACCCACTACTATTGTAGGTGAGGTCAATGTTGTCACTCTCAGAGACAAGTGAACCCCTCCCGATAAAAAAGCTTTACTCTTCAAATGCAAAAGAAATGAATGCTCTTTATTATTTTTTAACTATAAAAGAATTTAATCATGTGTCAAATTGTTCTACTATGCAGGAAATTTAAAAAACTTCGAAAGTTTTACATGAGAGAGCTTCACAGGTGAAAGAGGCAAAACTTAAAATATGTGTGAGTAAGTATGAGAATTTCAAGATGAAGGCATCAAAAAGTATTCAGGATATGATCACTCGATTCACAAATTTAGTGAACAAATCAAAAGTTTTGGGGACGGAGTATGATAATAAGGAGATTGTGAGAAAAAATTTTCGTTCTCTTTCGAGGGATTAGGAACCAAAGGTAATGGCTATTGAAAAATTATAAAATTTTTCTAAACTAACTCTTGAGGATCTTGTAGGTAACCTTCGCACCTATGAAGTGTGATTAAAAGAGAAAAAGATGATGCAAAAGATAACTCAAAGAAAGAGTTGTTATTCCTAAAGGCCAAAAAGGAAAAATCCCAATGCAAGAAGAAGAAAGAATCAAACCCGGACTCTAATGATGATGGCGAGAGTGAGATGAGATTAGTAGTCAAAGGATTCAAATCTTTTCTAATGACAAAAGATGCGCAAAAGTTTATGCACAACAAATGGAATTAGAATTTCACTAAGATAAGGAAAATTAGATATGAAAATTTAGATTCTGAACTTGTTTGGCATAGTTGCAGGAAGCCCAGACACCTCAGAAACGATTGCCCTCTCAACAAAAATGACTACAAAAGGAAGAACAAGAGCTTCAAGGAAACATCGTGGGATTTCTCAAGTGAAGATGAAGAACCAGAAAATGACTTGAACACGAATGATAGAAGTCACTGTCTTATGGCCTATGTCCACGTCTCAAAAGATTCGGAGGATGAAAATTCAGATAATGAAGTTTAATGGAGAGCTAATGAGCATGGAAGCACATGGTATTTTTATTTGGGGTGACACATGACATGTAAGAAAGATTTAGTTCTTAGTCTCGACAAAAAGAAATGTGGAGATGTGACTTTTGGAAACAACAACAAAGGTAAAATTATATGAGCAGGTGATATAGGTAATTATTCTTTTAAACTCATTAAGATTTTGCTCGTTGATGGTTTAAAGCACAATCCCATTTTCATTAGTCGCATTTGTGATAAAGGTATGTCTATTCTTTTCGAATCTACTAAATGAAAAATTATTGATTCAAATATATGTTCGATAGTCTTTATTAGAAATAGGCATGCTAATGTATATACATTGAACTTTAATGATATTAAATTTGATACTGTAAAATACTTGGTTGTAGGAGGAGAGGATAGTGAGCTCAGGTACAGGAGACTTATCCATGCAAGCATGCTTTTATGGCAAAAATCTCAAAGAAAGGACTAGTTAGAGGTTTGCCTACTCTACTTTTAAAAGTGAGAGTTTACGTTAGGCTTGCATAAAATGTAAATTTATAAGATTCTCTCATAATTTAAAGAATTTGGTGAGCACTTCTAAATCTCTACGATTACTTCATTGATCTTTTTGGACCGGTGTCCACATAGAGTTAAGGAGAAAAGAGTTATTGTTTAGTAGTGGTTAATGATTACTCTAGATTTACATTGGTCACGTTTCTAGCAAAAAAGAGTGAATGTTTTAAAAATTTTGAAAATTTTTCAAAAAGGGTTGAAAAAGAAAAAGGTCTTCCTATTCGTACTCTTAGTTCTGATCATGGAGATGAATTATAAAAATATATTTTTTGAAGAATTTTGTGCTAATAAAGGTATCACTCTTTAGTATGCTTCTCCTTGAACATCATAACAAAATGGGGATGTTAAGAGGAAGAAACAACTTTACAGGAAATGATTAAAACCATGTTAAATGAGTATAAATTGTGAAAGCACTTCTGGACTGAGATAGTTAATACAACGTGCCATGCAATTAATAGAGCTTATTTTTGACCTATGCTAAACAAGGCCTCTTATGAGCTTTATTATCAAATATCCCGGAACGTGTCACATCTTCATGTTTTTAGTTGTAAATGTTATCTTTTTGATACAAAAGATCAATTAGAAAATTTTAATTCTAAAGTTGATGAGTGTATATTTTTGGATACTCTTCATGTAGCAAAGGTTATAGAGTTCAAAACAAAAACACTAAAATTCTCAAAGAGAGTATTTATGTTAAATTTGATGAAACTCACACATCTATTGGTTTGGTTGATAATGCAGATGACCCACTTGTGATGAATCCAAATGATCAAGTTGAACAAGAAAATATATTAGAGGAGAGTTAGAAGAAAGCTAAGGAGGAAATAGGGTACAAAAATGAGGAAACAATACCTGAAGCTTCAGATGCTACTCAGATTCCAACAGATTCAGAAAATTCAAACAATGGATCACCCAAAAAGGGATCATCAGCCATCTACTGATTTGAAGGACTACTATTATTCCATGTCAACAACAAAGGTAGGTAAAGCTAAAAATTCTCAATCCTTTCTTAGAAAGTTCTGTGCATATGTAAATTTAAGGAGAGGACTGAATGGATGGCTGTGATACCATGATAAATACAGAGTATTTAGAAGGAAGAGCATATTCTCTTCATTGATATTATAGTATTTATATAAAATGTAAAGTGGAATTGTTCTACTGTGCTAACCGATGTCGGAATAAGGTTGTTTGTCGAGAAAATTGAAGAGAAAATAAGAGAAAAAAATTGAGATGTATTAAATCTTTTAATGAAGAAAGGGTTACAATCACTCCCTTTCCTCACGAAATCTCTCTTATCAGAAATCCCGATTTACAAAAGAAGGAAAGATCGACGGAGATCTTCCCTTTTGTTTAATCTGGGGTCTTCACGGCAGCGATGAGAGCTTGAACCTTGTATCCTGTGGACGATCCGATCGTCTGGAATCGTTGGAACGCTGATGAACTCGCCAAGCAAGTTTAACCAAGAGGCCGAGAAAAAGGCAAGAGTTCTTAGCTCAAAATCTAATCTTTTCTTCCTGTCCTCTGTTTTTATTTCTATTCCCAGATATTTATAAGAGATTAAGGGGTGTAACTGACCCCCCCAATCTTTCCTGAGATCGTGCAAAGCGGTTTTGAAACTGTTTACAACATGTTTGAATAAGTCAAACACGAGATCCGCGTTCAGACGAGGTCTGCATTCTGGATAATCACCTCTGCGTTTTGACTTAAGAACGCAGAGGGGAACTCTGCGCCTTGACTTAAAACGCAGAGATGAACTCTGCATTTCATCTTAGGAATGCAGAAGTGAACTCCGCGTCTTGAACATGGAGACGCAATGGTGAACTCTGCGTTCTGAACTTGGAGACGCAGCTGCGACCTCTGCGTCTTGAATTGGAAACGCGGTGGTGAGGCATGTGTTTTGAACTGGAGAACGCAGCTACGACCTCTGCGTCTTGAACTGGAAATGCGGTGGTGAGCCATGCGTTTTGGAATATAAAACGCAGCTACGACCTCTGCGTCTTAAGCTGAAAACGTAGTAGTGAACCACGCGTTTTGGAGTATAGAACGCAAGGGTGACTCCCACGTTTTTAATCAAATAGATCGTCAATTTGTGATCTATTGTAACTCCTGTTATCATTCACGAAGGCTGCTAAAATCCAAATTTCTCTTGGTCATCATGAAGGCTATCATATTGTATCCTTCATAGTTCTAATAAGAAATCCCTGAAGGTCATTATGTATTTGAAGAGGGTTAACTATCTATAGTAATTTTTAGATAGCCTACAGTTGGTCCTATTTATGGTTCGGCCTCGGGAGAAATATAATTAAGTCCTCGTTTGGTTTGATTATAATAATCGCAAACCTTCCCTTCTGGTATAAAGGGGATTAGAGGAACTCTTAGTCCCTGATTGAAATTCAACCCTTGTTTAGCAATGAGGTTGTATCCTATCTTCGCCATAATGTACTGAGACTGTTGGCTGTATCGAGAGAACTCTGGTACTCCTTTAGCTTCTTTATCCGAGCTTGGTAACTGAGGTCGTGGCTCAACTTTTCTAAAAATGATCGGATTTGGGGCGTTTCTTTTAGGTTGGACTATAAAAGTAGCATCCACTGAGTTATCTAGTTGCTTGTGAGTGGAATACGACTCGCTTATTGGCATATACAATGCCGATTCTAAAGCTAGCCTAGCCATTAGGATTTTGACCCTTGAGTTTTCAGACTCAGGGTCTAAAGAGTAGTCATAAGCAAACTCTTCTTCATTAAAGATCCAGTCGCCCTGATCTTCGGCGGACAGGTCAATCAGAGGTCTTCTAGGATAATTATAAGCAGATCTATCTCCTAGATTAAATCATCATTGGGATCTAGTTCAATATCTGCTTCATTACCTCTATCCTCATCATTAGGAAGGACAATCTCAATTGTATGATTTCTGTCATACAAGAGAGAGTCATTGAAGTAATTCTCCACCCCCTTGAAAGGATGTTTTTCAGCGTCAACTCTATGTTGAACTCCCCGTCCATCAATGTATTTGAAAACTGATGAAGTGTTAAAGGGACAAGCATGTTGGAATGGATCCAATGTTGTCTGAGGAGAAGGTTGTATGGTGTCTCAACGTCAATAACATAGCAAATCACCTCCATCTTCAAATTTCCGATCTGACACTTAAGTCGGATCTTTCTAAGAGATCGGCTACTGTTGAAGTTGAAGCTGAGTATGGATGCAGAAGTCTTTGAGAGCTTGTGAATGGGGATTCCCAAAAGGCTTTGGAGCCTCCGCGGAATTATGCTCAATGCGGAGCCTGGATCAATGTGAATCCTCTCGACCCTTGTCAACCCTATATATCTAGTATAGTAAAGGGTCAGTTGTGATGATGATCTTCACAAGCATGTCCTCCGGAGTGAGGGTGATACAAGGCGTTTGCCATTAGCATTGATAGCATTGCTCGTGTTCTTCATCCTAAGGAGGCTCAAGCAAGTAGGCAAGAAACGCCTCACTGTCACTCAAAACTTCTTTTAAAGCTTCTCTCATTTTTTTGGACAAACGTAAAAGTTCAAATAAGGTTATACGAGCTGGGATGTTGGCCAGTTGAGCCATGATGTCGTATCAGAATAGGGTCTTGGGATCATTTGGAGGCTGCTGTAAGGCCTAACTGAATCAAAGTCTCTTTTTGCTTAGCTGGTTCAGGTTGTTTAGACATTCTCGGCTGATCATAATCCCTTAGGCTCCCTTCGGTAATCTTTGCCGGATCTCGATCTTGCTATGGCCACTGTTTCTCCCTCTGAATCGGTGAGTGAAGTGACGTGTAGAGATTCTTCTTCAATGATTGCAGAGATGGCGTTGCAAGACTCCATCTTACACTTGTTCCTGGACCTTTGAAGAGTCCAATCCTCATCTTGAAGAAGGTTGGGATGTACCCACATTATTTCACCTCTCACCTCGCCTCTCGCCGTGGTGAGAGGGATCAAGCCTTGGCTTCATTGGTTCTGGCAGTCATAGTTGACCACTTCCATTCTTGCAACAGAAATGAGAATAACGCCGTTTTGAGCTTGGATTTCTAGCATGGAGCCAAATTGGAGAGCCACTATGTTAGTGGTGACTTTCCTTTGCTCGGGTTTGAGTTTGAGAATTCCTGATTCGACGAAGGTCTGTATCTTATCCTTGAAGATGTAGCAGTTCTTCGTCAGGTGTCCCAACATTCTGTGATAAAGACAGTAGTTTGAATTATCAGTCATTCCAACTTCTTTGTGGCATCTAGCTTTAGGAAGCTTCAGATGATTCCCCTTGTTGAGTACATGGAAGATGGCGACTGTATGTTCATCCTTGAATGAAAAACTGTGCTAAAAGTTCTTCTTTGTTTCTCTTTGCTGGTTGTCATTGGGATTTTGAACCCCAGCTACGAAAGTCGCTTTAGTTTTTGGTTGTGAGGTTTGCCCTTGTTTCCTTTGTTGTGCTTAAAGTTGGTGCGAGGCTCGAACTTGTTGAACCACTTTGATGATTTTTCTTCTATCTCAGCTTGTTCCATCAAATTTTTCTATGTGTGGGTAGTAACAGAACCCATGTGAGCTTCGATCCGTGCCACAAAATTGTGCCGACAAGTTTGAAGTAGCATTGGTAGAGGCCTATCTCGACACCGCAATGTCAGATTGCGGGATCTCTCGATGTATTCTCTGACCGTCTCATTTCCGCTTTGCTTCTCAAAAAGGAGTTTGGCCATGGTGATATCAGATTGCACCTCGTGAAATTGTGAGAGGAACTTTGATTCTAAATCTGTCCAAGATCTGAAAGCAATTAAAAGCTACCCCTTGAAGGGTAGCTTTGAACTCTCGAGCAAATTCTGAAAGCAATTAAAAGCTACCCCTTGAAGGGTGCCAATGAATAGCCGTGCCTTAATGACATCATTACCCACTACATTTCTAGTCTGCTGATGGAAGTAGTAAATATGTTGGTTCAGAGAACCTTTGCCATCAATCATATGTAATGTAGGTAGCTTGAATTTCATTGAATAGGGAACCATGTCCCATTTAACGGGATAAGATCAGGTATCTTCAACCTTCTTCAGCTTGGTTCACTGAGAAAGAACAACGAGCTACTTTTGAAATCCTCCAAGGCTTTTGCTTATTTGCTTGGCTTTGAAGGTATCATTGCTTCTGATCTCGTGTGTTCAGAATCTGCGTCGTCTTGATACTCTTGATGTTCTTCTGGGGGGTTTTGGCTGATCAGCCTCTTCCCTTTTGATGAACTTGGTTGAGGTTGAGATATCAATAAAAGTTGTTCAACCGTCTTTTCTAGATGTTCAATCCGCTCATCTGAGCATTCTTTTGAGCCACCATTTGAGCAAGATGATCTTCTCAGTCTACCATATCTATCTCCCATTGTCATTCTTGACTTGAACTAGGAGTTACATTTGACGCTATGACGGAGTTAGCATCACTAGAAGTGGGTTGGTTCATCTGAAATGAAGTCTGTGATGTCAGTGCTTAGAGGGAAGAATAGTCAAAAGGGATCACTACTCTTCTTCTTAATCTAGTGTTGCGGTACACAACGTCAACTTCAGGTAATATGTGTTGTTTTTCATATTCTCAAAATAGTGTTTTGATGATAACAATTTATATATCATGTGTTATATATATATATATATATATGTGTGTGTGTGTGTGTGTGTGTGTGTGTGTGTGTGTGTGTGTGTGTGTGTGTGTGT
>JBAKGM010000139.1:21247210-21257423 GCA_037177215.1 Asparagus racemosus
TGTGTGTGTGTGTGTGTGTGTGTGTATTAATAACAAAAACCACTATTTATAACTATATAATGTAAGTATTAAGTTTATATATTAATTCTTATACACTTATTTGTATATAGTTATAAATATATATAGTTAGATACTTATATGGTATATATGTATATACTTAAAGTATGCACTTATAAGTGTATAAACATATAAACACGCTAATATATAAATGTGTTACATAGTTATATACGTATTTTTTATGTACTTGTATTATATTTATATAAGTGTACTTATAGACTTATATGATATACGCATATATACTTAGATATAATATACTTATATATAATAATACATATAACTATATTTTACATACTTATATACAATATATAATTATATACAACATACTAACAAGTATATACAAGTATATATACTTAGAGGGTTGTGTGTGTGTGCATTAATAACAAAAACCACATCAAGTATAAAATAAAATTAGTTTTTCTACTTGGTAAGCTTTAAATCTCTCTTAGAGTTGGCTGTAGTTTGAATCTCAAAATCACCAATTTTAACTATATTTTAAAATTGAATATGTATATACACAGATATACCACCCATACCTTTACAATCTGGGCTAGGGCCACACACTGGCTAACCAACGCGGACTTGGGCCAGGTTTTCTGGGCTTTTTCCAGGACTGGGCCGGGTTCCAGACCAGACCCGGGCGGCGAGCTTTTTGAACAACCCTATAGGTGGACCTAACCATCCTAATCAATCATCTTGAAACCATGACCTAGCACAATCCAATACGATCATAAAAACTACACACTAGAAAATTATTTGAAGCCATAAATAGGATCCTTTAACTTGTACACCTTGTGCTCAAGTCCCTTAGCTATGAAATGTAGGTTGATCCACGTAGATCACTTTTCCAGTTTTGTAAAGGTAAAAGCTAAGTTGATGTCCATCTGCGCTAGTTCAAGATCTATGTACGCTACATGAGTCAGTATCATGTGAATAGAGTCAATTGTCACTGCTGAAGAAAACATCTCTTTTGGTAGTCCACCCTACGACTTAGGTGTACTCTTTCGCCATCAAGTGTGTCTTGCATCGCTTGAACGTCCCTTCTTGCTTGACCTTGAAAACCCATTTTAGTGGTCTGGCATTTAGTTGGAAGATTCACCAAGTCCTAGACTTGATTCTTCCTCATGAACCCAAGCTCCCAATCCATTGCTGATTTCCACTCTTTCTCTACAGACCTAATAATAGTGTCCTCACATGACTTAAGCTCTGCAATAACATGCGATGCTACCATGAACATTTTCCCATAAATCTCAGATATCATTTGTGTGCTAGTCCATGAAATGATCTCTGACGTAGCTGAGATTTCATAGATAGCTCCAAGTCACCTAAAAAAATATCTCACTCCCACTATCTCTAGCTGGTGGAGGAACTAATTCCTCCTCCATTGCTGGACCCATGATAGTCTCCTCAAAATCGCATGAACTCAAATCTTGACCTATTCATTCTATGTGCAGAAAATCCTCCCAAGGAACTCAATACATTGCAACTCTTTTGGTTATATTTTCATTATATTGCTCACATGTAAATATAACCCATAGAGTGTCTAAAAGAGTGTATGGAAATACACTTCAACATTCTAGGGTTTAAACTTCTCATCTAATAAAAAGTAGTATAAGAAAGCAGTGCTTCTACATGGACATAGAGATCTAACACTTGGCCTCAGCTGTCCATGACCGATAAGGTATTGACTATTCCGATCTCAAAGGTACACAGTTCAGGATATATGTTGCTATCAATAGCACATCTCCCCAAAACTAAATAGGTAGATATTCTGAACCATATCTAGTAGGATTACATTCCTCATTTCTACAACACCAATTGTAGCAAAATATAGGATACTATCAACTATATGACAGTCCTTTCTCTTGACATAGTTCCCTGAACTTTCGAAATAGATACCCTATCATGATTAGTGTGCAAAGGTTTAATACTTTTACTTAACTAATTGCACACCTTATTGATTTAGCTCTTGAAACTAATTTAAGCACTCAACTAGGAGTGAAATTAGATACACATGATCGTATATAGAGTTTCTCTTTAAACATGAGGAATTTAGGCGTTCTGTGCCTTTATAAATATTGGTTTGCATATAATGGAGTGAACAAATTACAAATGAGGTGCTCATAGCCTTGCCAAATGATTTTCTAGTGATTTTACCCATGAGACCATACTCGTATAAGGATAACTACCTTAGTATATATGCCAAGGAGGCTACCCCTGGCGACCCTTCACGTGTCCTCTAATGTGACTTGATCTCTTATACAATAAAATAGATCCAATCTTAATTCACGGAAAAATATAAAGGGGAAGATAATGCAGTTATCTAGTAACGAGTCACATTCTAAAATCAACTAAACGGTTAGCTTAGCTTATATAAGCAGAGAAATCTTGAAGAAAATCTAAGTAAGTTACCCACAAATAGAAAACTAATTAGAATCCTATAAACCTAACTACTGAGGGACGATTCCTTACTCTTAGTGAGAGCATATATAATATCCTAAATGATCTATTTGTTCCCTGAACTCAGAGGAGACCTCTATGCATCACTACCTAGCATTGCTACATAATCCTCAACTAGATCTTTCTACTCTCATTTAGGACACTATAAATACTGTCTCTGCCTTGAAGATACGGTCTGTGAGTCCTGAGTTTTCTAGGTTGTGCATCCTCATGCACGAAATGATCAGCTTATTTGCAGTCAAATCAATTAACCTTTCTCTAATTATTTGGCCTTTTCACTTTTTAAAATGGCTTCTCTTATGAACCTATTCTGGAAAACCTCCTGGTATATCTATTACAACTAGCTTCTCTGCCTTGTGCCTTGGGTATGCAGCTTCCAAAGCTGAAATAGACATTTTAGCCATGAACACACCCTGATGTGTAGACTCTAATTTCACTTTCATTTGCACATCCCCAAATGTTATTGCATATGTGATTTACAATAAAGTAATAAATATCTTTCTAAGAGTTATGTAAAGCCCTAATAACCACCCGAATCTGTTGCTCCTAGCTCGATGCAGCTCTAGATATCTCATGATCCCTGATCATGGAGGTCCTTCTACGAAGGTGAATTTGACATTCTGCTTAGCAGTTATCGTGTTTGAATTAGCATAATAGTAAGAACTCGGATCCTCACTGAAGAGACTTATCCGAATCTCACATTAAGAGCATCTCAGAAGCTCTTTGTATTTGGATTATCCTTGTATTGCTCAATAAGATTGCTCCTCTCTGCAGTCCACCCAGTGAACCACATCGAACAATCATGTCACTTCCAAATCTTGTGTAGACCAGCCTCAAATCTCGAAGTCTGAGTTGAACCCTGTTCCAACTAGGATATTGACACCTCAGTACGCACCAAATCTCCTGCTCTCAAGAGAAAATGAATCTTCTAACAAAAGTATCTCAAACTACTTAGTCCCATACTGACATCAGAATAATTATTTTGGTACCTTAATAGAAGAATTAATACACACTAATTATGGATACGTTAAGATTATTGATATTTACATGGAGTATTGTTCATCCATGAAGAACACTCCATCTCATCAATCCTTTTATACTGATAACAAAAATGCATCCCAAACAAAGAGCCTAAGGCCCTAACCACAATATTCAAAGATATAATCTTTAAAATAGTTAAAACTTTTTAAAAATAGAATATTAGATTTCTATGAGATAGACTAGATTGGATAGTCAAATAGTAGAGTCATCTCCATCTAAAATCTCCCACTTGAAATTATTTATTTATATAAATCAGTATTTGTTTGACCATGTGGCATGACAAACATAAACAAGTAATTTAACTTTTACATTTAACTACCTATTTATCTCGTCAATTTTATTAGGATTTTTTATTTCTCGTAAAATTGGTATGCACCCCAGGCGCTCCTGCAAGACTTGCTACCCATCAAAATCTACAAAATTTTATTATGATTTTCATAATTAAATTTTCAAGTGTATAAAACTAAATTTTCTAAACTTCCAAAGTTTAAAAATTAATTTTCTATATCTAAAAACAACTCTATTATGAAATCAAGTGGCCTCCACATTGAAAATTAAAAACAAATATTTTTTGAAGTTACTCAAAATTATATATTATTATTATTATTATTATTAAATAATTTTCTAATTGAAAAATAGTTTTCACATTTTTTAGATATATTTAAAAAATAGGAAAAAACAAAACCATTTTATTTATGCTTTTGTCCTTAGGGTTTCAAAACCCTAGGGGTTGCTGCTCTTCTGGTGGCAGTGGTAGTAGCGCTGCCCAGTAGCGCCGTCCTGACTCGACGAGGTTGCCCATGCACCCGTCCCGCAGCGCCACCGAGTGGTGTCTACTAGATTTCACTACCAAAAACATGTCACTCACCATTTTTAATGGCGGCAACAATGTCGCCACCCAACACTGGTGATGGTTGGAGGTTGGTCCTCGACGCCTAGCGTCGAGTTCTCCTCTAACGTGTGTCGCTGCCGCATCACCCCCAGCTGTGGCGGCTAGGGTTTCATGAACCTGTTTTGCTTTTTTTACAATGAAACCGTTGCCACTAGCGCCCAGCGCCGGCGGTTGAGGGTGGCAGACCTCCGACGCGAAGCGCCGGAGCAGCAACCTTTTGATCCCGCCGCCGTCAGCGTCTAGATTTACAATTTTTTATTTTTACATTTTTATTAAATTTCTAAAAATAGGAATGAAAATCTTTTAAAAATGTAAAAATTTAAAGAAATTTATTTTCTAATCTCAAAAAATAAAATTGTTTTGGATTTATTAAAAAATGACAGTAGTTCTTAAAACTTGAATTTTTACTATGGATCTGACATTCTGGAATTCAAAATTTAGATTTTTTACACTAAAAATTTATTTTTCTAATAAAAATAAAGTTTTTTCTTAGTAATAAGAATGCTAACTTTCTGTTCCAAGTACCAACATCACCATCAAGAAACTTCAGATCTAATGTGATAATATATTAAGAAAAATACACAATGCAATCAGATGTAAATCCTAAAAATAAGATAAGATGCAAGTAACCCTAACCTAGTTTTGATACAATTGTAAACTAAACATGCATACATACGAATACATAAATCTCTGGTTTAGAGATTACCTTTTCTGGATCTTTTGTAAGGATCACCATGCATCTAATCTTGATTTTTGGACAACTACTGGAGGGCAGCCACACCGATATGGCGAGAAGCCCTCGTATACCACTCTGCGACTAACACATACATCACAATATTGATGAAGAGGAAGGAGATGATATTGGTATGTTTCTCTCTCTTTTTTTAATCTATACATAAGTGCATATACATAGAGTAGAGGACAAAACCCTTAACTCTATAGGATTAGGAACCAGTTCACTAAATAATTGGGTTGTGCCCTCTTAGGATCCACCCACTCAATTGGGTGGACCCCACCAATTACTGACTATTATAACTAGCATTTTAGCTCATGCTAAGCATGATTATTTTCCCATGATTCAATTCTTGTATCACACTTTGATAATTACAAAGACTCGTATAAATTGTCTAACACCTATCTTATGATCATTTTTATTTTCCATATTCTTAATTTAGTTTATGTTTATTGAAATATATATTAGATAAGTAAATAATTTAATAAAAATATATCATTAATAATCCTAATTTGCTAATTAGATAAGTGAGTTAAATATTTCTTTAATTAATAGAAAATAAAATTTTTAACCAAAACATTTATTTGATTTATTATGCCCATCAATTTTCCATTAGGACAAGTTACAATTATATTATATTAACATGTAAGGTTAGTATTTAAACATAAAATAAATTCAAAAAATAAAAATAATATAAATAAAGAAAAAGTAAAATGCTTACCTATTGGGCATTCATACCAAGAGAAGAGCCCTCAGTTTGTAATTACAAAACAAATTTTTTGTTCTAAAAATAGAAAAAAATAATTAGAAAAGAAATAAATAAAGATTCTCATTAGGTAGATATTCATTAATAATTAAAAATAAAATTTAGGAGAATAAAAAATTTAAGGGATGAACCTAATTATTTGAAATTGATGAGGAAAGTTTCTTTCTTGAAACCTTCTATTTTAACTGCACAATAAAATTGGATAGTAGTTAATCTAAGTAAAATTTTAAAAAAAATAAGATTTTTGAAATAAAATATAGAAAGAAATCATAGCTAAATAGTTATCATATTGAGGAACGATGTAAATCTCTAATATTTTTCCTGCTTTATTATGCCCATCAATTTCTTATTAGAACTTGCTACAACTTTACTCAATTAAAATGCAAGATTTTTATGTTAACATAAAAGCTTCAAAAAGGAAAAATAGTCACAAATAAACAAAATGAAAGTTCTTACCTATAGGTCAAATGAAGTGAAGAGCACTCAATCTGCAGTTCTAAAGCACTTTTTATCAATCTTAAAAAGACAAAATCAATAAATTAATACATCCTAAAATATTTAGAGAAAAAATTAGAATAAAAAAAAATATAGACAAACCTAATAAAGGGAAAAAATTAGAACAAAGTTTTATTTAAAATTAGAAAATAAACCTGTATTAGTTCAATTAACCTCAACTAATGACACAGCTAAATTGCCATAATTTAGTAAAATTATACAAAAATGTAATGATATCAAATAAAATCAAGAATGAAACCCTAATTTAGTAAATTCAAGAATGGAATCCTAATTAAGTAAAATCAAGAAAAATCTAGAAAATCATAGAAATTTTAATAGGTACTTGTGATTTCAAGTGATCTCATGCCCTTGAGAATTAAAACCTAGAACTTCAACTCGTGCTTACACCATCCTGTTAAAAGAAGCAAAATAATGCATCAAAAAAATTAAAAATGGTAGCAAATTAAAAGATAAATGAACTTTGGAAAACATAACAAACCAATAATCAAAATATTGTAAGATTATAGTATAATATCAAATCTTGTAAGTTGTTAAAATATCTAGGTTCTTTTACACATAAGTTATTAACTAAAAGAAAAAATTACCAAATATACCATTTCCCTTTAGTTTTTTAAATTTCAAACAATCTATGAAATTTGGTAACTGAAAATTAGGAAGGTACATATTTGCATAAGAATCACCTATGATAAGATAAAATCCCTGAATTTATTCAAAAATTGCACCTTTATAAAAATTTGCAAGATTTAATATTTGATTAATGGTTAGGATTTACACTTGATAACGACTGATTACGAAGTCCATGTGTTAAAAAATTAGATAGGCTAAAATATTCACGTGTCAAACTCTGGTGTGTTTGAGGTCATTTGGTTTTGCTCTAATGTAAACCCTAAAATAAGATCGTTCAATTGAAGATTGTTATTAGGGTTTACATTAAAGCAAGAAGCGATCTTATTTTAGGGTTTACATTAAAGGAAAACCAAATGACCTCAAATATTTTAATGTAAACCTTAATAAAAATTTCTTTCTTGGTTTTGCTTTAATTGTTTCTTGAGAAAGAAATGTTTTAAAAAAATAAAACATAACAATTGTAGCATAACAAAAACAAGAAATTATATGGATTTAACGATATGCGATGGTATGAAATATGTAATTCATGAGTACATTAAAACAAAATATTGAGGTTAAACTAATGGGCTAAAGTTACACTTTTATTTATTGCTATAGGTATGTAATATAATTTATTAAATAAGTTTTTATATTATTTTATAAAGATTAAATTTATAAGAAATTCTAACAAATTTGACAGTTGTTTTTAATATTATACATTATTACTTAACTTTTACTATAAATAACATAATTATTTTAATAGTACCCTTTAAATAAACAATCATGTTATTATTTAATAATTACAATATTAAATAGTTATATAATAAATAGTTAATATATTAGGTTATATAGCTATTAAAATAATTATTTAATTATATTATGATATAATTATTAATTGTTCAAGAGTAGTTTAATCAAATAACTATACATATTTTATTAAATAAATGTATTGTTAAATTATTTAATAATTATTTAAACATTATAAAAATTATTTTTAAAATAATATTATATATATAATTATAATTATACTATTATAATTATTAAATAATTAGAATATTAAATATTCATTAACATGTTATTGGTATTTGTTAATGATTTTATACTAAGTTATAACAGTTATTCATACAATTCTTTAACAAAAACAATTTTGTTATATAGTGTCATTTGTTGAAATAAAAATTTATTTATTCATCAAGAGCTTACATTATGCGGTTTCACAATTATCCACCAATAAAAAAAATAACATACAAAACAAGTAAGTCCACGTGCAAAGCACGTTAACCATACTAGTTATTATAAACAAACCATGTTGGATTACATGGACTACTTCTCATGTAAGATTATCATGCAACGAGCTAGCTGTAGAGTTGTTCATGTGAGAGTATAGTCCCATGTCAGAAGGGATAAGAAAAAGTGATTAGTTTAAACATAAGTTAGTGGTAACGTCTAATGGCTTGAGCTTTTGACCTAAAATTGATTCCTAATTTTTCTTTAGGGCCCATTAACTTTAGGCTGAGTCATATTACCATACACTTGTAGGCACATGAGAATGCTTCTCCTACAATGAAGAGAGTTATGTACAAATTAATATGTAGGTATTATAAGTAACTTAAAATTTCACAGAAAAAAAGAAAGATCTATGCATATGGATCAATCAAGCTATAGCTTATTACAAAAACTTTATCACCTATTAAACTTATGAAATTATGTTTTTCTATCTACATAATATTTGTGTTTTACATTTAGTCATTGTTGAGACAGATATTCCAGAAATGGGTATATTGCATTATTTTTCTATGTTTAAGGAAAGTGAGGCTTACTGAGGCTTATTTAAAAAGTTCTACTTTATTCAAAGGGTTGCATTTTCTTTCATTTCACATAAGCCTTGGCCCTTGTTAGAACTACAGGATGGTCAAAGTCCAAGTGGGTTTTATATTAGGGCTTGTTTGGTTCGATTTCTCTAAAAACTCGAAATGTAATTCCATGCCAGAAATCTATTTTAGTGAAGTTTGTAGGTTTTCCTTCAATGACACTTTTTTTGTTTGGTTCACATGGAAATCATATGCTGTTTTTTTAACTTTTCCCCAACATCGTTTGTTTGGTTCAAAAGTTTAAAAAGCTAGAAATCTAACAAAAATTTGATTTTTTGAATTTCCTTTATTTGGTAGGCAACAACGCATGAAAGGAAATGTCGTATAAGGTCACCATGGTGAGCTTACCACTCAAAAAAGATAATGCACCAAAAACTATCATGGAATGGTAATGATACCTGTTAACATTAAAAACTTTCCATTCCAAAGGTCAAAAGTAGATTGTCAATGATAAAAAAAATAAATGAGGGCTGCCTATAAAAGTCTGTAGCATACAAAAGTATCTCCAAACCATTATTACTTCTTACCAATATTTGAAACACACGAAATTTATAGATATGCTTTCTTCTCAAGGGTCTCAAACAATGAGGTTTGATTCTTTTGCAAAATACCAACAATATTGAAGTTGTGCAAGAATGGGATGAATAAGGGGAGATATTTCTAGGGCCGTGCCAGATACCCAACTAGGCAATGCAAAGTTTTTGCCTAGGCTGATGATGAGATTAATATCAAGAAATGCAAGAGAGAAAAGGAGGAAGTCTTTGTTCAAGATAAAAAAGACATGAAAGCAAAAGATTTGAAGAGACAACTGAAGCTTGCAAATCGTCAAATAGAATATTATAACATATGTATTCTTGTGTTAGAGATTTTTTGCAATTTTCTTGTTGTTGCAAATAGCTTAATTTGTGCTTTAAAAATATAATGCAGAAATTCTATATATTAAAGAATATCAAATCACTTGTAGAAGACCATTTAAATATGTGGTAAATTGAATCAAAATATGTGAATAGAGTTTAGCCCTACCAATAGTCATAGCTACGGTTTGTCGAATCTGCGCAATCTTTTGACTCCCATCCCACCTTCTTGGTGTGCTCAGATATTTCTCATTTTACATCATTGTAGTTGCAATGTTGGCTACATATCTCAAAATTTATTTTAACTAATCAATAAATTGTGAGATTGCCTCGTCATAGTGGCATAATAAACATGCATTAAAGTTGCAAGAGGATAACTATTAAGTTATAGTATAGTTACAATATCGATCTCATGCA
>JBAKGM010000139.1:21313211-21326565 GCA_037177215.1 Asparagus racemosus
AATAACATCACAATCTAATTACAGAGTTTCACGTTCAAGTCACATACTTAATGATCCATAATAAGTGATTTATTCAAGGGACCGAATAACACACTATTCATAAAAGTTACATAAAAATAAACTAAATATAAGCATCTCAATGATTGGTTTCTAAGACATATCATACTAATAGTATCTAACTACAAGATAATTACAACCATAGCTAACCCTTAATTCTAAGCAGACTAATAATGCCAATATCAAAGCATATCTTCGGTGTCGACACAAAACAACAATACAGAATCACAACAAACAAGATAATATCAAACTTGAAACAAGCTTTAACCAAGCATTTCTTTTTTAATTTTATCTCTGAACTTCTATAAATCTCGTGGTATTTACCTTTGTATGTACAATTCTAAGGCACATGGGTACAAACTTGCATATGAATATTTCAGCATGTGTGTCCAGTGCCCACAGTCCTTGGTAGTCGGTTGTTGCAGACATTATTGAGTCTACATGAGTACTTAATGCATCCAACTCAGGTGGGTTCCATCCTAACTGCCAAACTCCAGATATATATTGAAAAAGCGAAAAAATAAGTCAATAGTTTAACAACAATTAATTAGAGAGGTCAACTTGAGTGAAATAAACAATTTGAGGGTCAATAATTACAGTTATTTGTAGGGTAAATTAAAGACACCTATGGTGTGAAGGGTATATACGAACAAAAATTGTGGACCATTTGATCGGTTCATATCTTCTACGTCCTTAGTTACAGAGAAATACTACGAATCAATTATATAAGTGAACATCTCTTAATTCTAATCATCTTACCTCAATTATAAAATTTCTAGATAATAAATACAAAGGAATAAAGTGAATTAAACGCATAAAAAAAGACATATTGCTGCTCAAAGTGAGAGATTAAGTATCCAATGGACCTAGTTTAACTTTGAACATGCATTAGAATGGTATCAATGGTGGGATTCATGCATGAATTTTAAAGTCCAATACTCCAAGAATCAGCATCTAAAGAGGATCCAATTGATATCTTCTCTCAATTTCTATATAAGTATAGTAATAAGGTAAATGTTAATGATTACTAACCCTTTGACCAAAGCATTGCCACAAGGGTTCTCAAAAGGGGTGACCCTCATAAAGTTTTTACGTGAGCCATTAATTGAACGCATTACCATCCCATGAAAGCACTGAAAAATGCACTGCCAAAAAAGAAACACGTATAGTCACCTTCGGTCAATTTAAGCTCATCCTTACCACCTTCCATTTACACTTGATGTCAAAAATATAAAAAAGTTAATAAATTTTATTTTTGTTATAGTTCTGGCGGGACAATAGAAATAGTCTCTCCTGTCATGAATGTGCGCTACAACATAGTGCACACTGACACTTGAATCCAAAGTCGGAAACATTAATTTTCATTAACTACCTCAACAGTTCTGAGATTTCTGACACTTTGAATGCTATCCCCACATAACTTTTCTGTGCATGATGAGCGTTTTCTCGAATAAAAATCCAATCAAAATCACTTCGGTTAAGTAGTTGTTATATCCATTCGCTGGGAGAAATCTTAATTGCTCAGTTATTATTTTTCTGCTGCTCTTATATTTTAGGACAAATTTCCGTTTCAGACCCTTTAAGCTTTTATTTTTAAAAATCGACCTCATTCATACTTATTTGCAAGTTTCGACCCAGTTTCAGCCAGGTGGCTGAAACTGTGTCGAAACTTGCAAAAATTTTCTGAAACTTCACTGGAGTTCATTTCCCATGAATTTTTTCAAGGTCAAAAACTTTACGGGAAATGAATTCCTGTGAAGTTTTTGTTAGATAAAAACTTCATGGGAATTCATTACCCGTGAAGTTTGGGAAGTTTTTTCGCCAAAATCTACCCAGTTTCAGCCAGGTGGCTGAAACTTGGTCGATTTTGACAAATAAGTGTGTAAGGGGTCGATTTTTGAAAATAAAAGTCTAAAAGGGTCTAAAACGAAAATTTGTCCTATATTTTATCTCTCAAAAATGAATTAATTTAAGATCACTTCTCTCATAAAGGTGGTTGTGATAGGATTTGTACTTGTTTCTAATGGCATTTTCCTTGTATTTTAGTCGAAACAATATTGTAAAAGATATTGTAAAAGATCATGGTGACTAGAGTTTTATCAAAGCTCAAAAGACGCAGGTAGAGACAGATATTGTAAAAGATTTGCAGAAGAGAAACAAGGCGAGAAATCTAGGATTTGAAAGATCCTTTTCATGAGATTGAGAGAGGGTGACCTTCAGTTATATGACCATCTCAAGAAACATAAAATCTTCTATTATCTCTTATATAAAGAAGACTCAAATCTCTCCCCATAGACGAAAAGGTCATTGCCAAACCACGTTAATATTGCGTCTTTTGTCTAATTTTTTTTTTGCGGCATATTACTCTATTATGTTTTCTATTTTATTTAGATCTTGCTCTTCTCATGGTTTCGTCGTGCCGTGGTGATCATTTGAACTAGTAGATAGTGGAGATCTAGCAGGATAGATTTGGGTTAAAACTTTCACATTTAGTTAATATTAGAGTTAATTGTTTTTGATAATTTGTATCAAAATAGGATCAATTAGCATTAGACTCATCTTTGAAAAAGGGATTGATCTAGCAACACGTCAAAGGGAGGATCTTCAATGATGAAGCTTGACATTGAGGAGTTCAATGGTAAAGAAGACCTTGGGCTTAAGCGAAAAGGATGGAGGCTATATTGATTCAACGTGACCTAAATCTCCCATTATTAGGAATTGACAAGAAACCAGAAAAGATGAAAAACAACAAGCAGGTAAAGTTGGATTTGTAGGTGCACAACATGGTTCTGCTCTCTTTATCGGATGAAAACATGATTGAGGAGGTCATAACACTCGAGTTCTTTGTACATAACCAAAAGCCTATCTACTGAGTTGTACTGAAAGTAGCAGTTGTATGGACTACAGATGAAGAAAAGTACAATGATGTTAGAGCATCTTAACACCTTTTAATAGGATCGTGATTGAGTTAGTAGCAATGACGTTAAAGCTTGAATATAAGGATATGGCGATGCTTCTCTTCACATTCTCTTCTTCGAAGTTATAGACATTTGACTACGTCATTGTGTGTAGACAAGGAGACCATCACCATGGATGAAGTTAAAGCGGCATTTTCTCATGTTAAGAGTTTCGGCGATGATCGGATTTTGATGATGAATCAAATGCTAGATTTGGTGACAAATGTAGATGGGAGAAGATCTTTAGGAGGGAAAAAGTCGAAGACTAAACAATGTATGTTTTTCTAGGAAAAGTGTCACTCGAAGAAGGATTGGTTACAAAGGTAAAAGTGATTGAAAGGACAAAAGATGAAGGAAGAAACTACAGTCCAACTTGAGTGAAATAAACAATATGCAGTGGGTATCGAGTAAGATCGACTAGGAGATGTGCTGATGGTTTTTAATATTGATTAAAGTAAACAAATTATGATGTTGATAGTTTCCTCAATAACACTTCTTATGGCCATTGGATATTAGATTCTGGATCATCGTTGCAAATATGCTTAGAAAAAGCCTATACAGTTTTCTGATCGAAGGAGTCATGGAGACTATCTACACGAAATATGACATGAGGTGCGAGGTTGCTAGTAGAGGAACAACCTTAGTGATGAGAAAACGTGGGAACATGCTTACTTTGGACAACGTTCAGTTAGTCCCAACATTGACAATAGGGTACTAAAGCCAAGCAGATAAGGAAGTCATCATCATATACTATAGGAGGGGTTTTATCTTAGTAGATAAGAAGTATGGAGATGACTTGTATTAGGTGACGAGAACATTGATTGATATGGAGCTTCATCTCCACGGGGGTACGGGATCACAAGAAAGAGGGGTTTGTGCCAAACATGAGTTTCTAAAAAGAGCTAATATGAGAGTTCATCTCAAAATGGAATCAAGAAGTCTATAACAAACCAGAGCTAAACTTGGAGGCAACAAAGAGATTGGGGGTCAAATCGACAAAAGATTTGATATCAATCAGGGAGCAGTAATAACCTGGGGGGTAGTCAAGTAGACCTCAAAAGTAGAACTGAGATAATTTGTAGGACAAATTTTTATGATGTTAGTCAATTAATACTAGACTTAGGATAAAATTATACAGTGTTAGCTAACTAGAACTAGATAAAAAGTAGAACTGGGGTAATGGTAAAAATTTATCCTACTTTTATCAAATTTATATGGAAAAGAGAGAGTTTAGTCTCTGAAATTGTTCTAAGTCTTAAACTAGAACTAGATGGTAAAAAGATAGAACTTACTTTTTTTGCTTTTTTATTTTTCATATTTCATTTCTCCATCATTTTCAAACCACACCATAAGATTAGATCACATCTCTTCTTACCCTTCTATTTAATGTTATTTTTCAATTGTTTTATTAAATATTAGACTTGTATAATTAATTTAAAATTTAAAAATTACAAAATTCATGTTTTGTTAAAAATTAATTAGAATTGAGAAATGACAGAATGATGTCTATCAAATCGAAAAAGAAAGAGGGAAAAAAGGAAAAAAATTGTTTTTAATTTGTATTATAGTAATAATAATTCCAAAAAATCAAAAAGTTATAAATAATAATAATAATAATAATATCTTATAATTTATCCAATAGTTCTTCAAGATTAATTAACACTAAAGTAAATAATTATTATTAATAATATAAGTTTTAAAATATATAAATAGTGGTCTCATCATCAAAATGCATGAATTATATGCTTATTGATTATTGAAAATTATTTTTAATTATTCGAACAATTGTCCCACTAAAATATCCCTTTTTAAAGAAGAACTCCCAATTATTCTAAAAAAAAATATCCCACTTCAAAAAATTATCCGATACTAAAAATTGTTCCACTTTTATAAAAAATGTTCCAGTTGACTAACACCCCTAAAAAAGAAGTTTCCCTAAATGAACAAATTTCCTCAATACCAGAAAAAGCAAGCATAAATTAGCAAATATATGGATACGGTAAATGAATCTGCAAATAAAATAGACACACATGCGTACAAGCGAAAAAACCTTTAAAAAAAAACACCCCACCAGCGCTACAAACCAACACCTATTCCTTCACAGCAATCCAACCCACTCAACCTGCTCCCCCCGTGAACAGCTGGGAATTCCCGACCGTGTTTCAAAATCCCCCCCCCCCCCCTCCCCCCTCCCTGTTCTCCACTTTCTTCTATTCTTCTATTCTAGTATTCTGTTTCTCTCTCCTCCCGCTCTCTTTTTCTCTCTCTCTCTCTTCTTCCTAGGTTTCCGTAAACCCAAACCTAGAGAGAGAAACAGCCAATTACAATGACATCATAATCTAGGGTTTCCTCTCTCACACACTCTCTCTCTCTCTCCCCCTCTCCTCAGAAATGGGCATCTGCTACGCAAAACCCTCATCTTTCCCCTCTCAAACCCCCTCCCAATCCCCACCGAGTCAACCTCAAGATCGAGAACAGCCTCAAGACAAAGAAGCGATCACGATCACCAACAAAAGCGATGGGAGATTCTCAACGACAAAGCCCTGGGCCTCTCCCTTCTTCCCATTCTACTCTCCGAGCCCAGCCCACTCCCTCTTCTCCAAGAAATCCCCTTCCCGGTCCGCCGCGTCGACGCCCCGGCGGTTCTTCAGGATGCCGCCGTCGCCGGCGAGGCACATCAGGGCGGCTCTCGCGCGGCGGCAGGGCTCCGTGAAGCCCAACGAGGCGGCGGCGATACCGGAGGAGGGGGAGGAGGAGGAGAGGACCGGGGCTCATTTGGATAAGAGATTTGGGTTCAGTAAAGGGTTTGAGAAGAATTTTGAGATGGGGGAGGAAGTGGGGAGAGGGCATTTTGGGTATACTTGTTTGGCTAAGTTTAGGAGGGGGGAGATGAAGGGGGAGAAAGTTGCTGTTAAGGTCATTCCAAAGATTAAGGTAAAAAGTTACAATTTTTACTGATTTCATTTTGTTTAAGTTATAATTAATAAATAAAGATTACTTCTTTATTAATTGCTGATCTCTTTGGTTATGATATTTTAAACTGCCCCGTATGCATTTCTACTTGCAGAGGAAGATGGAAATGTTGTAAACTGTATCAATTTGACTACTTTAAGCTTTTCCCCTATCTGTGATTTTGTAGATTGTGTGTGGTGGAGATGGTGTTTGTGTGTTTGTTTGTTTGTGTGTTTGTTTGTTTTTGTGTATGTAGCCCCCATTAGTATAACTTTGTGACCTTTGAACTAATAATATTTTGTTAGTTAGAATGTGCAACATATTTCATACTACATACTCATAGAATCTGCTTATTATGCGGTATTTTGAAAATAGAAGACAATACGTGGGAGAAAATCACCTTATGTTGCCCATGACATCAGAGTTAAAGTATGTATTTTCTTGTATTAGGTTCGGAGATGCAGTAGACACTAATAGCTCAGTGTCCAATACCAATAAACTGGTTATGTATGATGTTCTAGTTATGATTTTATTTTTATATATGTTTCTGATGATATGGCCATAATATGGTTTGATGGCAGAAGTTATATATCTAAATTTTTGAAGTAGTTTTGACTGAAATGGAAATGCTTGTTTTCTGGCAGATGACGACCACGATATCCATTGAGGATGTTAGAAGAGAGGTGAAAATTCTGAGTGCTTTAACAGGTCATGCTAACCTGGTTCAGTTTTATGATGCGTATGAAGATAAAGACAATGTGTATATAGTAATGGAGTAAGTTTTGTAATTGCTCTGTATAACTGTTACTGTTTCTCTCAATTGCATTACTTTTTATTTTCCTTTTACAAGTATATTATGCTACTTTATTAGAATGTTAACTTGCAAGCCATTATATGTTTTCAAAAAAACCATCACAAGGTGGTAGATACAAATTACTCAACAAGGTATACGATTGACAATCGATACCTCTTGATCTTTATAATCTACCTATGAGATCTGAGGACCTCACACTCATTGATATAATCGTAAGCTAAGTGTAGAGTTCAATAACAAAACAAGTGATGATACTTAATATGGGCTGGATAAGGAATTGGTAAATTACAGGAAAGGTTTTTGGGAGAATAAAAAAATTTGAATATTCCCAATGGATGGTAAATCTATAATTGGAAATATGGAGTGTGTAGCGGGGTATATCCCTCAGTGCTAGCTTGGGAAGCTACAGATTGTAGGTGATATTGGGTGATCATTTTTTAGGTCACTAATCCAAAAGCGAACGTGAAATCTTGTTTTCATTTTGCTTCTTTATGGAGAGGCTGATTTACTGACAATTTGATCTATAACATCTATATCAGCTTTTTTCCCCTTTCTGTTGGATGCATCCACAGCTACTCGTTTTGTGGGATGCCCTAAGCAGTTAGGAATAAATCCATGGATAGTTTCTGTACAAAAATGATTAATGTTGCGAATTTTCCAATCGTATACAGGTGTTAATCATCAATAGTATAGCCCACTTTGTGATTTAAATCACCACCACAAGAGAGTTGAAGTTCCCTGTCATGACATTATCTTTTTCATCTTATCTCGTCTGATACACACATGCAATGCATTTAATTTTATATGCTGTTTACCAACACATTGGATTGTAGCCAAGGCTGTTCTTTGTGCTAGAGATTCAGAAGCTGCTTTGTTCCAGCATTGTGGTTGATAAGAAATTGCAATTTATGATTTTATTACTACTGTAACAACTGAAAAAAAATACACAAGTGTTTGATGTTTCAATGCTGGTGTTTTTCTGAATTTTATCTTTCTTTAGTTATACTAATGCAGAGATAGTTGATTGTCTATGAAGATGTTCAATTTGTACATTTCTTCCTTTCTGTGACATTAATTTATATGATGTTTAAATCTGCTACAGCTTTTCCTTTTGAGAGATAAATTGTGATATCAGGAGTGAACTACCTACAATAACTGTGTTTCAGGTCTTATATATCCATTACAGGCAGCCATTAGGTAAATAGAAATATTGAGGCGAATAATGTGCAGTACGATTGAACAGTCTACACCTTTTTACTTTGCGTCAAACTCATTACCTATGTCAATAATTAAACACCATTCAGTTCACTTGCACGTAAAACTTTTGTTTAAATTACATGCTCTGGATACACCAGTTGCTATATGTGTCTGGAACAAAATTTTAACAACAAAAATGTTCTGGTATTAAATCTGGATTTTTTTTCACAACTGTTGTTCTGACAATTTGTTATTGGCTCTTTCAGATTATGTGAGGGAGGAGAGCTGTTAGAGAAAATACTATCAAGGTATCTTATCTGGCTTAACTTTTGGCTTTATAGTAGGTATACATCCTCATTGATCTACTTTTTATGATCTTTTACCTAAAGTAAATATGTTGTCTAGGGGTGGGAAATACTCAGAAGATGAGGCAAAAGCTGTGCTGGTACAAATACTGAATGTTGTTGCATTCTGCCATCTCCAAGGAGTGGTTCATCGGGATCTCAAACCAGAGGTAATTTTCTTAGATGTATTTTACTGTCCTGTCTTTAACAGTGGTTGTTAACTGGTGAATCTCGGTTGCAGGGTTTGATTTTATCCAAGTTTTATTGTTGTGATAAAGTTTTTGTTCTTGATTTCTTTTGGCAATGACCATGTGAGAGTCTCTTTGGAGGGTGAAAAATCTTTCTAAGAAATGGGGATGTGTCGTTCACTGGGCACACATTTTAGCATGGTGTTCACTTGTCTCATAGTTTTCTGTTAATTGTACTGTTCAATTCTCTTCTAATTTAAATGAGGTACCAAGTTAACAGCCCCTTTTGTTTCTGTAGTATCTAAGTGTTTACTGCATAAGTGCCATGCGTTATAGTTTCCGAAATATAATTCATGCTACGTTTGACAAGCACTTTTAGCACATATATAGTTCAGTATGTGAACCACATTGCACGCAGTAGCTGCATGTACTGTTACATTCTTGTGTGTCACTTTGCATTTGGCTAATTGGGAGGTCTATTCCAAAGTATGATCTATACTTCCTGTGATTCAATTTTATATCTTACATTCTAAACGGGGATACTAAAATATGATACGTCTTTTTTTTCCTTTCTGCATGTGCTTATGTGTTTACTGCATTAACAGCCATGAGTTATCCTTTGGAAAATATATTTCGTGCATACGTTTTATAATTCAAGTATCATTTCCTCGTAGTGTTTTTTTTTTCATTCAATAGCTGCATGCGCGCTTACATTCTTGAATACCGTTTTGTTCTGGGATACTTGAAAGGTCTGTTCCAATTCAGTATGTGCTCCCTGTGATTCAATTTTAAATCTAATATTCTGTACTGGGATGCCAAAATATTGATGCTCGAATAATTGGTTACATGAAGAATGAAAATAGTGGAGGCAATGGTTGGACAGTTTAAATTGCATCTTGACAACTTCAGGATAATAAAATACCTGACGTTTATTTTTCGGGGAATTGGACATGCGGACAAAAGAAGCATCTGTACCACAGGTTCTAAATTTTCATGAAGTTCTGCTCTCTCCTGCTTTTTGCACAGGGGAAATAATAGATTGGTAAATAGAGGTTTCGGGTTGCTGGCATTTTCAGTTAAAATTGAACCATATGCAGTTTTTCCCAACCCAAATTATTAGGAGTCAGAATGAGTTTTGACATGGTACAAGGTGAGCTTAGAAGCCAAATGACACATGCAGTTAGGTATGTCATGTTAAGAATTCCTTGAAAATCATAGGAAAATAAGGTGTGTGAGCAGGTTTTCACTTTTAAATGTCATGCAGGGGTGTATTCATCCGTGTTATGTTTACAATTCACATATCATGCACCAATCACTTTTTGCTTCCTTCAAGGCTGTTACTGGTAATATGAAAGCTTATTTTTTGGTCTTTGTGGACGTTCATGGTAACATTTTCAATTATTCACATATCATGCACCAATTCACATATCATGCACCAAGCTAGTTTGTTTAGGTGCTGCAAAAGTTCCCAGCTAAAGAGCGTAGAAAATGTCCTATCTTGACCCTGCCTAGGCTGCTGCTGTGTATAAATACACCTACCATCCTTACTTATTGCATTTCTGTTTCAGTAGTCTAGCAAGTAGTTATTAGCCATATTTTTGTATTTTAACTCTCTGAATATATCTGTTTTTCCCTTGACCAGAATTTCCTTTTCGCTTCCAAGGATGAAAATTCCCAGTTGAAGGCTATAGATTTTGGCTTATCCGACTTTGTGAAACCAGGTTTGTTCTCAGTGTCATGTGTTTGTCCTTTATCCCTTTGATCAATTTTTTAATTTACTGGTCTTAACGTGGCTTTATATATTCTATCTGATTGACATCTTCTCTACCTTTGGCAACCTTTAATCTGTTTGCTTGTGTGGTTTGCAGATGAAAGGCTTAATGATATTGTTGGTAGTGCGTATTATGTTGCACCAGAAGTTCTACATAGGTCTTATAGCACAGAAGCTGATGTGTGGAGCATTGGTGTAATTGCATATATTCTTCTTTGTGGCAGTCGTCCATTTTGGGATAGAACTGAGTCTGGTATCTTTAGAGCTGTTCTGAAAGCTAATCCAAGTTTCAATGAGTCACCCTGGCCCTCTCTGTCGTCTGAAGCAAAAGATTTTGTTAAGCGGTTGCTGAGTAAAGATCCACGAAGAAGAATGAGTGCTGCACAGGCATTGAGTGAGTGTTCTTACATATGCCTAAGACAGTAAGTTCTGTTCCTTATCTGATGAAATTGATGCTTCTGTCTGCAGCTCATCCTTGGATTAGAAGTTCTAGTGAGATTAAAGTGCCCCTTGATATTCTAATCTTCCGACTGTTAAAGTCCTACATGCGTTCTTCATCATTGCGCAAATCTGCTTTAAGGGTGCGTATTTTATTGATATAATGGTTTCTCTATTGCTTAGCATCGCTTAGTTTCTGTAATGATATCTATGTACACCTGAATTTAAGATATAGTTGTCGGTTTAAAGTAGTTCAAGTAGTTAGCTGATGAATTAGATTGCTGACCGAATTGGCAGGTTTCTTGACTATGGTCTTTATCATTGAATGACTAGATTTTTCTTATCACTATTTCTATGTATATAGTTGTTTATGTATAATGTTTGTAGAAATAGTTGATGGTATAGGAAAGGAGAAATATTTATATTCTTAAGAATTAGAATTTAGTAGTTCAATCTATTTTCTTTTGTTTTCAAGCATGCAGAAAGAGAGAAGAGTTTAGTCATTCAATCAAATTATTCATGAATACTTGTTTTTGAATTATATCCTTTTCAAGGTTGACTTTAATGAGAGATTAATAAATGAAAAGCTGTCTTTTTGTCTTGCAGGCTCTGTCAAAGACATTGACTGTCGACGAGCTAATTTATTTGAAGGAGCAGTTTGCACTATTGGAGCCAAATAAGAATGGATGCATAACCCTGGAAAACATCAAGATGGTTAGATATCTTTGTAATATACACTAATACTTCTCAATAAATTGCAATGCTAATTTTTGTCAATAAGTGAATACATACTCTGCACTTGATAACTCCTTGTTACTTGCTTGCCAGGCCTTGATGAAAAATGCTACTGATGCAATGAAAGAATCCCGTGTTCAGGACTTTCTCGTCTCGGTAATTTGATATTGTTCTGTCTCCCTTGCATTTTTATTTTTGACCCTGTCATGGTTTCCAACTGAAATTAGGAATGAAAACTTTGTTTTCTTCTGTACCAGTTGAGTGCCCTTCAATACAGAAGGATGGATTTTGATGAATTCTGTGCAGCTGCACTAAGTGTACATCAGCTTGAAGGTCTAGATAGATGGGAACAACATGCTCGTTGTGCGTATGAACTTTTTGAGAAGGATGGAAACCGAGCTATATTAATCGATGAACTTGCTTCGGTATGTCCAGCTTTAAACATTATGCCATATTACTAACCTTAATCAGCAGGAGACTTGTCTTTATCTGAGTGATGAAAAATATTTACCAGTTTTATCTTGGTGATTTCAGGAGCTGGGGCTTGGCCCTTCGATCCCTGTACATTCTGTACTCAATGACTGGATCAGGCACACGGATGGGAAACTGAGCTTTCTTGGGTTTGTCAAGTTGCTGCATGGTGTCTCTAGCCGATATCTTACAAAGCCACACTAGCATATTCTTCTTGCCTAAGGGGATGCAGATCTCCTTTCTGATTCAATCACATTGGATATGCTTTATGTACATGTACTAATCACTGAAGGTGTCCTGCTGTGCATATACCAGTTTGGACTTTTACTCTAATGAGCAAGCGGAAAAATGGAGGAGCTGTGTTGGGGCTGGAGATTAGGCTAGGTCATGTACACGTTTGTGGTCTTTTCTTTCCCGTAACCTGTGAAGTTCATTCTATAATTTCATATCATAGTGCACGTATCTTTTAAGAGTAGAATTACTGACTAAGTTGTATCAGGACGGTTGTATCTCTGACCATCTTAGGCTGTACCCAGAGCGGATTAAATGCTAAGAATCACGAAATCTATTTTTGAATTATTTGGTGATCAGTCATTCATCTTTCCGTTCCCCATTCGTTGTCTAGGTGCTGTTGGCTTTTGATGTTATTCTCAGATTTGACTTCCAGCTCTTTCTTCAGTTGTGGCTGTCTGGTTTATGAATGCGTGACTAATTTCGTCTATTCAAGTGCTTGTGTATGTGGATCTGGTTCCATAAATGGGTTGGTTGGTGATGTCGAGCATGTTACGATACAGGTCAAGTGAGCAATCCTGCCTCCTGCATCAGCATCAGAAATCTGCCAGGGTTCTGATTGGCTCTAGTCATGGAAGCAGCATGTCAAGAAGAAATATCAAACAGATTCGTGCTATGTTGATGTGGTATAGATGCGTGCTCGCTGCGCTAGTGTAACATCCAACCGTATAGATGCTCGCTGCCCTCCACAAAGCGTAACATTCACAAAGAGTAACATCCACAAAGTTGGTACTGTAACCTGGTGACCATGGCAAGATGTGGAGGTAGCCTGAGGGATCTTAGATTGTGATATATATTGAGATATATGGACCAAATGAACCCATAAATGAAATTGGAAACTTGGAAATAATTATGATCATTCGAGCTATTTCCTTTCATACATATTGGTTGAGTTGTGGCTTAAGAAATTGATTGGAGCTGGAGCTTTTTATGCTCAGCTTGGGCTGTTTTAGTTTTTAAGGAGGAATTAAACTACATACTCCGTTATATAACAATTATGTCCTCCCTTTAATCCTCTTTGGTGCTTCGAAGAAGAGTGTTCAGCTCTTTCTATACACGATTTCATAGAGGGTGAATTTTAATTTCTCTTTGACTGATCGGTATAACTCTTCGACTCTCTGGCAACAGGTTCGGGGGGG
>JBAKGM010000139.1:21339315-21357780 GCA_037177215.1 Asparagus racemosus
CATCGAACTTGAGTTCCATCATGGTTGTTGACGATTTAATCTTTAAGAAAACTGACTTATCACCTGAGGAGACAATGTAGATGATAACCTTCTTAGCCATTATAACGGGAAGGTAAGAATGAGTAATTGAGAGAATTCTAGGAGTAATTGAGTATTAACTCTGAGAGAATTTTCACAGAAGTACTGAGGAGTAATTGAGAGAATTTTAGGAAGATTTATTGCTCATGATAGATGACAAATTGGGAGAAATTCCCTCCAATTCTCCCATCAGATCTCTATTAATGCGTTGACACTGTCCATAACTTTTTGTCTTGGGAGCTCTACGTCTAGGAAAGAAGGAGAAGAGCATTTTCAAGCTTTTTACAAAATACAGCCACTTTTTGTTTTTAGCTGATGTGGAAGAGCTGATCCACATTAAATGAACTTTTTGAGGCCTGATCCATATGGAGAAAAACGGGGAGGAGGGTGGGAGAGCGGGTCACATGAACTTCATGTTTTTGGAGCCTGAACTTCATGCTTTTGGGGTCTTGACATAATTTTCCCTAAAGTTTTGAGATATCAATCCTTTTTTGTAAGCATAGATATAGATAGATAGATATACATGTTGTTTCTTCTTCCCTAACTTGCCCTCTTTCTCTCCCTTTCCCTTTACAAAATTGAGAAGAAATGGCGGCTGCTGCTTCGAGAGGAAAGCGAGCAGTAGTCTGCGTCCCTTCATCCTCTGAAGAAGAAGAAGATGACGAAGAAGACGAGGAAGGAGGCGAAGCATCAGAATCCGAATTTGACTCCGAATCCGAGGAAGAACCCGAGTCTGAAGAGGAAAGTTACGAAGAGGAACTTATTAGGTTTGCAGATTTCCCAATTTCAAATTAGAGCGAATTTCTCAGGGTTATTTTTATTAATTTCTTCCTTTGGATTGGAATTGACAGTGAGGAAGGAAGCGGATCATCAAATGATGATGCCGATGACGGCTCCGAGGATGGTGATGATGAATCGAAGGGTAAGCCCACAGATGAAAAGCGCTGCAAAAAAGTAGTTGATCTTCTACGTGGTATATAAATCCTTCTCTCTGTTTATAGATATTTACGTAGAATTATCTTTCAATATATCCCCATTAATGGCTGTTATGGAAATGGGTAGAGATCTTGGTTCAATCTATTTGTTTTCCCTTGACTAGCTATAAGTTAAAATGTTATGGAAATGGGTGACTTGAAACTCCTATGTAGATCCAACAATCAACAAATGATCATGATACATCTTAATGAGCTCATCGACGGGACTCTATTCAGCATAAGTTAAAATATGACGGAGCATTAACATCATTTGTATATATGAGGGCATCAGCTTCTTTGAATATTGACATTCGACTTACATAAATTATAGTATAAGCAATCCAGCTTTTCAGGGTAGGTAGCTCATCAGCTTCACTATATTGCATGAGCATGTTTAGGCAAACATTCATGGTTGAGGATATTTGAGGTTTGTCATTTGGGATGATACTTATTAGATAGCTCCTAGCATATAATGTACGCACATAATCACTATATTCGTGAAATCTGGTTTGCTTGAAAAAATTGGTAGCAGTCAATTTTTCTTTTATGTAATGTAACAAACTCTTTTTTCTTTTCATAATAGTATGCATATGCCTTTGATTTACCAAGCTAAATGCTATTTCCAAGAGCAAAGTGAACCATTGTCTTCGCTTCACAAACACTATTTTCAAGAGCAAAGTGAATCATTAGTTTCTTTTGCTTTTGCTTAGAGGGAGATGAAACCAAAACTTACTTCTAGCGCTATTTATTTTTTGGAGTATGTGAAGTTGTTAACTCATGATTCGTTTTTCGGCAAACCTTGTTTTATAATGTAAAAACATGATATTTCTTTGTTATTGTTTGGTCTCTTTTCTTTCAAGCCTCTCTTCCAGAGGTATTATTCCTACCCTCGATAGTTTTTTTATCCTTATGAGTGTCCTTAGATAGAACAAAAAGAAAGAGATTAGTACTTACAAATGCTGTGCAGTTAGTTCTGTCTCTGCTAAAAATTGCAATCCTTTTAATTCATACAAATAGGCCACCAGTCATCATCCATAATTGTGTCACTCATGTATGAACTAAGTTATCGACACAAATCTTCTGCCCAATTGTTTCAACCAGTAAATTGTTCTAGATTCTGTGTCAGTTTCTCAGTGAAGAACTATTGCTCAGTTAGATGTTTAGGTTCTGAAATTTAAAACAGTTCTTTATTCACACATAACAACATCCAGAATTGTGCATTTGGACATAAAAATAGTGCTTGTTTTGACCCACTGGCTTTTAGCTGGTTAGGCTGTTTGCTGATATTCTTTTTCATTTAATAGGAGGGAAAAGTCTAAACGTACTGAAATTGGAAGAGTGCAGAGCCTATTTGAGAAAACATGAGCTGAGGATAACTGGGACCAAAGAAACATGTATCACAAGGATTCTGGAGCACTGGAGGTTAATCATTTTCCTAACATTGAAATGGATAGGCTGGTGCTACATCATTTTTCATTCAAAAGTTGTCTACAAACTGTGCATTTTTTAGTTTTTTGTATGATACAGTGACAAATTTTGGTATATAAGTAATGTCATCAAATTGATTATTTCAAATTTTAAGATAATGCATCTGGTAGACCTAGATGTCTCCAAAGTACGAAGACAAGTAGAAACTATTGTAAGAAAACAATATATCAAAAGAGTTGCAACATTTGTTTGCTTGGATACATGTAAATTCAGATCTTTGACCCTGAAAGAGAAATTGGTGAAAACCCTATCCTTCATGCAAAGTTGCAAAGCTATTTGAATGTCCTTATGATCTTCTTTTCTTCCGCTTCTATATTTCCTTTGGAATTAGTATTTAGAGGGATACTAAAAATTGTAGCTGGAAGCTTTGGCTCAGGTTTAATATGTTGAAATAGGTCTGTGAGTCTGTAAATAACTCAAGCTCTTGATAAGAACATCTACTGTATATTCAATAGTTGTGTCACATCGAATAAGAAATTGGAGAAAGTGCTGAGTATAGTTGAACTACTGGATAGGATTGGGTAGACGGAGAAATGTGGATTGAGGCAAAATAGTGAATAAGTTTTGTTACTAATTTACTAGGTTTAGCTCTTAACACTCAGAATAACTGAGAGCTTGGCACCATTTATTCAGAAGCGAAAGGCGAGGCCAAGGCTATGAGATCCTATGTTGCCTAAGGCGAGAGTCACCAAAAAGGCAATTGCCTGAGTGAACCATGGCAAAAAATATTCAAAAAATTCATAAACGTTACAAATGATATGCAATTAAACGCAATATCAATAAACCACAACAGGACAAATTTTGTACAACTGAATTTCGAAGTCACAAATTATAATATGTAACAAGACATTAAGTATCTAAATAAAGTAGTAAATAGCAATACGGAATGGTAAATCTAACTGGCAACTACTAGCATAGATAATTAAATGATTAAGGCTGAACTTTCATGTTTCAAATAGTTACATGCCCACAATATTGTCTTAGTAACTTTCATTGCCTGATGACATGCAAGGCGCTAAGGTAAAATATTGCCTTGCTTGAGCTTTTGAGGTGCTTTGGCATATTGCTTTAAAACACTACTTGGGACAATATTTACATGGCTTTTGGTTGGAATCCAAGGTTCCCATTCTAACCCGCAATGTCTCATAGTCGGGCATGAATTTGCATTTTCAGTGAACTTGCCAATAAGTGATATCTTTTGGATTGTCTGAATAATTTTCAGGAGCCAGAAAATACATAATAAATTCATGACTAATAGTTAGTAACCTAGAAGGAAGATTTCAAAATTTGCGATTGTCTCCCACTTAAGGAAGGGATAATTGGAAACTTCCACATGGCACATGAGGTAAGCTTCTCTTATAACATGTAAGACATCATTTCCTTCTCTTCCCAGTGGAACAAACATTCTCGACACAAAGAAAAATTTAGAACAAACTTAAGTGGATTGAGGACTTTGTCCATTAACTTATTTATCTCTTGTTTTTGCTTTGAGATTCATATTGGTGTGTGATGTATACCAAGACGTGCATCTCAAAGATATCCATGTTGTGTATCACATACTAATTTGAATCTCAAAACAAATCAAACATATAAGCAAGTGGTGGACAGAGCCCTTGGTTCGCTTTAGTCTTTCTAGCTTTACTTTATGTATATGTGTGTGTGGATAATAAACTATGTTACATGTGTACTTCTATCTGAAGCCATACCCGACCTGTACCCGCACCCAAACTTCTTGGATACTTCTTGTATATATGCATACATTTATTTAGTGTGTATGCAATTATATAATACATTCTTTAATTTAAAACACTTGTCATACACTTATTGGACGTATGTACCACACTTCCCATCAATTTCTTGAAAATCATTGGGCATGGGTCAAGTTTGTTTCAGCCCATACCCAGTTAAGAATTATGATTTTAAAAAGACATTTGGATATCTAGTTAAAAAGCGAATTGTTTTGCAATGTGTAATCCACATAAATGGAAAACATAAAAATGTTATGGGAGTTTTCATTCCATAACTTGTGATGAACATTGATCACATGTAAATTATTAATTTTGATACATATATAGACATATACATACATACGTATATCTACTTGTACCCTATCTTTTACAAATTTACAGTGTCCCCTAACCGTACCCTCACCTGTTTCCATGCAACTTAGATAATAAATCACGTCATCTGTAATAAATGATCAAGATTTGCGAAACGAATGCTTTCAAATATTGGAACAATTTTTGTCATTTATTCCATAGATCAAGTATAAATATTTTAGGGCATGAAGATTTTTATGAACATGTATGCATATGTACGTGATACCATAAGGAGGGGAAGTAACACTGACGATGGTGAGATCAGACTTATTATAAGACAGTCATTCGAATTAATGATGCCATCCATGTTGCAGCTAGCCATGAGTCTATGATTAGGTACGGAAGGTTGTTTATCGCACGTGATAATTGTGTCTTGGCTGCTTTGATTGGTCGTAGCTGATTCAATTATTCTTCGCCCTTATATCCAACATCTTGTAACTGTCCGTTGAACTTTACCTTGTTTTATTATCAAGGCCTTTGGGTCCAGCGAAATCCATGCAACTATCTGTTTATATTTTAAGCAGGATTCTTACAGTTTCTAGTGCTGTTATGACATAAATTTTTCCTAATAATTATATTCAAATAGAAAGTTAACTGTAATTATTATTAATTGCAATTGAAGTTGCTTGAATGGTATCTTTTTGAGTCCTAATATGTGCATGTGTTGGAGCTGCCAGCAGAAGAATAAATTACTCGAGAGTTATCTAATTATATTATCTCTGTGCCGGGAATCAGGATAAAAGATGGAAATGGTGTAAAGTTGTACCCGGAATCAACCTTTGTTATCAACTGTACAGGTAGAAATACTGTCATTGATATCTAAACGCCTTGAATACTTGTTGAGTAAAGGCTAAATCCACTCTATTATAATGCAGGTGATGTTTGCAGAGGTGACATTGTCAAGTTCAAGCAAAGGGTATATGAGAAGTATGCAACTCTTAAACTATAAATCTATTTTGATGTGTTTTCTCTAGTGAAACACTGATCTGTGTTATTTAATCCCTTACGGAAGCCTTTGTTCAACTTTTTCCGAAAAGGTTTAACAAAGTTAAAAGGGGTGGAGGTGCAAAGATTATAGGAAAGCGAATAGTTGCTGGAAGGGTTGTGAGTGAAAGCTATGGTGCCGACAAACAGCAGCACACATTCAGTGTAAGACAAACTATCCAACTACTATGTTTCCGAGCAAATTTCTATCATAACCGCTATTTAATCGATTTGAAAGATTGATGTCTTGTGGAGCAAAGGTGTCAAGGCATTACCACCACTATTTCCTTTGCTTGTGAAGGGACGCAATTTGTATAGACTAAAGACTTTTCGCCAGGTACATTTGTCGATAAGATCAATTTTTACGTGGTTATCTATTCTATTTTTTGTAAGCCATTGGGTTTTTTCTCAACTACTTCCATATTTCCTTTCTGGCAACATCAGCCATTTCAATCGCAGTCTCCTTTCCTCATTAACATTTGAGATTCACAACTCAGCAATTTTTCTCTGACCCACTATTGATAAATATTTTGACAAATAAAATAGGACATGTTGGTATAAACCCATGTGGTTAAGTGGTTGTTAGACACTATTCAGTGCCAAAAATTGGCAGACCTCTTTATCTTTGTTATTGGATTATAGCTACATGATATTGTTGCATAGAGGTCAAGATATTGATGACAAATAACAAAACAATGGTAAAACTGCAGGTTCTCCTTCAATGCACTTGATTATGATCTTATACCTCAAACCTGAACACATGAGAAAACATAACTAGGACTAGTCAGAACAGCAAAAAGGTGAAAAATCATTAAATTAGTTCAGTGGGAACATAATAACATATTAAGAACTCAGAAAATTCAAAGAAAAGAAGAAGGGGAAAAGGAATTCCAAGCTAGCACGGATCTCCTTCAAGGAAAACACTAAACAATGTAATATGGTTGATGAAATTTCCTTTCCCTATCAAAATGGGATTCACTAAGGAGCATGACCAAATTGAGTAAGCATGAGAAAGAGTTGACATAGGGTTTTGTTATTTTAAGTTTCAGCCTAACATGGACCCTCTACCACTTGGTGCCAAAATATTAGACAAGGCATGCATGAGAAAGTGAGGGCTTTGCTCAAGCAGGTTGAGATAATGCAACCATGAGCTTGTTAAGGAAAGAAAAAAAAGGCAGGTTGCAAATAACTAGCTAATCTATTTCTTTTGATCTGAACAGTGTGATTTCCACCTAGGCAGCCACAATGGACATAGTCAATTTTAAAAATGTTGTGGAGTATAAGCTCATGCAATCGAGAGCAACAATCTGAATCTGCAGATTATATAAGCACTCTATATGAGCACATGAATACATTTTTTATTTTAGTAATTTGTTGTATTCCCTTCAGATTATTGATTTAGCAACAAAAAACAATGCAAAATGATTTAAATAAAACTGATCTTGTGTTCTATATTTCAGGCCTGGCCAAATGAATCAGAAAGGTCCCTGATTTTGGCTGAAAAGCACAGTAGGGGAGCAGCAGCAAGACACATCAGAGCAAATTCAAAAGCTAAAGCCACAAATGGAGGTTTGTTTTCATTTTTGTAATCTGGTATGATCTTTTATTTTGCGGAGATAAGTATGTCCTGGAATCAAATTTTGATAGAAGCAAGTTTTGTGACTCAGTAGGCTGTATATTTCTAACATGAATGTGGATTCCGCATTAAATATCAATAAAGATTATTCCCTGACCAATGTAAACTAAGAATTAGTTTTAGTAAATTATTCATCCGGAAACAAAGATTTATTAGAATTTAGAAAGTTCTGTAGGAAACATGCATGAAACATATTCTTAAGGTTAGTAGAAGGAAAAAAGAGGTAAATGAACTAAATCTAATTTGATGAAGAGGAAGATGAATTGGGAGGAAGATTTATTGCAGTTTACAATTAAAGCACAAGGTAATAGGAAATTTATCATAAAGGAAAACAGAAATATAAAAAATTGTATGGGTTTAATTGAATATATATGCCTATTTAATATGCCTCTATGTTTATACAAATTATTTTGTTTCTTCATTGGTGCATCGAACTGTTTATCTTAGATTTTTATCAAACTGAGTAGGAAATAACAGTCCAACATATTTGGCGAGTTGCTTTTAGGCGTACTTAATGTTACATATTGATTTCGACATTCCACTATAGCAATTTTAGGGTTGGGGTTTATATCCTACTGAGACTGGTCAAGTTTGGCTACTGATATACCTTCAGACTGACCAGCAAATTATCGTCATTATTGACTGGCAACTGATCACTTTGGTTTCTTCGTAGTTCCTGTTTGTGTACTAATAGCTAGCAGAAAATATCTGTGCAAACATGATATGTTCTTCTTCTAGCCATCCTTGATAGTAAATCAGTATCTCTTGATTCCTTCCACCAATAAACTGCTATCCAGTTAATATACTCTAGTGGAATTGTGAATATGAACCTATGTTCAATAATTAACTTTCAGCATTCTTATTAGCAGCATTCTTGTTCTCCTGAAATTAGTAACGGGTTTCTAATTTACAAGTGTATTATTGGCAGGTGCCAAGCGCAAGAAAAGTTCATCTACGACGAAAGCACCCCCGAACAAAAAACGTAAAAAAGATACGCAGTTTGTCACTGAGAAGAAGAAACAGAACTTTGTAAATAAACCAGGATCATATTCTAGAGACGGCAAAGCAAAGACGAGGAAGACAGCGAAGAAAAGAAACACGGGTTCATCTTCTACACATTGCAATACAAAGATAAGCGAGGTAGCAAATACAAGAAATCCAGGATCATCTTTTCCACATCCAGAACAATATAATTATCAACCGATTCACACAGATCACTACTATCCTCAGAGGAACCCATATAGCAATTACAATCACAAATCAGCTGAAGCATTTCATAGGAATTACAATCAAACATCAAGTCACAATATGGGGATTTCTTCATCTGCGGCTGGAATTCCTAATGTTCATATGCTGCGTGGTTATAATACGGGCTATGTTCCATATGCACATGATCAGATGTCGAGCAGAGTCAGGTATGTTACTCATCCTTATGATGGGAATCCTCCGTTTCACTTAGATCCGAGGAGACAAGTAGCATTTGATGATAGAGCTTCAGGTCACCAGTTTCATGAATGGAGGAGACCTTAGAGTTTCCACTGGATTAAACTCGATGCATTTGCTCATTAGCGTAAAGAAACTTAGCTTGGTTGATTGGTGAAAAAGCTTGCTAAAACTAATTTGTTGGGGTTATTCCTAACCCTTTTATATATTTATGTCCGTCAGGGTTAAGTTGAAAGATAATTTTAATGGAGGAAACCTTACAACTTCATATAGTGCTTTGATCCTTCCAGCGCCAAAAAACAATCGAGATCATGCCTCTACTGTATTATATCCATTCTTATTTTTCATTTGACTTGAATGCTAAGCGATATAGACTGTCTGGATTAAAATAGCGGTGACCACTGCTTTTTTTTTTTTTTTTTCTTTTTTTTTTCTTTACCCTCCTGATTTTTATATCATCACTTGGGTTTTGGCAGTCGCCCTTTATGACCTTGCCACCGTGGGGGTCTAAAGGTCAAACAAAGAAGTCTAATCTTTAAATTGATTGGTTAGGAAGTACCCAATCATCTTTTTTGAAGATTATTTTTTTATGTACACATGAATATTTCTTTTGTTCAGGTCTTTCACATAGCGGTGAGATTATAATATACCTTGTTTAACTTATAAATATAAATGTAAAAATATGTGTTCGATGATAGTACAGTTTTTTGGCATTTCCAGAACGTCCCATAAAGAAGCGTGAAAATAGTCCTCGTGATTGAACCGGTGCCCCTATACATTTTCAAATCAATTCTAACTCAATCCAGTGGCTTAACTAATCAAGAGGGAACTGCGTAATTACTTCAGTCAAAGGACGTCATCTGGTCATTAACAACGTCCAAGGATTAGAACTGC
Source organism: Asparagus racemosus (assembly GCA_037177215.1). Taxonomy (NCBI): domain Eukaryota; kingdom Viridiplantae; phylum Streptophyta; class Magnoliopsida; order Asparagales; family Asparagaceae; genus Asparagus; species Asparagus racemosus. The sequence continues at coordinate 21,348,912 of JBAKGM010000139.1, forward strand.
CACTGTAGTTTAAAGGGATTCTGTACCATTAAACCTTTCAAAACTAATAGTCGGACATCAGGACAAGGACCGCTTGACGCGGAGAGCACCGAAAATCTCACCAAAGTCTCTGAGGCTGCATAAAATCAGAGTTAGGTTGTAAAAAGTCTTGGGTTCCAATGTCACAAGTGCAAAATCAGTCAGGATCCTAAACCTGCTTATGATCCTAAGTGGACTCTGTAATCACGCAGGCTAAGCCTAAAGCGACTTACCTCCAAAATCCTAATCAAGATCAATCCTATTTTACTTTATTTTTTTTCCGTTTTTCTTTGGTCTTTCTTGATATGTAGGGTAGCTCCAAGAAAGAAAACTTGAAACCTGAAACTAACATTCGAATCATAATCTTTCATCGACCTATATCTAGTACCATATCTTCAAAAACTTCATTCATTTCAACTTTTCTTTCAAGGCAAATCCGAATAATCAATTCAAGAATAAATAATCTTGACCGCAAAGCTGATCAAAACAGTGTACACCAGATAATCACTGACAACTCTGTTTATGTACTTACATTTCATCAAGTAAAAGAATGAGTAACCACAACGATCGTCCACACGTAAAACCCAACAAAAGCGGAATAATTACTTGCAAAATTCAATCAAAACTAATCAAGATCGCCCTTGATTGAGAGAATTACCGCTGAACCCTCTGGTGATGCTCTTGACCGCGGGATTAAAGTGCAGACATCCAAACAGAGTATTCCGATGGTAGGGCAGCGGCGTCTTCTTCTTTTTCTCCTCCGACGCAGCTCTGTTCGCGGTGTAGTGCAGTTCATGAGCGGAGACGGAAGAGCCCTTTCTTTCCATTGATTTTAAGCTCGTGCTGCTCTTCTTATCTTGGTCGCCTCCCTTGCTGAACGAAGCTGACAGTAGGGTGTACTTGTTCAGAGGGTCTTTGCTTCCTCTTCCCGTTGCTCGACCTTCAGACGCGCTGCGAAAGAGGAACAGGTCTTTAAGCCTCCACTTCTTGCTCCCGCTGCTCTTCATAATGGGAGCTGCAGCGGCGGAGTTTGAAGGCGAAGGGTTGGTCTCTTTGCTAGGGGAGAGCGATCTTGTTTCCCTCCTATTTCTTGACCGAGCTTTTTCCCGACCTCTCTCCTTGGCCGCGTCTATTACTTTCTCTTCGCCTCTCGGCGATTTCGGTGGCAGGCCTGACCGAGGCTGAGGAGGCCTCATGGGCTTAATCTGGCCTCTGTCGAAGAGCTCATCGGCGGCGATGATCTCCTTTTCTTGAACTCCCAGCCCTAGAGGAAAATTGAACTCATTTCTTCCTGATTTTGGTGACGTAGCCCCCCCCTCCCAGTCTTCTGTATCACTTGTGAAGTAGGAATATACGGCGGACGCCCGTGTCGGGCTAGCTGGAGCGCTGGTGTAGCAATGGAAGTATTCGTCAGGGTTTCCAAAGGGTTTTGGGCTTGAAGGAGCAGTTGCGTAGGGGGAGGGCGAGGTGCTACGGGAAAAATGGAAGTCTGGGGATGTTGGTGCCCTTGGCATCACCATCTCCATCTCTTTTTGAAGCTTAAGCCTTCTCCTTTTTTTTTCCCCCGACCTGGGTTGCATAAAGGTGAGGGTTCTATTGAGACAGTCTTATATATTTAAAAGTAGTTGAGGAGGGGGGAGCAAATGAGAAAGAGGTGAAGAGAATGTGGATGATATTATTGACCTACTAGAAGGAGAGACTATGCAATTATTACAAATGTTTGATTGAGGTTCAATACTTTCATTCCGTATGTTACAGGGTACACATGTATGTAGCTTCGTTGTTGCAGACTGACTCTGAATTAATTTTTTTTTTTGCTTCTTTTGCCATCATATAGACTCCCTGATTTCACCCATGGACACTTATCTATCAAAATTTCACTTACAGCTTATTTAGATTGAGGTAGATGAGGGTGAAGGAAAGGTAGGAGAACACTTTATCTTGTTTGGGAACACTTAAAAGGTAAAGTTTTCACCTTAATTACTTTAAATCACCCCCAAATAGTGTAAAATTTGTTACACCCTAAATTGGGGTGTAACTAAAGAGAAGGAAAGTTAAGAGAATTATTACCATACATTCCCTTCACCCCCTTGAAATCTAAACACGCCCTTAGGGTAAAAGAGCCAGGAAATTTAACTTAGGGATTTATCTGCAACAATAATACCATAAGAGTAGTACGTTCAAAACAAAGACACTACAGGTCCGTTTGGCTAAGTAGTGGGATTATCACAGTTTTATTGAGTGCTCGACCTTAGTCTGACAGTTACAGTAAAACTCTCTCCAAAATACCCCGTCCTGCTGAGAATTAACAAATAAGAAGCTGTCAACTCAGCTTTTATGATGCCAACTTTGCCACCTACAGTGTTACGTCCAACGAACAGTGTTACGCCAACAAACACCCCGCCCCCGCCCCGGTAAAAAAAAAAAGCCCCTGTAAGGGTCTATGTGGGGAACCCGTGCGGTAAAAATAGTCTCTCTCTGAGGTTCACGTGGGTATGTTTAGAGAGGGCATGGAATTTGTACCTGGGCCATAACTTTCACACGAGGACAAACGTTTATGTGTTGGATCCACACAATTCTCTTCTTTTTCTCGAGAGGATAATCAAGCTGTCATCTTCCACGGTTTTGTTATAAAAGTCAAGATGATTGCAGGGATTGTTGACAGATTTGTACTTGGACATGGATGTTTGGTGTCAATTTTTCTAATTTACTTTTGCTTGGAGATTCCTCCTCCCTGGTTTGGTGATTCATAGAAACGTGACTGTGATGGCATTCTAGAAGGGACGAGAGAATCAAGTTGAGATATTCAGGCCGTTGGTAACGACTGCAGCTTGGAAAGTCTTCTTCTAAGTTCAAACCAATGCCTGGCAAAATATCAAGCCCCATAAAATCTTAAATGTTTTAGTGTATTGGCAGAGAGTTCAAAACAATATGGGACCAATCCAGATCAAAATGACATTGGCCTAAAAACTAGGGGTATTACATTACACTCCTACAATTGAACTTCAGCCATTGCGTTACATTGCTCTAAATCCCTGCAGAATATTCTTAAGCAAGAATTAGTTGCAGGTGGTCTTCTCGTCTTTGGGTACATAGTACGCACATTGATTTATCAGCCCAATACCCATATTACATATATGATCTGTAGTTAGTAATTTCTTCGGGGTTGCCAACTAAAATATGTAAAAAAAAGTTTAGGCCGAGTCAATACAATATAGTCTACCTTGTAATGGGGGAGCTTGGAGAAGTAGTAACCTTTTGAATTCAGTGTTCGGAGAGTATGGAAGTAAAGAGACCTATATGTACTGAGAAATTTAGGAGAGAAGCATGTTGAATTTACTCAAATTAATATCCTCAATAGTCTATATGACTGATATACCCCTCAATTCAGCAAACTTCAAGCTGAAGGCCTCGAGGTCATCTAATCATATTCGCAAGTGGTTAACAAGAAATTTGTGGAATAAAGGTCCATTCGGATAAATTCATAACATTTTTATATATGAAATTTGGGGAGAACTGAGTTCTTATTGTAATATCTAAATGATGTAAAACTAAAGGAACTAAGTTTCACATCTGAGTATCATGGTTATATTAATGCCATTTAGCATATACAATGGAATTACTCTAAATAATTGAGAGCTAGTGAAAGATGTTATGTGAATGAAGCGAATTAGTTGTTAATACCAACAACAAATTTAAAGTACATGTAGCATAACTAGCTTTTGTCATCTTTTGGATGGCAAGTCTTTTGTAAACTTAACTAATCATCCTGTTTGTATACCAGATGTAACCAAATTTTTTATTTTAATCTAGCTGTGCCATGTTATGTATATGTTAATTATTATGTTGAACTTGTGTGATCATATAAGAGGTTATCAGTTAAATAATAAATAATGCATGAGAACTTTGTGGAGCTCTAACCAAGGAGAGGTCCTGTAGGATTCAGTATAGTACTGGTTAAAATCTTGACAGCAAGATTTATTATTATTATTTTTCCCTCCCTCAATTCACACTCATTCTAATTAAATTTAGTTTTTCTATCGAGACCTTATTTAAGAGGGAAATTAGATTCTTGTAGATTATTAAATTTAAGAATTGGACAAATACCAAAGCTTAAATAAAACAATGGACAAGCATACGCAAGAATGAAACAGAAGACAAGCACATAAGTGTGAACAAAAGCCATTGGCAACACTCTAGAAGAAAACATCTTGGCAGTCATGTTTTATCTCCCATCAATCCTATACTAATAAAGTAAAAACTTAGTTGTATGTTTTTGCCACTATTTATCCTACAATACACCAAAATAGCTTATTGTTAAAAGAAACTAGAAGCTTATTGTTAAAAGAAACTAGAACGCCATATATAATTAAAATCTATTCATAAAATTAAAATACCTGCATATACTGAGCTAGTTGTAGCTTTTTCTTCTTCTCATTAGTGCTATCATGCCCCTTCTAAAAGTAAACCATAGCCCTCTTATGCACCTGGAGGAGCATGATAAAAGGTTCTAAGATTTAAAAATTTGTTTATTAGTTTTATTTGTCAAATAAATTGTTAAAGAGAATATCTATAAAAGACTAAAATAGTTTTATTTGTCAAATAAAATTGCAATTAAAGAGAATAAATATAAAAGACTAAAATATTTTATACCGTCGTCCTACAAAATTGATCCTCAATCTGTGCAATGAAGTAGTCCTTGTATGGTGATCATACTCTTTCTTCCATCGGTTTAGTTGATTTCTCTCACACTTTTTCTTCAACAAGAACAAAGAGAATTTTAGTACAATGTATAATATACAATGAAATGTACCACTAAATCCTGATAAGTGCTACAATTGACTACTCCAATATTGTATTACAAACTTCAGGCCATAACAGAACAGTCACATCTGAAGCAGAGAAAATATCAAAGTACATACTTACATTGGAGTTGAAGTGTTAATAGCGTGAAACTTAACATACTTTTGGTGTAATTTTACTCAACAAATAGAATAATAATAATGAAGTACAATACTTCTACCTACATTGTTTGGCACAATGTGCTCATTAAATTTTCAATGCGCTTTCTTTGTTCTTATTTCCTTTCACATCTATGTTCATACTTCATGTAATTTTACCTAAGCTAGAAAGGGCAATTGAAATACTATTTGTTAGTAAAAATGTTTAAATAGCTATGGATCAATGTTTACGTGGTGCTCTACCTGGCCCCACAATACGATAACTGCAGCTAAATGATCTAGATCAATCCTCTGATTTCGTTTGTAGATCCTCTCCCACTTCTCACTGTAACTTTGAAAGCATTTCTTTTTTTATCTCATGTCTCCATTCCCGAAGAGCATGCTTGAACTTTCCCATGTATCCAAAGAAAAAAATCACACCCTACATGATTGCCTTCGATGTTGAATTATCTCTACAGATTGACATATAGACAAGTAGGGCCAATTGACTAGAAAAGTAAAATAAATGAGAAAAAGTAGTTTAATTTACCCAACAATCACGATATATACTCTCCAAGACATGAAACGGCAGCTCCTCAGCCCGGAAAAATAGATTAAGACAATCACTCTTTCGTACGAAACATCCAAGATATGAACTAAATTTGTTAGCCCATTGCCTGGTTAGAAGGCCGCCACTTTCCCACCTTAGAATTGCACGAAAGGCATCTGGTGGTAAATTTTTTTAAGCTCACTTCCCTTGCATCCATTTTTCTTGAAAGCTTTATTTCCTACAATAATGGAAAAGTATTTGTTATGCACTATAATACTGGAAAAGTATTTAGGGTATCTTTAGTAACTTAAAAATGTAAAATTATACGTCAATTTAGAAGAAAGGGGATTTATCAAGTCTATTGGCATGTATAAGTTAATGTGTCTATACTACTACAATTGCTTGAAAATTTTAAGATAGGCCAGTGCAATATTTTGCCACGTATAAGTTAATAAATGATTAAATTTACCAAATCTTCATTAGATTTTAGCATCGGCAACAATTAGTATATCATCAATCTATTGCTTCTAATCATCCAACCATTTTTTTGCCACTTTGTATTTCTCCATCTGCTTGAGTCTATACCCCTCTGTAGATGCTGGTAAAGGCCCATAGTCAATCTCGGGAATGTGTGCTTGAAGTGCTAGAGGCTCTGCATGTCTGCATGTAGTAGTACGGGTGATGGCTCGTCCTCATTCTTGTTCGCGAGAAAATTTGAGAAAATGTAAAATCTGGTTTATTCTCTCTAACTGACTTAGAAAAAGAATGTGTTACAATCTCTCAAAGTAATCCCTCTCTATCCGACTTAGAAAAAGAAATTACACACTTCTTCTATCGGTTGCCCGATTTACAAAAGAAGGAAGGATCGATGGAGATCCTCCCTTTTGTTTAAGACCAGGTTCTTCACGGTCACGGTGGGAGCTTGGTTCTTGTATCCCGTTGACGATCCGACTGTCTTGGCTCGTGGAACAACATTGGAAAGAACTTGCTGAGCAAGTTTTGAACTCTAACGAGTTTTGCGAACTCAAGAAGGAGTTTGATCTCTCCAAAGAAGACTTCTTGCCCTTGTGGAAGTCCTCTTCGTGGCCCTTTTCAAATCGGCGTTCGAGATCCAAAAGAAAAAAGCTCTTTTTTGGTCGTCCAGTCCCCCGCCTTTTTTTCAAGTGGAAGTCTCCTTCTTTAGCTAATTTTTTAGCTATTTATAGGGGTTTAAGGGGTGTAACTGCCCCTTTAAAACTCTCCTTGATGAGGGTTTACTGGGTATAACCCCCCCCCCCTAAATCTCTTCATGATGAGGGTTTAACGGGGTGTAACCCCCCCCCCCTTTAAATCTCTTCATGATGAGGGTTTAATTGGGGTGTAACTACCTCTTAAATCTCTCCATGATTAGGGTTTAATGGGGTGTAACCACCCCCTTAAAACTCTCATTGATGAGGGTTAATGCCCCCACATCGTGCAAAATGGTTTTGGAACCGTTTAGATCGTATTTGAACGAGTCAAACGCGAATTTCACGTTCTGGAGCGACCCTTGTGTCTCCAGCTCAAAACTAGAACACGGGGTTGAGACCCTCACGTTTTGAGCATGAGGGTGTCCTTTGCGTTATGAGGATGAGCCCCTTGTTTTGAACGTCAAACGCGGTAATAAGCTCTGCATTTTGAGCTTAGACACGGTGCTGAGTTCCGCGCTTTGAGTTTGAACACGCAGTGGTGAGCCTCGCATTTTGTGCTTGGAGACGCAGTGGTGATCCTCGCGTTTCGAGCTTGAAGTGTGGTAACGAGCTCCGCATTTTGTACTTTGTGACGCGGTGGTGAGCCTCGCATTTTGTGCTTGGACTTTGATAAACGAGCTCTGCGTTTTGCACTTTGTGACGCTGTGGTGAGGCCCGCATCTTGAACTGGGAGACGCAGTGGTGAGTCCCGTGTATTGAGCTTTGAAATGCGGTGGTGAGTTGCGCGTTTTGAGCTTGCAGACGCGGTGGTGAGCCTCGCGTTTTGTGCTTGGATGCGATGCTGAGCTTTACGTTTCGAGCTTGAAGAGATTGTTTTCTCGTAATCTCTTGGTTGGATTTCATAAGGATTTTCAAGTTGTAACCCTTATATTCGAAAGTTATCAAATTGTAACTCTTCTCTACCATTGTGAAGGTCATTAGATTGTAACTTTCATCGACAGTGTTTTGCGGGTAGTAACTATCATTTAAAAATTTTAAACAGCCTACAGTGTTTCAAGTAATAGTGCACAAAATATTTGAACAACTTGATAATCATGTAAGATTTCCATCTTTCAATTATAAATCTAACAAATCAAGTTTGAGTCAAATCAAAGTTGTAAAACTCAAGATATGCTCATTTTAGTGAAGCAATGGTAGAACCGTACTATGGTACTAATCAAATAGCTAACCAATTAGCCGCTGTATCTAATCAATTAGTTTGTAATAGAAACAATTTATTGGCTGATTTTAATTGATTGGAGCCCAGCTTGATCCAAGGGCTGTTGTTGATTGCTATAGGCTATAAATAAGGATGGAGAGTGAGGGGTTTAGATATGTAAAAATTCTATAAACTCCTTTTTGGAAAGGAGGGTCACTCATACTTGAGAAGGGCTTTTAAAATTATAAACTTTTTGTTTGCAATAAATAATTTTTTTTCCGTTTCAATTTTCTTTCTTTTTCTCTTTAGATAATGAAGATGAATATTTCCTTCACAAGGGGCAACACCTTGGAATGTGAGTTTTTATTTTCCTCTTTTATTTTTTTGTTTTAGAATTGCATGTGTTATAATTTTATTTTTGTTTTTAATTTCATATTTAGTAGAGTAGATTTAATACTTTGAAGTATAGATTTATTTCTTGCTTTGTAATGTAGATTTATTTTCTTATTCTTTTATTGCTTTAATGTGTAGATTTTATTATTCTTCTTTTTTGTGCTCTATTTTCTTTCTTTATTTATTTGTTTTGTAATTTAGATTTACTTTCTTGCTTTTAATGCTTTCGAATATAAATTTTCGTTCTTTATTTTTTACTTTTTTTTAATATGAGTAGCTAATTCTTCTAGGAAATTGAGGATTAGATGAAACTAATTTAATTTCTCCTTGTATTTTTAAATTGTTCTCTTTGTGCTTAAAATGATCAAGTTAGGATAATCAACTAGAAAACTAATAGGTTAAAAAAGAGTTTGATAGTCTATGCTTTTATTGAGTGGTTTGATACGTGATGCTTATTCAATTCTAGCATTATTATCTAGTTGTTTATTTTTTTTATATGCATTATTATTGCTTAGATATGATTTTGTAGATTTATTTTCTTATTCTTTTATTGCTTTAATGTGTAGATTTTATTATTCTTCTTTTTTGTGCTCTATTTTCT
>JBAKGM010000139.1:21357880-21376036 GCA_037177215.1 Asparagus racemosus
TCCAATTCCGACGTACGGTTTGAAAGTTATGGCCGTTTCTTTGTAGCACGTTATTTTCCTCGACCATGCCCGCGTTTAGGTTTGCGACTGTCCATCTTTGCCATAAACGCATCTGTCACGTGTCCTACGTCATAAAACCTATCAGCAGCTTATTACCACATTGAAAATTGTTTGGCATCACTAGCTTAATTATGCTCGTGTTTGGCAACTTTGGATTATAATCTACTTGGCTTATAACCTACAAATAGCTTATAAATCAAGTAGATATAATCCAAAGTGTTTGGTAAATATAGTGGATTACAATACCTTTCCAATGATAAAGTGTTTGGCAAATGGGTAAATTATAATCCATCATTATTGTCAAAATGACCAAAAAAGGATTTAAGATAGAGACATCGATATTTAGAATTTTCTTAAATATTAAGGAGTAAAGCGGTCTTCTACTTGGTCAAACTATGTAGCTTATAAACCACCAAAAAGTAAGCTGAGTTACCCCGATTTTTTTTATTTTTGGCCTATAAGCCAAAATAAGGGGTTTGTCAAATATGTCTCGATGGCCTATAAGCCACAAGAGCGGCTTATAAGCCACTTTTATCGGTTGCCAAACATGTTTTAAAGTGTTTGCTTCCACATTTAAATAAATCACTCCTTTCCCTTGACCTACATGTTCATAATCCAGTATACACGAAAGATACACGTCATAGATGCTTGTCTAATCGTTTTGGTAGTTTGTATATAGTAGATGAAAAACATGCAGATCAAGAAGTACAAACCACAAAAGACTGAAAAATAAAAGGTTAAGTAGTTATATTGAACCTTGCAAAGCACCACCCATGCGTTTTATAGGTACAATGCTTTGTTGATGCTTACTTTTACTAAACCTATACAGTGACTTTACACGTGTTAGTAAGATTGGGCACACATATCCTATTAATGAATAAAAACACCGTAAACAGCATTCAAGCTTGAAAAATCTGGTTAGGTACTTCCACCAATGCTCCTCAAGTTCTTCAGTGCTTGAGCGCATAACCAAAAAGCAACAACTCCCATGCTACAAAGGTGCAATGCAATCAGATGTTACTGCACCCTCGGAATTTAAACAGCTTCCAACCGCAAAATTATCAGTTATCGCATACCCATCAAAACCCTATCCTCATCAAGGTTGACTCACTAATCAGAAGCTATCATAACAAAAACACACAACAAATCAACCAAAATAGAAATCAAAAGATTCACTTCACAAAAACCACCATTGCCAGCACACAAAAAACGATATATATAAAGCCAAACAAAATCTTCTTAACATTCAGTCAAAATTTATAGAAATAAATAAAACAATCTAAGACCATCAGACTTATGGTGAACGGTACTATAGGAGTTCAGGGCCTTGCTTATGTTCTACATTACCATTCAGACTGTAGCTACCTCTGCTTGACTGTCTAAATTTCATCAGTCACTCCACTACCAATTAAATGCCGATTCCAGTGGGGATGGATTACTATTTCTTCTCATTTAGCTCACTTGTTGCTGGTTTCCATAGATAGGATAAGCTCCATAAGCTGCAGCGTACATGCTTGGATCTTGAGGTGGCACTGCAAAGCCATACCCATTGTAGACTTGCCCTCCGTAATAAATCCCATTCCACTGATTGCTAACATCCACTCTCTAATTAGAAAGAAAGAAAAAGGAGGAAGAAGTCAGGCTAAAGAGTCAAGTTTACTTTTATTGACACGTAAACTTTAATATTTTATGATGGAATAAGATATACGAGAGTAAATTATAACTCATTCACATTTCAAAGCCAAGCAGACAGAATATGCGAGCCACCTCCATAATAATCAAAATACTTAGGCTCAACCATACCTATCTCAGAACTTTTTCTCTGTTTTTTTTCCCCGCATCAACGCAATAACTTGTGCTTCCCATGTGTTTGTCGGAAATCCAGGGCATTTGAGAGCTCAAAAGTTATCAGAAAATTCTCCAAAGCAGTTTGTTGCTTGTTCCAAAGTGAATTACAGAAAAGGAGAGGAATTTGAACTTCCATATTTTATGGAATAAGATCTAGGAGACTAAATTGTAATTCATTACCATTTCAAAGGCAAAACAGAAAGAATATGTAAGCTATAACTCCATATTAATCAAATATTATGCTCGAGCATACCTACAGACAATTATATTTTCCCATCAAAGGAATAACTTACAGAGTTAGGGGATGTCTGTTTCCATGGGTATGTTTAATATCCAAGGAATTTGAGAGATCCCAAAAGTTGCCAGAGAAAAATTTGCAACTTTTGTCTTTTGTTACAAAGTGAATAAAGAAAAATGAGAGGAATTTGTCCACCTCAGTAGAACTGTGGTAGAAACCCTCTCCTCACCCAGATTTTGATGAGAACAGGAAAAAACAATTGTAAGAAAATTGTTGAAAAAGTCACATTACGTAACTCATTATTTTGCAATATGCAACCTAACAGACATTGAACATTTTTGTTAGCTTTTGAACTAACTCTGACAAGTCATAACGCTGCGTTATTAGTGAGTAGATATAACTTACAATATTTCATTATAACTTACATTATTTCAATATAACTTACAATATTTCAATACAATTTATGGAGACCTGAAACCTTGAAAAGATTAAGTAATTGCTTTTGACTATTTTGTTAAGCCTACATGGCTTATTTTGGTGACATCATTATGTGAATGTCAAATTATAAACGAGATGTAAATTTGTGACTATATTTTTGAATATTCTATTAGATACTTGTTAGTACATCTATTAAACAGTTTTTATTTAAGTGGTTTTTTTACTTTGAAATTTTTCTCCTAATTCTATAAATTATTATGGACATCTTTTGCATTTTAAATTAAACAATAAGAAAACACGTAAACTACATTATGCATTGTATTTTAAGCTATCGAGAGGCCTTAAGACATACAATATTTATATTTATATTTTACATGCACCCTGATACTTCAATATAGGTCATGTAGTTTTTATATGTAAATATCAAAACCAAGCAATCAGTAATAAAGTATTACATGAAGAAAGTGGAATATGCCAACTGAGTCTACTAACATTACATGAAACCTATACCAATATTCCATACGATTTCTTGAAAATCCATACAGTATGACTAAGTAATTCTTGGGGAAAGAAATGAAAACCATTTCCCCCAGGTAAAACCCAAGAATGATTGAGGAATTTTTTGAAAAATGAGAAACTTCCTCCCAAACAAGTGCAGTAATGAGAACAAAATGAATATATCATCTGTTTAAATTTTACTGTTCTAAACCTTGATGAGTGCTATTAATTACTGAAAAAGTGCACCTGTTTGTTTGCAGGGTTGCGACCCCAAGAGAGCCGAACAGTCTGCTTTCCTATGATGGTGCCATTCAATCCCTGTAGTGCCTCTTCAGCATTGTTCCTGCCACAAATGGGTCAGACATACAATATAAAATGTAAAAGAAAAAAATTCAGACAAGCATGTTCATTTGCACACACAAGCACAACAGAGACGTTGTTCCTTTTTTTCTTTTTCTTTTTTCTTTTTTTTTGGTGGGGGTGGGGTGGGGTGGGTGGGGTGGGGTGGGGGTGGGGGGCATAATATCGATTACCAGGGATGTTTAAACAAAAATGAAGTTGTGAGGAATACTGCTAGAACTATAATCAAACATATAATGGGTCGTACATACCTCAGAACAAATTGTACAAAACCACACTGTTTTCCAACTGGGATCTTCACTGATGCGATTTCACCATACTGTGAAAAGGATTGCTTCAGATCATCTTCACTGACACTCGGGTCAAGTCCTCCAACAAAAACCTGCACATAAGGATGTTGGGTCATTTACAGGTGGAAATGGGCGTAACAACAAACTTCCCCAAATTCTGGAGGCAAAAAAAAGATCAGCTGTTACTGTTGTGTTGCTTGAATCCCCATCTGATTGAAAACCTTGTCCAGATGAACCATTAGATCCAAAACCACCTAGGAATAAACATAATCATTGAAATTTAAATAAAGCCAAATACCACTGTATAAAATTTGATCTTCTGATAATATAAAGTCTCATTACACAGATTAATACTGCAATTTAATTAAGTAATTTAAGATATTAAAAATCAAATAATGAAATAACAACATGTAGCTTAACTTGCTGAGCATGGAGTTAGGTTTCTGCATTATTAGAATGAAAAAGTAGGCAATGTCAAAACCCTCGTGAGCAAGGGCTTCTAGATTCTATAGAACAATGCATTGAGCTCAATGTTCTCGGGCTCAATGTTCTTGCGCCTGCCAATAATTTCTAAGCCAACCCAGAAATATGCGAAACTAGAAATGAATAGTCAGAACACTTGAAACTACTATTTCATGCTTTTAAAACTGACAAACTTCTTCAACAAATGACTCTCATAAGGTTGTTTCCTTCCAACCCTGCACAGATGTTAGGTTTTATTTAACTGGTTTGGACTAAAGGTTGTAGCTTTAGCATCCTTTCAAGTGAATTGTTCAGTCGGACGTTACATTATTTCAATATGTCTTACCTATAGTTACTTATGAGAAATTTAATTAGAGGCATTCAGTGAGCACATAAACTTTCTCAACATATTATTCATTTAAACTTTTACACACATGTTGAAGGAACTATCTCTCATTACCTAACACAGTTACATTCAAATGAAGATAATATTTTTCTTGTTTAGGAAATTAGAATTAGGGGTCTGTCTAAATACGAAGAATAAATACACTTGAACCAAGATTCATACATCTAAGACAGATAAGTCAATTCAGGAAAAAAAAGTAGAGGTCAAGATTCTTTTGTCCAAAGCCATTATTCGTTCATGGTTTGATGATAGTTCGTGGTTGCATAGCATTGTGTTCAAAGATTGTGAAATTGTTTAAATTTAGAAAGAAAAAGTTTATCATCCAAAGATTGCACTCGTTAAATTTTGACTACACAGCCACATAGTTCATAGACACTCCACATGCATTTTGCATTTCAAATTCTTCATATTTTTCTGTTCATATCTATGAGTCTGCATGCATGCATGCACCTATTGATTTACATTGTGCAAAATTTATTCAAATGCAGTAATTTACATGTACGTGTATTACAAGATAAATAAGTTAATCCAGTATGTAAGGTATTTGGCATGTAGCCATTTTCTTTCACCAAAGATAGGTAATGAATTCAATATTATTTTTTTCTTAAAAAAAATAACATGTGAATCCACATTGACTTGCTATCTACAAAACATATAAACATATGCTCATAGCAATATTCAGCACATACTCCATCTAAAGCACTATTTCCACATTCAAAGCTAAAGTCTTAGGATGCACAAGCCCTATCCATATAAAGGCTCTCTTAAAGTCCCTAACCATTATACCAATACTCAAACGTTGTAGTGAGGGTTGAGGATTATATTTTTATATTCTAACATGTCCTTGTGGGTTGATCGTCCTTTTATGGATCGAAACCTGGAATCATAAAACGGTGTCAATTTTTAGAAAAATCCATTTTAAATTCGTGGCCAGTGGGATTTGAACTTGGATTGCTCTGATACCATCCTAAAGTCTCTCACCATTACACCAAACTTCGAAGTTGTGAGGGTTGAGGGCTGTACTTCTATATTCTAACGGGCTTGATATTGTATAGCTTGCACTAAGATATAACAAGCATAAGCATTGCAAGGAAACACACTATGACCATGCAAGAAAATATCTCCCAAAGTACTGTCCTGACATAATTCAACAGTTCGACTCATCTGCTGCAAGAACTATAAAAGGTTACTATACATTTATATATGGTTATATACCCTTAGTAAATCAAATTTTAAAATGATCCCTTGCTTCCCTTCTTTTATCCTAACAAGAATTTTATATCCATTACCATATCCAAAAGACAGAAAATATACCCTAGTTCATCCATAGCAGCAACCAAGGTAGCTAGACACAAGCAAGTTACTTAAACTTGTCCCATGTAAAACATTGAAGTAAAGAATATGTACTTTGATTTACTACATATAAGACACTTACCAACATCACTCATAAAACAAAGGAAAGGGACAAGAAAGATTACCGATTTAAAGAGTCTAGAAAGTGGAAGGGCAAGGTATGAAGTTCAGTTTTCTGGGAATAGAGTTTGAAGTTGACACTTAACCCACATAACATAGATCTTCCTGTATGAATGATTGGTAAATAAATAGCTCCAAATGCATCACCAATATGGTTAAGTTGTTTCAAGGCCCCAAGTGAAGTGATTAAAAGCCTAGACTAGTCTTTTTTAATAACGAAACATGTATTTGTCGATAATAAGTGTGCCTTATAAAATGAGATTAAGTTGCCAAGTGGTACTTGAAGCAGTCGTAAAAGGAATGTTGCAATAGAGATCCATGGACCACTGTTCAAGACTTCGAAGGGAGCTCAATGCTATTAGTTTAAAGAAAAACAATGAAAACTTCACCATAGCTTTCTAATGTAGATACATGAACACTAATCTGCTCTACTTAGTCAGCCATAGATCATAGCTTTGGATTTATTTATAATACACATACATTACAATTCAGGATTCATAGCTGGATCCAACTATTTTTCTCAAGGATTTACAGTAACAAATAAAAATAAACTTAAGGGGTTTTTGCATACATAATCCTCAAATCTTCCTTATTTGCAAAATTACCCCGCAAATCTTGGTATTCAAAATTGCCCCCCAATTCTCACACATTGATTTTTTTTCTACCGCTTCCACTTAACAATTTTAGTTTTTAAACGGGAAATTGTTGCAGACCTATTGGAAATTATTAGGAAATTTGACATTGCTTTGTAGAAAAAGTAATATTTTTAAGTTGGAGTGGTAGAAAGACCCAATATGCTAGTTTGAGGGGTAATTTCACAATACCAAAATTTGAGGGGCAATTTTGCATATATTGAAGATATGAGGATTATATATGCAAAAACCTCTAAACTAAATTGTCTCTGAATCTGTTGCGCCTCAGTAAACCCTTACCTTGTCGGGATCTTTTGTTTATTACGACTACAATGCAGAAAACTTTGCATGCAGCAAACATCACACACTAACACTTCTTGTAGGCTATGACCACTATATCCTTGTTTGGTACCCCATGCAGCATTTAACTTGGCAAGCAATTAAAAGTAGTTATTACTTTGAGATTGCTCAACATTTATGGCAACTAGAGACATTAGCAACATGTTTGGGATTTTATTATGGTAGGAGAATTCAAGTGAACTAAGGGAGAGAAGGGATGGGAAGTTACGAATACTCTTCCCCTAAGCTCCACCCAAATTTCAGGGTGAACAAAGTTTGTATTCATGAGTGAATTTAAAGGAATGAGGGAAAATATTTCACCCCTTACAAGATTCCCAAACAGGGGAATATTTCACCCCTTACAAGATTCCCAAACGGGATGAATGTTTCCCTTACATTCCCTTCTCTCCTATTCCCCTTCACCCACACAGGGTATAAGGGTAATTTAAGAAATAAAGGGAAGAAGTTTGCTAGGATCGCAACACATTTTTGTGCAAATCACTATAGCATTTCTACACATTTTGTTCCTGCACTTTATAGCTCCATTTTACCCTCTATATCTCTAATGAAGCTAACCAAATAGAGAAACTAGAGATGCCCCCAAATCTGCAGACTAGAAAATTACATCATGTTGACACTCTTTTTCTACATGACCAAGTGCTAGCTGAAAGTGGCGGTCTTGAAACCCCAGCTTCTGTTCCCAAAAGATATTCAATCACGACCTTTATATGCTCACCTATTTTTCTTCATGAAGTATAGAACAAAAACCCTTGAAAGTTTCATCTAGGACCTGAGTTGAAAAAGGCACCCTTTCATCTGTATCTTTAATGAAGCTAACCAAATGGAGAAACTAGAGGAGGCCCCAAATCCGCATATTAAAAAATTACATCATGTTGACATTCTCTTTCTACATGGCCAAGTGCTGGCTAAAAGGGATGGTCTTGAAATCCCAGCTTCTTTTCCCAAAAGATCTTCAATCACGACCTTTATATGCTTACCTATATTTCTTTCATAAAGTACAGAATAAAATTCCTTGAAAATTTAATCTAGGCCCTAGGCTGAAACACGCACACTTTTTAACAAACTGAACAACTAGCTCAATCATCTTTTCAGTGGGTGGCTTTAGTATCATCTATGGGCTCCTTTAGAAGAGATCTAAGAATACACAAAGCAACCAACTCATTACCAACTTCTTGATTTATAACATCCGCTATGAGCTTAGTAACAAGCAATTGATATATTGTCATCTTTTAACTCTCGCAAACATCAGCATAATCCACTTCCGTAAGAGTGAAACTATATCACAAAATCACGCCAACGTTAACAAAAAAGATAAACTTAACCAAAAAAATAATTAAATTTGACATAAATTAGATATAAATTAACAACTGACAGTTAAAGGTAACAAAAAACATTTACAATTAATGAAAAGTAACTAGAGTTAACAAAAACTAACTAAAGTTAACAAAAAATTGAAATTAACAAAAAAAAGATAAACAATTGTTAGTTGTTAACTTTTTTTTTGGTTAATTTAAAGTTGTATGTTGGTAACTTTAGCTATTATTGAAAACTTGTACTTAATGTTTATTAAAATTGAGATGCTTTTTGTTTATTAACTTCAATTCTATTTGTTAATTTTTAGTTATTCTTTGTTAACTTAGGCGTGAAGAATAACTTTGGAAGAGGGAGTTGACCTTGGAGTAGAGGCTGCGGCCGAGGAGGTCAAGGGAAAGAGATGGTGAGGACGGAGGTAATAAGAGGAAGGAGAAGATGGTTGGAGTTGGAGGACAAAAAGGAGCGAGTGCGATGTAGAATGAAGGGCAGAGGGAGAGGTGGAGGAAACATGGAGAAGGGAGTGGAGGAGAGGAAGGAGACTATAGGACAAGAAGTCGAGGTGAAGTAGGAGGAGAAGATGAAGGTGGCGGAGGAGGAGAGAAGGGAAAAGCAGCAAAAAATGAAAGTGAAGGAGGAGAGGACGAAGGAGAGAAAAGAGATGGGAGATTGAAGAGTAGGGAGATGAAGGTATCTTGGGGAGAAAAGGACGGAGAAGAGGAAGGTGAGTAAAAAAGGTGCGGTCCATGGAGTTTTCACACAAGGAATTGGTGGGGGAACCAACAAAAAGTTCAATAAAGCAGGCTCAAAGCAAATTTCCCTATTTATTATTATAACTAGAAAATAAAAAAATATGAAAAACGCCTAGGCCTTGTCTAGGCTCTCGACTTCGGGCAGGCCCTTAGCGCTTTCTGTAACTTTGTGTTTTAACTAGTGAATGTTTTCATGTTTACAAGTTAATAGAGTGATAGTGTGGCTAGTGTCGTATCCTGATGGATAACATATTTGTATAAATTATTGCATGTACCGTATGCTAGATAGTTAAAATAGAGTAAGTCGATGACCATGCAATTATGAGTTGCCAAGCAGAATCCTACCATGTCTATAAGTGCTAGTATGGCTTGGTTTGATATTGTTAACAATAATATTAGATTAGCACATTATAACCATCATCAGTAACAAATTTTGTAGCAAACCGTAATGAATTATATACAACTAGAAAAACTATACTTTCAACAATATTGATTTTGTGATGTTATCACACCTATAAAAGAAAATAGGATTTAAGTCCTACAATTTGCTTGGGATTTGAAGGCAACAATAATATCATGTGAACATGTAAGTGGCACTAGATTTTTTTTTATTTTTACAAACGACCACTAGAGTTGAGAATAATTGTATAGGACAATGAATTAAACACGAACTATATGTTACTTAATCAAAATAATGTAGCAATACCATGTGAGTTGAATTTTTTTTGTGTATGATGTTGACACATGTGTTTATCTGCAGTGATTACATGAAAAGTGTCAACCTGCAACGTAAATTGTATTTATCACAGGTTAAGACATCTCATGTATAGACAAATACTATCAACGCTTTGTTGTCCCCCCCCCCCCCCCCCAAAACAAAAGGGAGTCTACCCATGCAGTCACAGCTGTATTCATTCAAAATTAGGGAATCAACCGGGATCATTGCTATCTTGATGTTAAAATTTGCAAATGACAGACCTTGGGATATTTCATCTTCTCTAAACTGTTACAATCATTTTCTAAGTAGTAGTCATTAATGCAGCTTCAGCAATTGGCTGGAACATCCCTCCATGAATTTTGGGTTTGCACCAGTTTCCACGCCATGCCCATAAAGGTCAGATCTGAAGACTCACTGAGTTTAAGGATGTACATGATTTCTTCGTTAGCTGCACAAATTTACATGATGTTCCTTCAAACAACTTTACTCATGCAAACAGAATTAAATGAACTAAAAAGTCGATGCTAGCCAGAAACCCATTTCCACAAAGAAAGATTAGCATGACCGTAAAGACACTGTTACACAGGTATTTCTATCATGAAGATGTACCACTCCCCGACACCATCCAGTACTGTAACATCATGAACACTCCTTGGAGATATGCATACATTTATTCAGACATGTATTCAATTATATGACATGTTTTAAATTAAAACACTTGTCATATACTTCTTGGACCTATATTCTACACTTCACATCCATACACATCACATCTATTTCTTGAAACATTGGTCGGGTTCGTTTCAACCCATACCCTAGTTAAAAACTATGATTTAAACAGTTGTTTGGGTGTCTAGCTCAAAAACTAGCACTTTCCAATTTATAATGATCAACATAATAAAAGAAACTGAAAAATGTGATTGCAATTTTTATTTTAATAACACATGAATTGAAAAACAACAGTAATTTCATGTAAACTATTAATTTCAATATATATATATAATTGTGTGCCCATACCATACATTTTTATAAATTTACCTTGCACAAACCCGTACCAGCACCCGAAGCGGTACCCATAACCATTTCCATGAAATTAAATAAAGACATCACAGGCATCAAAAGAACAGACATAGTGAGAAAGGAATATAAGCATGTAATTAAAAACAGAGACATTCATGCAAAAGGCACAAAAGCGAATATTTCGAGTGAGCTGGACAACAAATAAGCACAAAGTATTACTGTATGAAGAGATGATACTTCAATTGGTACATTTTCTGTACAAATTATCATGTTAATTCACCACAAATTACAGGTTCTAATATTACTGAAAACAATGTGTCCAAGGATTCAAGAGGCTACCAAATAAATGAGCAAATGTAAGTTTAAAGACAACTTGTAAAGAATTCTGGGAAAGTGATTTACCTGACTTTCTTGGAGTTGCAGCACCAATGCGCATAGGCCTACTAGAGCAATAAACACCATTCATTTCAGTCATGGCTTGTGTTTTCTCGTTATCATTTCCAAATCTGACAAATCCATAGCCTTTTGAACGCCCTGTAGTTGAATCAATAACCACTTTTGCACCTTTCACAGACGGATATCTACCAGCAAAAGTTTCTTGTAACATAGAATCTGTAACATCAGCAGCTAGATCTCCTACAAATATAGAATGATCAGAAGCAGCATCTGTTCGCCTATCACCCATGCTAAATGAAGCCCAATTTAAGCGAAAAGGCTGATCTGTGTTCGGCATTATGTGTCCACTGAAGGTATGTAGTACCTTTTCAGCTGCTGTATGAGTATAGAATTCAACAAACCCATATCCCTCGGACTGTCCAGTTTGTTTATTTCGTATAACTTTTATATTCAACACCTGGATGAAACAGTGATAACGAAAGGTTAACATCAAAGAACATGAGTGTAACTATATATGATCTAAGAATTCAATCTAACAATTGTATTTATACTAAGCTAGCTTGAAATACTAAAGCAACTACATAGCTCAGATTTCATCAGAATGATGACTTGTTGAAGCAAAGTGCATCTCCAAAATGTTTTAGAAAACAAAGAAAACTTTGCAAGATCGCCATTTAAATAAATTGTTAAATCAAAAGTAGAAAAATGTCTGCACGCACAGAATTAGCAAAGGTGGAAAGACTGATTTCTTGCAATAGCCAATAGGACAACTTCTTGGTGCTTCTCTTAGAGGACCTGTCCATAATGGATGAGATTTCACCATTCCAAAGCATTATCATCTCTTGCCCCAAGTATCAAAACAACCGATATGGAGATGTAATGGAAGTGGTAAATGAGGCATTTCTCTGAACAGGTGACTAATGAAAAAACGATTCTCCCAGCGAGCAAGCATGTGGATTTTCAGAAGTATCACAACTGAAGTATTAGTTTTTACTGCCTCTCTGATAGCAGCTAGAGTCTTCCAGAGAGGACAGTAAACAGATAGAGGTTGTGAATCAAATATGTTACTAGAGAATCAGTCACAAACATAAACATGGTCCAACCCTGAACAAAAGGTCAACGAGAAGCATTACAGCCAACAATACCACCCTCTCAAACAAAGTTATAACATCAACACAAAATAGGTGGTACATGCTATTATGATATTCCTTCCTCTTCCTTTTCAACTTGCGAAAGTGCTGACTGTCATTAACTGGTTTGTACGATTATTCCAGCTCAACAAAGATGAGGGGACTTGAAACTTCTACTTCAATGTTAAATCAATTTTTCCCTTTGAATGTGACTGAATGAACAGTTTCTGACTCTTGCCAGCCATAGGGATTCATTATCCATTCACTTGACCTAGATAATGTAATCATTGTATATGTATTTTCCAGAAAGAGAAAATGCCATATTACAATTATGTTTAAAAAGCACAGAAACAGACAAGATACAGATTTGTGCATACTTGAAACCTTAAAGAAACTAGGATACTGAGAAGACATGGATGACAATTTTTATGTGTGTATGAATTAGCACAATACATGATGTAACCTCAAGATTCAAAAGAACAAATCACATAAACCTCTGGATCACCAAATCATATAGACCATATCTAAACACCATAACCACAAACAGACAGATAGCCTACAAAAGCTATGATAAAAAAAATTTTGAAATAGTAATATATTTTCAAAGCAGATATACCTGGATACCTCACCAAACGTTTCTACATATCAATTCAGAATATTTGTTGTACACGGCATGATGCCTATAGTGTATGTACAACATAGCACTGCAAAGATAGATATTACAACGACATAGGCTCATATCAGGTTAAACAACTATCAAATAATCACTATAAGATGAGTATAAACCTCACAGTAAACTGTCACCAAGTTGGAATATTCTCTCTGAAGCATACACAACATTGTTTTACCAGTTGGAGATATAGGCAAGGAGAAGCAAAAACTTCAGGTTGGCACAATCTTAGATTCTACTATGGGTACTAGTTAAAAATTTATAGTTGATTACAAACGCTCTGCTTGTTTCAGCCGACAGACCTCCCTCTTATTGTTGTTTTTTCTCACAGCATACAAGACGGAGTCAGTCAATGGGCATATCCTAAGTATATATCTCCTCGACCATGGAGTTTGCATCCGAGTACCTTGATCCATCACAAAGTTTTCATCAAGCAAGAAGCTCCTTGGATAAGCTTTAAACAGGTAATTCACTTAGGGCATTCAACATCAAACTCAATATTCAAGGTCTTGATACACAAGCAAAGTACCTTGGAGTGTATTCATGATAGAAAATCTTCAGTCATCTAATGCACGTGACATTAAAGAACCACCTCATTCTATCTATTCTCCAGCATCTACCACTAAAGGGAGTCTCTACCGTTCTAAAATTTAGTGACAACTGCTCACATGGAAACAGACTTTAATCAATTGCAAATCCAGTTATGTTTTATTGATTAAATATGAGCAGAAATATGAAAATATTTTCTATCATTTTATACAATGTGTAATGAAAAGGTGACTTTTTATGCCAAAGAGATTGCTCTTAGTGCACCTGGATAAAAAGTGGAGTCCCCCTCCATCGTACATCATGCAACTACAGGGGAAGTCTCCCTTGAGGCACCCCCCCCCCCCCTCCACTATGGATCATGGACTAATTACTTGCAAGTGCAACCTGATTCTCTCTTTTATTGATTTATTTATCATAGTCAATGTCCACACACGACCCAACATAATGTTTGCAACAGAAAACATAAAAGAGATGTTAAATTCTACTAACTATACGTTCTTGGTCTTCAACATGAATTCCACCACCTACTCATTTAACTATTTGGGAAAAAAAGTCAAAATACTAATAATTCTAACATTTCAAACCTGTCGTTATGTTTATTTCTATAAAACCAATCTCAATTGTAGCGATCTTTCAAAATCAACAGCTCACAAGTGATTCAGAAAATAGTTTGAAACATTAAAAAGAGAAGAACATATAAATATGATGGAATATTCGTTATGAAGAACCTCCCATTCAGGTAACTCTTCTATGTTTAAACTCTAAAAGTAACTCGGTTAGCAGGGAAAATGCTACATCTAAAAATGCTAGCTAAAATTTATCTTCATCAAAATAAACGCATCAAGCAAAGAAAAAAGTATACATATTCCTTCCTATACAGTTATATTACACAATTAATACCTAGACAAGAGCAAACAATACACATTCCAGTCATACTGATATTTTAGAACAAATAAAGGCCTGAGAATCATTACCATCTCCTACTTATTAAACTATTTGAACAAAATAAAAATAGTTAAAAATACTGATAACTTCTCAAAATTTTAAACCTCTCCTTATAATTGCAAACAATCTCCATACTCAATTGACATCTTTCCAGATCAAACACCTAAATGACTAAACAAAAACTGAACAATAATTTCACATCAATCAATTGAATCTTCACGCAAGTTAATTCACATTTTAAATCAGCGAATGAATAAATTTTCCTTCTTTTGATTTTAAAACAAATCTCCATCACGGCCAGTATCAAAATTTAGATTCTTTTCGTTCACACCATATCTAGTGAAGAAATAAAACTTAAAAAGAACGTATCTTTTTGTCCTTACATTACATAATCAACAAAACATGCTCTAATTAACTGAAAATAACTAACCAACAAAGCTCACATCTCAGATCCAAAACAATAACAAATAAAGCAAGATCCAATCCAATCAAATAATATCCACAACTAAAACTTCACCGAGATCTAATCAAAAGAGAAGAAACCCTCACCTCCCCAGTGTGACCAAAACAGCTGTGGAGATAATTCTCGTCCATCCAGTAATGGAGATCTCCAACCCAGATCGTCTTATTCTCCTCCGACGAGCCCGGCGTCGCCGCCGCAACCGGCGGCCCTGCCGCCGCCATCTGAGGTGGCGGGGGCTGGTGGTAGGGTATGAAGTGCGCCGCGTACTGCGGCGGCGGCGGCGGCGCCGCCATCATCTGCTGCTGCATCACCATCGCCGCCGCCGGGTACTGCACCGCCACCCACGGCTGCTGCGGCGGAGGAGCCTGATGGTGAATTTGGTTCTGCTCACCGCCGGTAACCTGCTGCATCATTTTCTTTTCTTTGATTTTTTGCTTTTTAAAGCTCTTTTTTTTTTCGTTAGAAAATGTGAAAGAGGAGGAGGGGAGTTCGGGAGAGAGGAGATCTAATAGAGAGGCGGCTTGAGCGTGAGGTTTGATATGTACCGTTGGATTGGGTTGGATTGGGGCGAAGGAGCCGTTGATTTGGGCTCCGGTTGACCGAATCCGCGTGGATGTCGGTTTGTTGTTAGCCTTGATGCGGTGAGGAGGAGCTTAGTTGTTATTTTAGTGGGCTTTTACGGGCTTTTTGATGTTTTGTTGGCTAGGGTTCGCGAGGGAAACGAGTGTTGTGTTATGGGACATGACACTGGTCAAGATAAGGCCTAAGAAGCTAGGCTCCAAGATGTGCTTTGGTTGGTTTTGAGAATCATTTTGGTGCCTGGCGATATTTTTGGGTTGAGTCTTGAGACGATGGAAAGGGTAAGAGGCATGAGTGGCTCAACTGGGTGTCTATTTCCTTCATGGGATGTGTAGGGCCATTGATTGTTGTGTTTACTAGATAAGGAAGGCTATTGTTGGCCAACATAGGTCACAACTACAAGGTTAGCAAAGAAGGAGAGAAATAGAGACATAAAGAGAGCAGGAAGTTAATTGCTCTCTTGTTTTGGTACGAGAAAAATGTCGAGAGAAATAGAGACACAAAAGCGAGCAAGAAGCTAATTTTTGTGTTGTTTTAATGCTAGAAAAATGTCTATTTGTTGCATATCTACATGACAAGATCCAAGCAGCATAATTTAGAAAAATTGAAGGCGTTTGTAAGATATAGGGCATTACTCTAGCATTGTTTGGAAGTCGGCTTTTTTTGGGCCAGTTAGTTATTGTTTTAATGATCGGACTTTAAGCACTCATAGATGAGCACTAGAGAGCTCAAGAGGCTTGGTCCTGGTCGAAGATCGTCTAACACACAAGTTAATGCTTTAAGGATAGAAATTTCAATTGAAAAAGTTGATAGTGATAATATTGTACGAGAAGAATAGTGAAGAACATAGAACGTACCAAGGATTTGTGGAGAGAGGGTCTTATAAATGAAAAGAAATATGGTTTGTCTCTGCATTTATTAATTGTGGGGCCAATTGTGAGATGACAACTATCAACCTGTGATTGAATAGTGAATAACATAAAAACGTGCAATTTAAGCAGTTGGAATGACCTTATGTATGTCATCGCATGTTCTTTTCTGTAATTTTACCAAAATATCGCCAACATATACCTATTGGCGATATTTCAGTGAACTCGACTCTTTTGCGAAAGATACTATTCACCATCGACCAACAAATGATAGACCAGGAGAAATCTCTTCTAATAGTCCTATCTTCATCTCCCTTGCTCTCTAAAGGGTTTTTCAATGTCCTATGGTAAGATATCTTCGGTTATATCATGCCCCAAGACCAACTACCATGTCCTGAGCATGTGATTAGGTCAGACAGCGTATGCCATTGGGCCAACTTCATTCAAAAATATATACGTAAGCATATAATGACTTGTATATACACCATCATAATCCATAGATACCATATCACAATATAGATTACATCAGTATACACAAAATAGTATACAAGATATGAATAAATAGTGGAAATTGAAACAAAATAGATACAGAAACAAATCCAATACAACTGAGTACATATTAAAGTATAAATACTAGTCTAGTGTCTGAATACTAGAATAAAACTTTAAACTCTCAATTAATACATAAGCTCAACTGAAAGGAAATACAACTAAGTACTAAAGATGAAACATCACAAATCTATATCTTAGAACTCACTTGCATCCCGTACTACAAGCTCGTACCATGTCCACTCCAACCCTATTAGCCTAGTATTCATCTTTCATCTTATTTGAAATTAAGCGGTGAGAGTACATGGATCTAAGACTCATATCTCATGTCTAATAACTTATAGTTCACATGCTACAATGTACTACATCCGAGGTGGCTGCAACATGTGAATAAAACATAAGTCATCACATATATTACAATAGAGATAATTGATTTTAATAAGTCTAGCAGACATAACATACAGTAGAGATAACAGGGTAATAGTCCCGCAGATATATCATGACTCAACACAGATACTTGATCTCTCACTTGCTCTTGATTTCTTAGTCATCAACTATCAGTTAAGGTACTATATTATGCTAATTACAGCCTCAATATCTGTTGGGTTCTCACCATTTACCTTTCCCGTTAAAATCCCAAGGTTATCTTCTTTTCAGTCTAATAGACAGTACATGAAAATATTATCTAGTCCTTGAACATTCTAATATGAATACCCCCAATACCAGCAGATCATCCAACGATTGCCATATAGGAGATTGGTCTATATAATACCCTTTAGATTGCTCTAACTTAGTTGGTGATCTTCATACTCGAACATGCAAAACATGAAATCCATAGCCACAAATCTCAATGTGACTCCAAAACATGTCCAATAGAAACTCATGCTCCAAAGTTGTATATCATGCCTGATAGCAAATGATTATCACATTTTAATTACAATTTAATACTCTCATTACCTATTTTATATGAATAAATATACCACTAATAACTGCTTTTATCTAGTTTTGCAGGTTAATGGTGAAAATACTGAATAAAAGCCCAAATAACTCAACTCTCTAATTCTCTACTGATTTTAGAAGCCCAAATACGTTATCAAGGGAAGGCCCAAAGACTACACAAGAATCAAGAAGAAATTCGTC
>JBAKGM010000139.1:21382933-21397106 GCA_037177215.1 Asparagus racemosus
TGTGTGCAGGCGCGCGACCTGCGGACACGAATGTCGCACCAAATCTCAGGGGCTTAGAACAAGCTAAGTTTTGCCTAAAGAGATAATTTTTTTGGCCTTAGCATAATCGGTTCGGGTTCGGGTTCAGCTTGCCCAAGAGAAAAAAAATTTTTGGCGGTTACAGATTTGGCGATAGCGCAAATTGTGGGGCGGTTACAAAGTTTGTGCACGTGGGGCGGTTACAAAGTTTTATGTGCATTATCTGCACGTGGGGTGGTTACAAATCCTTTTTCGCGTAACCGACGAACGTTACGCTCCATCTCCACTGAAATTGTCTACGAGCCCGTTCTTCACCATGCTATAGATACCGCATCCCTTCAAGCTTCAAAGGAACAAGAACAATCTACCTCCTCTTCGATCTTTCTCTATCTTCGTCCTCCTGTTCTCCTCCTCGTGTTCGGTTCGCATAGCAAGGAGCAGGTGCTGGCTGCCTTGTGAGCTCGTTGTATCCTGGGAGGCAGACATCCGCATTAGTTTTTGAGCACTCTGAAGGGGGCGAATCTGCTTTAAGGAGACAATGTTTCACTGGCCTCGAGCTTCCTCTTCTTTACAATTTTAAAGTTGTCGTTATATCTCTTATGTTCTTCATTATAATTTTTCATAAGTTTTTTCTTATATAGCCAATTCTAACTAGATCGATTATTGGTAACAAAGGGTTGTGCCCATGCTGCTCGAGTCCTCCTGGCCAGGGCGAAGTCGATCTGAGGATTACTTGACATGGGACGCACGTCAACTTCCGGGGGAGGATTAACGCTGATGTTATTTGATAACATAACACCGGTACAATATTTCTGGTATAAATTTGACTAGATATTTAATTTTACTAGAAGCATGTTCATAACTTCATGTTTATGATGTTTCTCTCAATGATTAGGTTGCAACTTTCTATATTGGTTTCAGAGCCAGACAATTTGCTTCAACCCTTAATTCTTGTACTAGCATGCCAATTAATCTTGGGTAATGATTAAAAAAAACAAATTTTATAGATCTAACCATGGATCTAAAGTTTGCGTTATGTATGAATTAATTGCTAGGGTTTATGAGATTTGCCACTTCATTCAAGATGAAATGGAATGTTCACACATTTGCGGTTTGAAAAAAATAGACCAATCTTAGTGCTTATCGTATGTGAATCTGAAATTTTGTTCAGTAGCAAATGAGTATGATCTAACCGTCAATCAATGTACAAACCATTTCGTTTTGGTCCCAAACCCAAAAACATTTCCGTACAAAAAAAATCCGAATAAAAATAAAAAACCAATAATTCCCAAATCCCTAAATAAAGAAGATTCCTGCTGTAATTAGTACGTCCCGGCCTGCACGTAATCATTCTCCTCCGATCCCTGTTCAGTGTACAAACGATCTCAGCTACACCCCAACTCAATCGAGACTATCCACGTGGACGGTCAGATGACCACGATCCCAGATTTCCGTCATTTTAAATGCCGTTAATTATCCTACGATCGTCTAATCCAGTAATTAACGGCCGTCACCGTTCTCAAATTTCGAATGTACCTTCTTGTTAGCCGTCTAATCCAGTAATTATCCTACGATCGTCTAGATCGCAACCGTCGAAGCAACACCAGGGGCAGAGTGGTAACTTTACTCTATCCACAATTATTACGCTCCAGACCGAACGGATTCCTGACATATCTAACCGCTCGAGGCGACCGGCAGTAGCCGGTTCCATCGACCTGTAATTCTTGTTAGCCGGTTGATCCGGTGGAACTAAATAGCTTGCCGCCGTACACGTGTCGCAGCTCGGTTCGAGCTGCCTAATCCACAGGGCCAGATCTACTTAACGGCGTCCTTGCGGATTCCCGTTGCCGTTAACGGGAAACCGTAACATCCCCACTTTAAAACAAATCCTGCCGTCATGTTGGATCTGATCACCGCCCGGCTCTCACTTTTTATGTTTCTCTTTCTTCATTTTTTTAGTAGACACAGAGAGAGAGGGAATGGGGAAGTACATGAGGAAGTGTAAAGGGATCAGGGAACTCGCGGTGATGGATGTGTCGCAGGCGGTGGGAGTGAGGACGAGGGCGATGACGACAGCGTTGGCGCAGGCGGAGAAGGCGGCTAAGAGGAGGAAGACTGCGGGATCGACGGCGGCGGAGTACCAGATCGCGTACCTCCAGCTCAGGAGCCGGAGCCTCGTGATGACGGTGCCTCCGGCGTCGAGATCCGGAGCCAAGAGTCCTGTTTCTGGATCTCCGCGGTGCTCGACGCCGGATCGCGGCGAGATCTCGCGGTGCGAGAGCAACGCTTCCTGCGATCACGTGGCGGAGTTGCGGCCTGATGATCCCGCGGTGAGAATTAACTTCGTAATGCGGTTTTCGCTCACAATTCTAGTTCTGTTTGTTGTTTTTGAGTTGAATCTCGTCATTTTTGACCTAGGTTGGTGAGGATTCAGAGAGCTCAGTATACTTTTCGTCACTGAGAAGAGGAAGGTACTTTCTCGTTTTTTTTAACACTTGTTTTAATTTCACTTTCTGTTCAATTACTGCGATTTTGATGTTAACGTAGTTGATTTTTCTTAAATTTTTAGGGGAGAGGCAACCCCTTCGAGCGAGCAAAAGGACGATTCTTACGATCTAGAATCGACGGCAGAGAGACGACCGCCTCAGAGATCGGCAGCCGTGATCACGCCGCCAGAAGCGGAGATCGAGGATTTCTTCGCTGCAGCGGAGAAGAAAGAGGCGCAGCGATTCGCACGCACGTAAGTTTCTCTCTCGATCTGGGCGCACGTTAGGAAACGGCAGAATTCTCTTCCATTGTCCAGCGCACGTTAGGCTAACGTAATGCCCTTACTTACTCGTTTGCAGGTACAACTATGACGTCGTCAACGACGTGCCGTTGAAGGGACGCTATGAGTGGGTTCCAGCCTGAAAATAGAAATCTCAAACCCTAGAAAAAGAAAAGAAAAGAAAATATGTAGAAAATCTAAATTTATTACTACTTTCTTTTCTTTTTTAGTTTTCTTGCCTTGAAATTAAAAGGTAGGTGAATTTATTATTGTACAGCAGAAGTGACCACCGCCTTCTTCTTTAATCTCTCCTCTCTCAATGTACTTATCCTGTAGAAGGTCCTGAACTGACTCCCTTTCTCAAAGCTCTCCGTCTTAATTATCTCAATGAAAACTACGCTTCTTTTCCAATATTTGCCCAGATTTGTTTCTACGTTCCCAGTTTCAGCAAGCTGCAGGCTCTGCCTCTTTCTTGATGGTTACGGCCTCTGTATATATTCTTCTTTATTTGGTGAGTATTAATGGGAGCCGTCGGATTTCGATCGGACGGCTGGTTGCTACTGATTTCATCTGTTTCTGTGCATTTTGGGCCGTCGGAGCGTGGAAGGAGGCGGAGCAGCGGTGTCGTGACTCGCGGGCGGTGACCAGACCGCGGGGGCGGCGTTAAGGGCGTGCGTACCGTGCACGTGGCACGACTAGTGGTCCAATCTCTTTATTATTTTGGAGGTGAAAGGTGCTTTTTACGTAAATTGCGTGCTTTTTTCGAAGTAATGAATTACGACTGGGGGGCGGAAAAGGGGAAAGGTTAATTTTGAGAGCGCTGGGGTGCGGGTGGCGTCACGAGCCGCGCTGAACAGCGTACTTGTTGGTTCGTTCGTTAGTGCAGTTGAGAAAGGACAGCAGTTCACGCAGCAGGAAGGAAGCAGGAAGCTGCGGTTGTCCATCTTTTGTAATTTTACGGTTTTATCCATTATCCTAACGAGAAGATTTAAAACTTGTAGAGTTAACATTGTCAAATTAAAAGATGTTAGTTCTCGTGAGGCGGAGAGCCATGCCGTATTCTATTATTGTCAATTTCTTTTGAATGCGTAATATCAAAAGATGAAGATATATCAGATGAAAATACACGTCAACTGCATCATCAGTGCGATTGCTCTCTTTATCATCGCAACTGCAACAATTTTCAAACTAGTTGGTTATCGGTTCTCTCGGGAATTTGGAAATACATTCTGTTCCATTATTTGCATCGCACGCACGCGTGTGTGTTTTGATTGGATGAAAGAAAATGAATGAAGCTGCTATTATTTTTCGCAAAATAAAAAAATAAATAAATAAAACAATTAAGCAGACTTTTAACTACTTTTTCATCAAATGAAAACGACTCTTCGGGGTTGGGTAGCGTCCTAAATTTCGGATGAGGGGCTGTAGCCTTGTTGGTGCTCTTATTTAATGCGACTAGTTTATTCACTTTGAATGTTGAGTAGACGTGGGTGATTATAGAATACTAGATAGCTAGCTAGTAGAGTTTGAACAATAATAACGCACCAACAATAAAAAAAAGTACTGATTAGGCATTGGATCTGGTGCGCATGTGACCACGTTGTGAGAAGGAGGAAGAGGATGCGTTAAAAAGAAGGAATGTTCACTCCTGCCTTGGTCCCTTCACATGCCTTGATTTATCTAATTTTTATTACGACACTAATAACTACCTACCTTGTAGCTTCTCAGAACCATCATTTATATTCCTCTTGAATATACTCATCGGGATCTGCGAGGACGGACGGATGGATTTGCTCTCTTCCTAGTCATTCGGAATCCGAATACCCATATATATAGATTTTCTTGAAAGGGTCCAGTCCTTCTGATAGTGTGAAGTACTTAAGAGGCTGTTTGGTTGGTCAATTTTATAGATTATGATTAGGATTTGGCTCTGACAGAGGTAGAATTGTAAATAACGAAATCTAACTAAATCCTAATATAGTGTTTGGATTATCAAAATTTATAGATTTGGTTATCTATAAAGGTGCTTTTGGAGGTGTATTTTCTGGATTTCGAAATCGGAGATATCAACTCGGATTTGAGTCTCAACTTTATAGATTTAGAATCCATAAAATAAATTCCTAATTCTAATCCTAATCCTTTTTTTTAACCAAACAGCCCCTTAGCAAAACGATCTACATTCAGATCAAAAATATATTTTTATTTATTGTGCACTGTAACCATGATGGGTGGAGAAATACACAAGGGATAAAGGCCTTAAAAGTTGCGCAACGCTAAACAATCCTTTAACACCAAAAATAGACGAAAAACGCCTTATATATATTCTACATTATTGGACTCATAATTAACTTTGTAGCGAGGCCCAAACAATGCTGGGCTAGCACCTAGCTTATGCATGCCCGTTTTGGGTTCCTTCATTACTCTCCCTATTTGGACTTGTTAACTTACAGATATCTTGGAAAGCAGAGTTACTAAATTAATAAGCTATATCAGTAACTATTAATTATTTTTAACTAAGATTTAAACTTACTATATAAGCTAAGTCCAAAAACTTTAATACTTCATTTCTCTTTTGAGTCTAATGATAAAAAAACCATTTTGATCGGCCACACGAAACCGACAAATTCAGTAGAAGTTGCACTTATTTTCACTGAAATCGTCAAGGCTAGCTCTGTAGCTAACTCTTTTTTCTTTTCTGAAGTTGCAGAGGGAATGATTTGTTGGATCTGAGATGCAAGCCTAGAGGAAGGTGAATAGGATTACCTACTATTTTTTCGAGTTGTCACAGAATATGCAACGGAAATAATATGATAATGATAAAAACAGTATGCAGAAAATAAAACACAGATAAGACAACCAGAATACACAAGATTTTTATAGTGGTTCGGATAAACAATCCTACTTCCACTCTTCCTTTTTGCGAGCTTTCTCACTATGATAGAGTTCTTCTGAATCACAAACCCGCAGTAGACATACAAGACCACACCTAGTTTATCCCAAAACTAATCGTCTAACCTAACTCCTTACAATGAGCCTAGTTAGTTCGCAACCCTCAATTAAACTAGCTTGAGTATGCCATAAAAAAAACAGGTTTGAAATAAACAACGAATACCTTTAACAAGCAATTAGAAAAATCTTATAGCACTTTTGATTAATGGATCAAACTCCAAGATGATACAAGTGAATATCTAGAAGCTTGATGTAGACTCTAAGATCTAAGGTTGCCTCTCGTCGCTGTTGACTGATCAGATGATGACAAGCATGTTGAGTGAGCGATTAATGGGGCTAAGGGGTATCAAAGAAATTCCCCTTTGAGGATCTCTCCAAACCCTCCCCCCCCCCCCCCCCCCGCCAACTTAGGTTAGAAATTAGTCTCTCAAAATATAATGGAGGATTGATAAGTAATCTCCAACGAACAATTGTGATTGAATTCTGAAAATTGAAATTAGCCGATCGACCATTGATGGTGACAATCGACCATCGATGGTTAAGTAGCGACCATAGATGGTCAATGTCACCATCAATGATCGGAACCTATCTAGACATTTGCATCATCATTGGTTAAGAAGAACATTGATGGTCCATAGCGGATCATCGATGGTCAATCTTGGACCATCAATGTTGAGCTTCCTGAAATTAGCTTTTGAGCCAATTTGACACTTATTGCCATGTTCTTGTTTCATACCTGTATGCTCCTATACTAGATCATCTCAAACACAAGTTAGACCCAAATGAATATTACTCAAACAAGAGGTAATGTAGGTCAACATCCTAAGAATCTCCTCATTTAATAATAACAGACTTGAAATTTAAAACAACACTATAATAAACTGTTTGTGATATATAGATAAAGAAAAGCACATATCCACTTTCTTGAGATATTAAAAGATATACAATGCTCCCTAACTTTTGTGCATACATGAAGCGTGAGATGAAAAATAGGTATAGTGGAACTCCCCCTACAACAATGCCTAGAGGTTTAAATTTTTTTTTTAAAGAAAACAAAACTCATGCATGATTCACAATTTTACTCAGATCTCCCTCTTTTGTTATTAGCAAAAGTAAAAAAAACTTATGGACACACATAATACAAGATAAATTCAGATAGAATCGTCCAAAAAGTGTATAGGAGAGAATGCAGACAAGTTCACACAAAATTTGATATTGAAAAATAGCATGAATGACTAAATATCATAAAATAAATATATGAATGCATGAGAAAAAATGCTATTTGCACACACAACTAGTTAAAAATTATTGTAAATGCATGCAATAGAGAATGAAGTAATTATACTAGTCCACGAGATATATTCAAGTATAAAATGTGTGAAAAGTGAGCTATTAGGAAAGACTTGAACTAACTCAACCTTTAAGATAAAGACCAAAGTGTCATTCTATCGCTTTAGCCATACATGACTAATAAGAAGAACGATATTGTTGGACGGGTGATTTGTACAATCTCTAAATATATATTATGTTCAATATAAGATAGTTAACTATTGAGAAATGCACAAACAATAATTCACGAGTGTGGGTTTTAACCATCTTTTAACAAATATACTCGATTTCTGTGGATATTATAAGAGTGTAGATATTTGATCATCTTTAAAAGAACACACTCATATTGTTTGTTCCATTTAGACTCAAATGTACAAATGTACATAAGTACATAAAAAATAAAGGTTTGTGCACTAATCAAGTCTTAGAAGCTCAATATCACACATATTAAACTGATACACTCACAAAACTTGTATAAGAATTCAACTCAACTATCCCACAATAGTATACAAGAGAAATATGGAAATAAATGTGTGCATATGATGTGTGAAGTGTCTCGTGAATCATGACATCTTGCATCCAACATTAAGTCATTTCGTGTATAAACATATAGATTAAAAAGATGTAAACTATGCATGTCATATTCTTACGTTTATTAGTTATACTAATAAACAACGTCACCTAAAAAAATAACACAAAATGCTAGATACATAGGCATGCCACAATTTTTTGTTATTATTATTATTATTTTTTAAAGAAAAAATGAAACAAGAAAGAAAAAAATAAAATTTAAAAATAAAAGACAAATTAAAAAGAAAATCAAAGAAAAATATGTACAAAAAGAAAAGGAAAAAAAATGAAAAGAATGATGCAGCGTGCTAGATGTCAAGTGATAAGGTGCCTAAATCTTGTCTAATCTAGTGAAACGGTTTTCAGACAAATATTTTGTAAAAAAATCTACAAGCTATTGATCGGTGGGGACAAACTCAATTCTTACATTCTCCTTAGTAATATGGTCCCTTAAGAAGTGATGTCTAAGTTCTATGTGTTTTGTCCGGGAATGATAAATAGAATTACCGCTCAAATCGATAGTACACTTGTTGTCACAGCTAAAAGAAACTTTCGTATTGGAATATCCTGTATTGTACCACTTGTGCATTTCCCATTTGTATATGTCCCATCATAATTACTATTTGAATATCCAATTAATTCAAAAAAAATGCACATTGAAAACTATAAACTGAATTTTTGCATCCCAACAAGATATCGAAAAATTCATTTTACAGCTTTCAAATGTGATTCCTTTGGATTCACTTGGAATCTCGTACACAAACACAGAGAAAATATAATATCAGGACAAGAACTATTAAGAGTGATTATCATGTTGTATTGCATTTTCATACCCCTATTTTAAATAAGTTTCATTCAAATAAATGATTGTTATATCATTATATCATGCAAATGGCTAAGGGGCTGTTTGGTTGGATGATTTTGGGGTGAAAGTCACTGTAGCTGTCAGAGCTGCAGTAACTTTCCCCCTTTTTTATATTGTTTGGTTGTGCAAGTGGATGCTGACATGGCAAAAAAATCCTAGGTGGCAGCTTTGCAGCAAAGCCTCTCCAGAAGAGAGGATTTTGAAGGAAAGTTATTGTAGCGTCAGAATCAAGAATCATCTCTGATTTTGCGCTACAGTAACTTTCATCTCATTTTACCAGGAGGAGCCAAACAGCGCCTAAGTGTTTATCCTCGACAAGGAGTGGACACGTGTCCCATCTTAACCAGATACCTAGTCAACCAAACTTTGAGAAGGATGATTCACGCGACTTCAGCACTCGACCCTTCCTAACAAGGGCCGAGTCGAAAGGCGTCCTCACTCGACTCTCCATTCAAGTTGATCCCATTCCCCTTCTCTTCACTAGGCCGGGTCAAAAACCTTCGAGGCTGACTAAAAAGGCGGTACTTATCGCCCTGCTTGCAAGACCGCAATGAAAGGCGTCACTGATCGACCCTCTCGTGAAGCTGAGTTAGAAGACGGTTTATCCTCGAGCCCCCCACCGACGGCCGGTCGCCATCACATTAAATGTATGATCAGAGTCATCATTTCTCCAGCCCCGAAAATCTTTATGGCTCATCAGACCTCGTCTGTACTACGCACACCCAGTCACCCTCACATTAAATACCTAGGTGACTCATCCCCCTCTGCAGCCGACACATGTAAAGTAGCTGCCGACTGAGCCGCCTGCTTGGACTTCGTCGAAGCTACGTATCTACCACTCGGATCTGTTATATAGGGAAGCTACTATCTGTTGCCTAGGGTAAGCTAAGTCTAGCTAAAAAAAACTCTGATACTTAAACCTCCTTCTTCCCCACTCCAGCTCTCTACTGACTTAATCATCGGAGGAACCATCAAAGATTCCAATTCCATCCTATAACGTATTGTTCATGTGCATGATTGGACTCGCTGCTCAAAAACCAACTGTCTGAAGAAGATTGAGGACCCTAACACCCTCCACATAATCTAGATATAACCCCATATTAGATAACTGATATCAACAGTTTGGCACCCACTGTGGGGGCCGTTCTTTCTTCATTGCATAAAATGGCTGGTTTCGTTCGCCCAGGCCGATCCTCTAATCCATCCGCTGAAGACCAACACATGGGCTATGCCACTCAAGCCCAGTTATAGGAGTTCGCTCAGAGAATTTTTCATCTCTCTAGCAGCAGTTCGCTTCCTTCACAAACGAACTCCTCAGCCGAATTCCTCCTCAGCAGCCTTCTCCGTCGTTCACTCCTCCTCCTACCCCTCCTGCGGGTCAGGCTGAACAACGAGCGCCCGATGACTACAATGAGCACACCTCTCCTCCACTCCGCCAACTGGCTCGTTTTGCCTCTCTGCCTTGAAAAGCACAGCAGTACGTAGAGGTGACAGGGGAATGCCCCAGCTACGACCATGGCGGATATGAGCGAGCTGCATGGACGGCTTCACGGGGCCCTGAATACCCCTATGCTGCTCCAGGTCCTTCTGCCACCAATTCTACATATGGTTACGACTAGACCTTCAACACAATCATTGAGACCATCGGGGGGAACTCTCCCCTCGCTGACTGGATCATGAACAACCCCTGCGCCAAATTTAAGATGCCTCATATTGAGACGTACAAAGGTGAGGGAGATCCAACGGAGCATGCACAAAACTTCTATAACTTGATGAACATGCAACAAGTATCAGAGCCGATCATCTACAGATCCTTTCCCATCACCTTGACGGGAAGTGTAAGATGTGGTGGAACTCATTGGACAAGAAGTCCATCAACAACTTTGATCAGCTCAGCAAAAAGTTTGTGTACCACTTTTTAGCTGACTCCAAACAAAAGAAGCCCTCTCACATCTTGCTGCAGATGAGGCATGAACCTGGAGAAAGCCTCACGGACTACTTCAAGAGGTTCCAAGCTAAGAGGCTAGAAGTCGACGACCCTGGCAATATGGTCACCATGGGCGCGATCTCGGTGGGGCTAGAGAACAACAAGTTGGCCGACTCACTCATCGTATACTGAGTCACCAACTATGAACAATTGATGGCCAGAGTACAAGGGTACATGGACATAGAAGAAGTCTGAGCCTATAAGAAGGTAGCCAGAGAAGCAGAAGCAGCAGCAGCAACAACAGTGGTGTCAGCAGCAGGAACTGATCCCTCTCCAAAGGAGGAGATAGTGAAGGATCCCCCCAGAACCCACTCCAGGCCAAGCAGAGCTGACAAGAGGGACCAGAGGAGAGAGGCGACTGAGAGGGGCTAAGAGGCTGGCCCTCACTTCCCTCAACACTTCTCTCTCACAAGCCCTATACCTAGTCCAGAAGGAAGGGTATTTGAATTCCACTCCTCCCCGCATGAAGTCAGACCCTTGGTATAGAGACCCAAAGAAGTACTACCGATACCATAGAGATCACAATCATCATACCGATGACTACCGAGTCCTCTAGAGAGATATTGAGGACTTGATACAAAAAAGATTCTTGAAGAGGCTCATCTCTTGACAGGGCAGAGGAGGGCCCGCTCTAGGAAAGTCTGATAGGAGGTCTTGATCTAGATCGCCCCTCCCCAACAATAGCAAGACAAACAGCCTGCAGAGACTGGCAGTTAGGGCATGCCGAGAAATCCAAGAAGTGTTGATCGACCTTGATAGGTCAAGGAAGGTCAAGATCAGATCGGCCTCATTAAGCCTCAAGGGGGAGCTGTGATCACATTGTTATGTAATAATGTAGATGTGTTTGCTTGAGGGCCTGAAGACATGCCAGGAATTCCCCCAGAAGTTGTGAGCCATGAGCTTTCGGTCGACCAACATAGCAAGCCAGTTCAACAATAGAAGAGACATCTCGGGCCAGAGAGGTAGAAGGCGGCCTCATATGAAGTCGACTGACTGTTTAAAGCTAGCTTCATCACAGAAGTCCAGTACCCCGAATGGCTATCCAACGTGGTGCTGGTTAAAAAGTCCTTGGCAGGTGGAGGATGTGCATGGACTTCACAGACTTAAACAAAACTTTCCCAAAGGATAGCTACCCCCTCCCAAGGATTGACCAATTGGTAGATGAGAGCGCGTGCCACGAACTACTTAGTTTCATAGATGCATGCTCTAGGTACAACCAGATCTTAATCGCGGAGCATGATCAAGAGAAGTCCTCATTCATCATAGACCAAGGAATCTATTGTTACAAGGTGATACCCTTCAGTCTTAAGAATGTAGGGGCCACCTATCAAAGGTTAGTCAACAAGATATTCAAGCACCAGATTGGCCGCAATGTGGAGGCATATGTGGATGACATCCTTGTGAAGTCAAAATAGGTGTCGTTTCATGTGTCGGATCTTGAAGAAACCTTCTTTGTCCTTTGACACTACCGCATAAAGCTCAACCCAGCCAAATGTTCTTTTAGGGTGCAATCAGGCAAATTCTTTGCGTTCATGATTACCCAATGGGGGCATTGAGATCAACCCTGAGAAGGTAGCTGCCATAGAGCAGCTGCCTAAATCCGCACATTGAAGGACGTCCAGAAGCTAAATGGCAAGATAGTGGCGTTGGGTTGCTTCCTTTCGAAATCCACTGAGAGAAGTCTCTCATTCTTTAAAACTTTGAGAGGAAGTAAGGAATTGAAGGAAGGCATCGGCTAGATAACAGAGTGCAGTGAGGCCTTCAACGACATGAAGAGATATTTGAGCACCAAACCTCTGTTGAGCCGACCCAGAAAAGGAGATACCTTGAATCTCTACTTGGTCATCTCCCAAGAAGCCACTAGCTCCATCCTAATACAAGAGGAGGACAATACCCAGAAGCCAATATATTAAGTTATCCAAATTTTGAAGGTGGCGGAACTCAACTACACTCTCATCGAGAAGGCCTCCTTCACTCTCATAATCACAACTAGAAGGCTTCGCCCCTACTTTCAAGCCCACACGATCGTAGTGCGGACAAACCTGCCCTTGAAGAAAGCACTTGGTAGTCCTACCACTTTCGGAAGAATGATCAACTGGTCAGTCGAGCTTAGTGAGTATGATGTACAATTTGAGCCCAAGACGACCATAAGAGCCCAAGCTTTGGCTGACTTCTTAATAGAGTCGTCCGTAGCAGATGACAAGCCATCTACACTCGTACAACTTAAAGCGCTAGAGTCTTCGACCCACAAGATGACCAAGGCACATCCTCCTCGGAAGCACAGTACCTTAGAGTATGGCCTACCTAAGTTCTCCTTGTGGTGGTTACTAAAGGTGGACAAATCCTCGGGAGAAGGAGGCAGTGGAGCTAGAGTAGTCCTATGTGGCCCCAACGGGTCCATTCACGAGCACTCCATCACTTTTGAAGTTTTAGCCTCAAACAACGAGGCCGAGTATGAAGCACTCTTGGCAGAACTTCGAGCTACCTTAGCAGTCAAGGTCGAGCTCGTCTACATCCTAGCCGACTCCCAACTTGTCGTCTACCAAGTAAGAGCAGACTATGCAGCCAAAGATTTGAGGATGATCTTGTACCTGAAGGCGGTCAAAGTGCTCTTGGCAAACTTTAAAAATTTTAGGATCGGCCAAGTCCCCCGGGCCCTCAACACTCAGACGGGCATCTTATCCAAGCTCGGGTTATCTAGCTCAGGGAATAGTCAAGGACCTGCGTATACGGACACCCTCAAGAACTCTAGCATCACGGATGTTTTAAAAGACTTAGTCATGTAGACCGAGACCTCTACGAAACCCTGTTAGATGGATCCACTCATTCGGTACCTAACAGGGGGACCTCACCGGAGAATACTACTAAAGCGAGGAGTTTACAAAGGAACGTGTAGGTGTTGACATGTGACAGGGAGTTGGCGTATGGCGAGCCGTCTGACAATCCAACGCCGATCCAACAGCAAGTAGTTGATGACGCGAACACATAAAGTGAGTCGACGAAGTGAATAAAGTGAGTTGACGAAACGCAAACTCAACGGTGAAGCCACGACGCCGGGGAAATTGAAGCCACGGCGCCGAGGGAACCAACGAGACGACACCAGGAAAATTGAAGCCACGGCATTGGGGAAATCAGAGCCACAGCGCCGAGGGAAATCAAAGCCACGGCACCGAGGGAACCAACGAGACGGCACTGGGGAAATTGAAGCCACGGTGCCAGGGAAATTGGAGCCACAGTGCTGAGGGAAATCGAAGCCACGGCGCTGAGGGAATCAACGAGACGGCACTGGGGAAATTGAAGCCACGGCGCCGAGGGAACCAACGAGACAACGCCAGGGAAATCGAAGCCACGACGCTGGGGAAATCGAAGCCACGGTGCCGAGGGAACCAACGAGATGGCACTAAGGAAATTGAAGCCACGGTGCCGGGAAAATCGATGCCACGGTGCTAGCCAGACTCGCACGTCGACAAGATGGAATCACCGGTCTCGCACATCAACGGGGATGAACCAATCGAGTTCTGAGTTAATGAGAAAATCGATCGGACGTGGACTCAACATGACGGCAACACGATCAGAAGAGAACAACGCCAGAAAAAACACCGGAAAACACTGAAAGACTGAATAGTGTCTCGGCCAAGGCCGAGATACCATGAGGTGTCTCGACCATTTGGCCGAGACACCACTTGGT
>JBAKGM010000139.1:21397206-21411854 GCA_037177215.1 Asparagus racemosus
TGAGAGAGTCCTCATCGGCATTCAGAATCTTCGCAGACTTCGGCAAGCCTTGGTTTCTTAGACCCTACAGTTGGAGCATCTTCGGTGTGGACCCTCATCAGCCCTACGACACTGAAGTTTTCTCCCTCCACCTAGAGTTCTCACCTGAACTGCACCATCTTGGCCACACTTGAAGCAAGATGAGAGTGGATAGCGATTAGAGATGCTGACTTCTTAGCAAATACCGTCTCAACATGGTCCACCCAACCCCGCTTCAGCATCGCGCCATGCCTCCAGGCGGGACTCCACAAGATCAGCAGGCGCAGCTTCATGGCTCAGAGAGGCTATGGGAGGAGTAACTGCCGTTGACGCACCGACTACTTCAAGATGGTCTCACGGCATGGCCAGGAGGAACATCGGTATGAGGAACCGAAAATCAAGCATCGATGGGAGCCCCTGCAATCAATAAAAAGTTCGTCAAAATGAAGCCCTGCAATTGACAAGAAGGAGAAGCCATACTTTCTGAGGAGAGGAACAA
Source organism: Asparagus racemosus (assembly GCA_037177215.1). Classification (NCBI taxonomy): domain Eukaryota; kingdom Viridiplantae; phylum Streptophyta; class Magnoliopsida; order Asparagales; family Asparagaceae; genus Asparagus; species Asparagus racemosus. The sequence goes on from JBAKGM010000139.1 coordinate 21,397,724, forward strand.
ACCTCAACATCTTCAGGAGTGGTGAGTTTAGGCAACACATCGCCAGGAAGACAGTCATCTCAGGGCATGCCATGTATCAAGTTGTCCATGGGGGTGTCCACAAGCAGACCAGGGCAGCATCAAACTAGCCCCAGATCAGCCTGGTGATTAACTCCTTCCCTCTCCCATGTATCGGAGGGACCCCAGAGAATTGTTCAGTGGGGATACTACCTATTAAGGGTCACTTTGCATCTGGCTTAACTATTTCAGGTCCCGGAAATACTCCAACAAGGTATACGAGTATAAACTGCTTCCTATTTCGACCGAAAAGTTCCTAGAAAATATTTTTATTTTAAGGATAGCTTGCCATACTTCAACAAGGTACAAGAGTATAAATTGTTTCCTATTTTGTGGAGAAGTTTCTAGAGATTATTTCCATAAAATATTCTTAAGGATAACTCGACAACCTCCAGATAAACTAATCCCCAAAAATCTAGTAAACGTACGAGTATAAACTATGTTGACGCCAGTCAACGCGTCGCCGCCGAAGGATTCGCCGATCAACGGTTAGATTCTAAACAAAGTTGGATGACGGTCAATGCGTCGCACTCGCCTATCGAAGGCTAGATTCTGCACATATGTTGACGCCAATCAGAGTGTCACAACAAAGAATTTCCTAATCAATGAAGGAGTCTTGGGAAAAGTTTGATGGTTAGTTGAATAACAACTCACCGACACGAGTCAGAAACAAATAAACTTAATCAGCTTCAGTTCAAGATTTTGACGATGGTTAGGTAATAAATGCAGCACTGTGATACCTTCAGCTATCCTACAAAGCACTAGAGAATCTGAAAGGATTGGAGGAGTCGAATTCTGAAGTTAACCTCAAAAGAAAAAAATTCATCTATAGGTTTTAGGTCAAGATCTCGACAACAGTCAGACAAAAAATACAGCACCGTGATGCCCTCAGCTATCCTACGAAGCTCTGGAGAATCTGGGAGGATTGGAGAGATTAAAAGTTGAAGCCATTCTTAGGTCCTGTTACACCGACTGAAGGTGTGGACTTATCATATCCAAAGTATTTCAGACTCTTCTATAAAAGATCGAGATAGAAACACTTTGGAGGGGGTATCTGTAGGCAATGAAAAATGCCTGTGAGTGCCTGAACCCGACTCGTGACAGGGAGTTGGCATATGGCGAGCCGTCCGACAATCCAACGCCGATCCAATGACAAGCAATTGATGACGCGAACACGTTAAGTGAGTCGATGAAGTGCATAAAGTGAGTCGACGAAACGCAAACTCAACGATGAAGCCACGGCGCCAAGTGAACCAACGAGACGGCGCTGGGGAAATTAAAGCCACGGCGTCGGGGAAATCAGAGCCACGGTGCTGAGGGAAATCGAAGTGGGTGCTGAGGGAACCAACGAGACGGCACCGAGGAAATTGAAGCCACGGCACCGGGAAAATTAGAGCCACGGCGCCGAGGGAAATTGAAGCCATAGCACCAAGGGAATCAACGAGACAACACTGGGGAAATCGAAGCCACGGCACCGAGGGAACCAATGAGATGGCACCAGGAAAATCGAAGCCATGGCGCCGAGGGAACCAACAAGACGGCGCTGGGAAAATTAAAGCCATGGCGCTGGGAAATCAATGCCACGACGCCAGCCAGACTCGCACGTCGATGAGATGGAATCACTAGTCTCGCACGTCAACGGGGATGAACCGATCGAGTTCTGAGTTAATGAGAAAATCGATCGGACGTGGACTCAACATGATGGTGACACCATTGGAAGAGAACGTTGCCAGAAAAAACACCAGAAAACACCGAAAGACTGAATAGTGTCTCGGCCAAGGCCGAGATACCATGAGGTGTCTCGACCATTTGGCCGAGACACCACTTGGTGTCTCGGCCTGACCGAGACACCAAGGTGTGTTCGGCCCAAACACCCCCATTCTTACCTATAAATAGGAGATGGGGGTCTCATTCATCTGGGTTGGAAATTCTGAACCTCCAGGCGAGATTTCTGAGAGCTTTTGCACAGACCCGAGTGTATGCAAAATCAAAAAAGCCAGATCTAGATCCCGTGCAAGCGATGAACGTCTTCCAACTCAGATCTACACGGCGAGGAGAAGAGTCTAGGTCAGATCTACGATGTCACCCTCTGGATTAAGCTTCGTCTTAATCCTAGGGTCAGTGCGTGACTTTGCTTCGTCGATTTCACCCACTCTGGCGATCATCTCCTTCGTGAGTTGATCCCCGTCAGTGTTTTATTTCTTTTGTGAAATAAACACCTCAGATCCGTAGATCTAGCACCTAGATCAGATCACGCGGCCGTCCACAGACAGAATAGAGTCCTCGGTACAGGCAAAGACACCCACGCAAGCGAGGATCCGATAAACGGATCCCGCATTTGTTCAACTAGGGTAGAAAAGTTGTGATCTTTTTCGGTTTTCATTGTAAGCCTTATAAAAAGGCGATTTTTATTTGAATTTTGTTGTAAAAAATAAATTTGTAACAGATTCATTTGCAATGACAATCAAAACAACTTTCCCCGCGAACAGAATGCTCAAAGATATCTTATGATCGATAACCAGCTTTATTGAATGTCGTACTCCAGCAATAGTATAGGGCCCCATCTCCAATGTCTCCGATCGACAAAAGCTAGTTATGTTCTGAAAGAAATTCATGGCGGGCCTTGTAGGAATCATTCAGGAGCCAGAACTCTTGCTCAGAAGGTGATCCACCAAAAATACTATTGGCCTACCATTCTAGCCGAGTCCAAAAGACTCGTCACTAGATGCAAGACCTGCTAATTCCAGCCGAGTCACAAGTCATCAATCAGGAGCGCATCACCCAACACTACAACAACAATGTCTAGCCCTGAAGATTTAGCGTTGGCGATTTTGTCCTTCGAAGAGAAATTTTCAATAGAGACACCAAGCACGAAACATCAATCGCCAAATAGGAAGGACCATATACGGTCATCAAGGAAGTGCATCCCAACACTTATCGACTACGAAACTCTGATGGAAGAATCTTGCAGCATCTTTAGAATATAGCGCATCTCAAGAAATACTTCTAGTAATTTTGACTAGAAGAGTCTCATGTGATAAAAAATATTGTTTAATAATTTTATTGTGCTATACTTTTGTAGTACCTATAAGACCTTGCAGATGCCCGAGGCAAAACTCGAAAAACCTTGGTACCCATTCGGGATAAAACTAAGGCACGTCATCGACTCAGCTGACTTCGACTAAAAAGACCTTGGTACCCATTCGGGATAAAACCAAGGCATGTCATCAACTCGACTGACTTCGACTCGAAAGACCTAGGTACCCATTAGGGATAAAACTAAGGCACATCATCGACTCGGCTGACTTTGACTCGAAAGACCTTAGTACCCATTTGGAATAAAACCAAGGCACCTCATCGACTCGGCTGACTTCGACTTGAAAAATTTTGGTACCCATTCAGGATAAAACCAAGGCATGTCATTGACTTGGCTGACTTTGATTCAAAAGACCTTGGTACCCATTTGGGATAAAACTAAGGCACGTCATCGACTTGGCCGACTTCGACTCGAAAGACCATGGTACCCATTCGGGATAAAACTAAGGCATGTCATCGACGCGGCCAATTTCGACTCGAAAGACCTTGGTACCCATTCGAGATAAAACTAAGGCACATCATCAACTCAGTTGACTTCAACCCATAAGACCTTGGTATCCTCTCGGAAAACAACCAAGGCATGAAGCTGACTCATCTCAGTTACAAATCTCAAATGAGGTAAACTGTAGATAAACTTAAAAACACAAGCAAGAAAGGTACACAGATCGAATAGACAAAAGTGCATCTTTTTATTCATATATCAAAATATTTACAACAGTATTTACATTAGAAAGATGTCAAAAAAGACAATAGAAGAGAAGATACATAAAGCTCTCAAGGGGCTTGACTCAGAGCAGGAGTGGGGCTTGAAGTAGGTACAACACTGGGCCCAGGAGTGGAAGCCCGACGTGGAGGAGCAGCAATAGTAGGAGTTAACTAAGGAGTCGACTGGGGCTTAGACGCAACCTCTTCATCCTTATCTCCAGGCAAGCTAGCCTAACTGTCTCGATTAGAGGCCTCACCCGACTCCTTACCCTCCTCATGTTCATTGTCTACATCCAAAACTAGTCCTCCTCTTCTCCTCTTTATTTCCCAAAGAGCATCAAGACAATTGGTGACTCGAGGAGGACAGTAGAACTAGTCGGGATCGAGCTTGAAGTCAGAACGGAGCTGCATCTTGAAGTAGTCGAAGCCGGCCTTACAAGCCAATGCCACCTCGACCTTTCTAAGAGTACTGTTGCGATACTACTCCACAACCTCCACTCGGTAGGCCTCGGACTCGAGATGGTTGGGGCGACCCTGCAGTGCCTATACCTCAGCGAGAGACGACTCTCATTGTCTCTCGGTCTCTAGTGCTGCTCAGGCCACCTCCTTCTGCAGAGTCTCATGAGCATTTACCTCCTCCTTTAACTGGTCCTGAAGGCTCTCAGCATGTTGGCGAGTTAACCTAGCCCGCTCGAAAGCAACACCGCTCTCTCGCCTCTCAACGACGATCTCATCCTCTAAGTATTTCACACTGTCATCCCGCTCATGGAGCTCATGCTCACGATGACTGATGTCCTCCTTGAGTTATCTATCATAGCTAACTTCTTGCTACTGGATACCTTCAACTCCTTAATCATTTCCTCCCACATCTCGATCTCCCAGTGCCATTTACCTTCACCTGTCTTCCAAATTGTCAACTCCTCATCCTTGGTGGCCAGTTTCAATTGAGCAGCCTCTCGGGCCGTCTTCTCCACTTCCAGTTTGTCCTAGAGTTTGAAGTAGACCTCCCAGATGTGCCCAAAGTGCCCTAAAAGCTCCTGCTCCACCAAGGCCCCTCAGAGAAAATAACTCCTCAAGGTCTGGTGAAGACCGCAGTCGGGCATGGCCGCAAGGATCTCATCATCCTTGGGTAGAGAAAATTGGTTCATGGACCTAGCTTGGGCCATCCTAGACTCTAGGATGGATGCCCTTTTGTTGAGGACCTGCCGAGGGATGAACTGATTCACCTCGAACAGCTCCCTCTCATGCCTAGGGCTGACTTTAGGCATCCCCATTAGTAGCTTTCTCAGTACCCCCCACGCATCCACTGAAATCTCATTGATGCAGTGGGGGAAGGGCCACCCAATACGACCCTCATGAGCAGGAGGTGCCTCTGCTACTCTCGACTCCTCAGTAGCCGGCTCCTTGCCCTCTCGATAGGATGACTCGGCTGGCAGAGCCTGAGCTATCACCTCCTCGGTCTGAGCCTGGACTTCCACATGCTAATACACCACTATTTCACCCCCCTCGGGCTGAGTAGGGGACTCCTCATCGACGACAATGATGATGTCGGCTTGCTCTACATGAGTGGCCTCGGGGAGAGCAGTGGTGAGGTTTTTGCCTTCCTTAGCTTCTTGAGTAGGGACAGGTGTGGCCACCTCTACTGCACTCCCCTCCCTAGCTTAGGTCAGCTCGGCACTTTCGGAGGGACCTAGACTACTTACCTTTCGCACCATCCTTCTCTTCTTCTCAGACCTCTCGGCCTGAGCAGTAGAAGCACATAGCCTAGCCAGCAGAGCCATGATCTCGATAGCATTCGCTACCGCCTCCTCAGCCTCTGCTGGGGCCAACTAAGGCCTCAGACATTTCTGGGGCCTAATTGAAGTCCCTGTCTAAGGAGCCTTTGACTCCTTCAGCAGCAAAGACAAGGCTATTGCTTGGATCTTGTCCTCTTCAACCGGCGAGACTCTGGAGATGCCAGCCACATGTAGCATTGTAGGATCAAACAAGTTCTCGATCGCTCAGGAACTAGAATAGGCTCGAATCTTCTCGAACCCCTGCTTCTCCTTGGTTGTAAGGAAACCCAGCTTCAGAACATCTTTCTTGATCACAGGCCAAGCCGAGCAAGACAAGATGGGGTCGGCCTTGAAGACCAGATAAACTTCTCCTTCCATTCTTTGTTTGACTCAGGAGCGTTCAAGATGACTTTGAAGCTGCCCAGGTTCTGAAAGTAGTAATGACCCTCCTTCTTCCCAACTTTAATGCTGAGGAGATGGTCGAGCATGCAAAGGGTCGGGTTGACTCCAACCCGATGGAAAATCACTACGAGCCCCACTAGCGTGGCAACATAGTTCAGCTTGCTTTGAGAGGGCGGAGAAAGGGTTGGAGCAAAAAAGCGAAGGCCATACTCCAAATGTCAGGGGTACACTAGAGCAATGACCCCGCTATGGTCATATACCACCTGAGCCCTCTTCGGCACTGATAGCATGAATTCACAGGGGATGTCATAGTGGTTATACTAAGCCTCAAGCTCCATCACACACATCCTGGAGCGAAACTTCTTCAACAGATCAATCCTGGCCTCGTTACGGCCGGTGGTGGGAGCAGAGGAAGCCATTTGTTAGAAGAGTTCATCAGATAATGATCGGAAATCACTCAGAGAATAGAGAGTTCTAAGGTTCAGAGAAATCATAAATAGAGCCCTCTGTCAGAATGAGTATATATAGGCTTAGAGGCGGGCACGTAGCGAGATCAAAACGGTCACCTCGATTATTCATGGACGGCTGAGATTGACTTCAGAAGTCAAAGTGGCCACTCAGGAACCAAAGCATTGCCCTTCGGTTGACACGCCACCTACGCTCATGAAATGAAGCGACGTCGGTGCACAATCTCTCATGACATTAGGACATCACATCAACAGTGGCCCGTCGCTTTCCTCATAAATGCGCCTCAAATACCCAACCGTCGACTGTTCAATTTCACTCAGACTCAACCAACTGAGTTCAAGTGAAAAGGGCCAATGTTATATCATGCAAATGGCTAACTGTTAATCATCAACGAAGAGTCGACACGTGTCCCATCTTAACTAAACACCTTCTCAACCAAACTTTGAGAAGGATGATTCAAGCAACTTCAACACCTGACCCTTCCTAACAAGGGCCGAGTCAAAAGGAGTTCTCGCTCGACTCACCCTTCAAGTCGACACCACTCCCCTTCTCTCCACTAGGCCAGGTCAACAACATTCAAGGCCAACTAAAAAGGCGGTACTTATCAACCCGTTACAAGAGCGAAATGAAAGGCATCACTAGTTGACCCTCTCGTGAAGCCAAGTCAAGAGGCGGTTTATCCTCGAGCCCCCTGCTGACAGCCGGTCGCCATCACATTAAATGTATAATTAGAGTCATTATTTTTCCAGCGCTGAAAGTCTTTATGACTCATCGGACCTCGTCAGCACTATGCACACCCAGTCACCCTCACATTAAACGCCGAGGTGACTCATCCCCCTCTGCAGCCAACACCTGTAAAGTAGTTGCCGATTGAGCCACTTTCTTAGACTCGGCCGAAGTTACATATCCAGCCCATAGATTTGTTATAAAGGGAAGCTATTGTCAGTTGCCTAGGGTAAGCTAAGTCGGGCTAAAAAGCTCTGATACTTAACTCTCCTTCTTCCCCACTCAAGCTCTCTACTAACTTCATCGTCGGAAGAACAACTTGAGATCCTAACTAAGACCTCTCACGTGTTGTTCATGTGCAGGATTGGACTCTTTGCTCAAAAACCAACCGTCTGAAGAAGACTGAGGATCCTAACACCCCACATAATCTAGATACAACCCCTTGTTAGATAACTGACATCAATAATGATTAATATTACCTTTTTATCATGTTTTATAAGAAAAATAACAAATAAATAAGAGCTTGAATGGAGATATATTAATCTTAATTGAAGTTTAATGAAGCCTAAGAAAAGCCCACGTAAAGCCTAAGAAAAATTAGAGCAAAAATGACTAGCTCATTGTTGGAGGTGCTGTAACATGTTCAAGTCGAAGTGTGTAGCATAATTTTATTTGATCTAGAGCTGAATCATATAATATTGTCTATCTTTCAATTATAAATATAACTAATCAAGTTTGAGTCAAATCGGATTTGTAGAACTCCATATATGGTCATTTTAGTGAACTAGTGGCAAAATCATAAATATTCTAAAATCCAGTGCATAATATTCTAGCTTGCATCTCATGGCCAAAAATTATTTCAAGGGGGCGAGGTTTGATCCAAAGTCTCATATTGATTTATGTAATCTATAAATAGGAGTAGAGAGTGGCAGTGAGAGGTATGAAAAACATTATAAATCCTCTTTTAGAGGATAGGAGGGTTACTCTTTTGATAAGACCTTCTAAATATTGTAAAACTTTAATTTTATAATAAAAATAAAAAACTTTCTCTTTTTAATTTTCTTTTCTCATGGAGACTTCAAGAAATTTGGGTCTACATAAGGAGCCAACTTCTTGCCATGTGATTTTTTAGTTTTAAATTTTCTTGTTTAATTAGAATTGCATGTTCAGGAATTAGTTTAGATTTATTTTAAGCTATCCTTTGCTTTGCTTGTCTAATTTTCATGATTAGTTAGTTTTTCTTGCTTAATTTAGGAGTAGATTTATTTTCATGCTTAGATAGTTAGTTTATTTTCTTGATTTTGTTTGCTTTATTAAGTAGTTTCTTTCTTGCTTTTTTATTCATACTTTCTCTATTTGCTCATAATTTAGAATTTAATAAAATATATGGCATACAAGACCGCACTCTAGTTTATCCAACTAGTCGTCTAATCTAACTCCTCACAATGAGTAACCCGAATCCTAGCTAGCTCCAAACCCTCAATAAAATTGACTTGAATATGCTGTAAAAGAAAACATATTTGAAATAAACAACGAATATCTTTTACAAACAATCAGAAATTTTTTTCTGCCCCTTTGATCAATGGATCAAACTTTGAGATGATATAAGTGAAGATTTGAAAGCTTGATATAGACTCTGAGATCCAAGAGCGGCTCTCCTCACTGTTGATTGATCGGATGATGACGAGCATGATGAATGAGCGATTGACAAGACTCCGAAATCGAAGAACTTCTCCTTTGATGATCTCTCTAAACCGTAGCTCTTCTTTCTCTCCTTTTCTTTTTATCTTTAATTTGGGTCAAAAAGAAGTCTCTAAAAATGTAGGAGAGGATTGAGAAGTAATATGCAACAAACGGTTGTGATTGAATTCTGAAAATTGAAATCAGCTGATCGACTATTGATGATGGCAATCGATCATCGATAGTTGAGTAGCAACCATCGATGGTAAATGTCGCCATCAATTGTCTAGACCTCTCTAGACATTTGCATCATATGTGGTCAAGAACACCATTGATGGTCTATAAGGGATTATGGATGGTCAATCTTGAATGATTGATGGTGAGTGTCCTGCGATCAGCTTTTGAACTGATTTTTCAACGCTTATCGCTTCGTTTTTGCTCCATACAAGTATACTCCAGTACTAGATCATCTTAAATACAAATTAGACTCAAATGAATATTTATTATTACTCAAACAAGAGATATTGTATTGACAACATTCTAACATGGTTTGACGTTAGTTTTTTCTAGAGAATCAAGTTTAAGAGAGGATGCGTGGAATTAGATCTGGGTTCAAGTTTAAGAGGGGATGCTTTCAATTTATTAGCCATCTTTGTCATCTTTAAAATTATATTAAAAGGGCATGTCCGTAATAAGGTAGTGGAGAGTTGAGTATCATAATAATTGTTAAAACATTATCCCATGTAACCTCATGTGTACATTTTCTTGTGCATCTAATTATAGTGGAAGCTTATCCTCATGGATTTCACACCCTTAATTAGTATTATTGAGATCAATAAGATATATTTTATCGTAGCTTAACATTGTATCAGAACTCTGTGTTTCTTTCTTCAACAAAATTCCGAAAAATATACTGGATCAAAGCACCGCCTCAGTTCACTACTGCCTTCATCGCAGTACTGTCTTCCTCTCTGATCATATCCAGTCACTGCAATACCAGTGTTGCTGTCCTCTCCAATCAAATCATACTTAATTCTTTCTGTGAATCATGAGTTGTTACATTACATGAATTAAGTTGAAAGACTGTAATTTTGAATGATAAGGTTCAGTAGTGGTAGCCCTTCAACACAGATCCCATACCGAAATGCTTGAGTCCATCATTTAGTACTGTGACCGTGGAAAATGCGTAGTTTGGCTTTAGTTGGTAGGCCCCCTTGTTGTATTGACACCTCAATGCTTCCTCTCTTCGCGATTGTCAGTCGTCAGTACCATGGAAAAGCTTCCAGCTAGTTGTTGCTCTCTCTATAAAACAGAGGAGGGGAAAAAAAACTTCCTACTCCTATACGTGTACAAAAAAGTGCAAAAGGACCAATTAGAATATTCGCAACGATAGGACTAACTAATATCTTAAGTTGTATAGTTTATTCATAATTAAAAACCAAAAAAAAGGGGCACTGGATTCAAAAGATTTTGACGCTAACGTGCCTGTTGGCTCCCAAGTTCAAGGAACTTGGTGCTTTCAGTACAAAACTCACATGGTGACCACAGCTGTGGTATATATGACAGGCTGTACTGGAGAAAGTAATGTTTTTCCACGCTACTACATGCACCTCAGTATTGCAAATTTTTCAAAGAAATGATCGTAAGCCTCTGCTTCTTTCATTTAATCCAATACACACCAGAGCGTAACACATAAAAACGGAATAGAATGTATTTGATAATTTATGAGTGAGTCTGTTACGCTCTGGTCCTGTGAGCCCATTGGCGAAATGTAAGTCCTGGGAATCACGTAGCGTAACGCATAGTTTAGCTTAATCCATTGTTAAAATTGACTAGTTGATGTTATATTTGGCTCTTAAGATCCATCATTTAAACCATTCAATCACTCAATCAATATCTGATGTGAGACTAAATCTTGGGTATCTCAATTAGCCCACCTTAATTATGCGATATTCTCGCGCAGCATGACAATTGATGTGGACTTTAGAGGCTGCTCTGATACTATTTATCACGCCCTGGGCTCGCAAGCCAGTTAGCGTGATGTAAGTTCTGAGAAACAGGGGTACAATGCATGGTTTGGCTAAATTCGCTACCAAAATTAACTAATTAATGTTGCACTCGACTCCTTAGACTTGCAATATAAACTATCCAATCACGGAATCAATATCTGGCGTGGGACTAAATCTTAGGGTAGCACAATATTTATTTATGAGCCTCCAGAGTGACTCAAGAATTTGAGCGAGTACGATATTATAGGATGACTTAACTACGTTAGAGGGTAGTGACAGTGTGCGCTTTATGGCAACATGATCCTTGCAACATGATGATGGCATAATCTACCATACTATAAGAGCTTTCAGCGTGACCCTATTTTTTTCCTTCAGAAGCTAGATTGTTAGTTATACGGAAATTCTGTATTTCTAACATTTTTAAGGAGGGATTGCCTTCAACTTAAACCAAAGACCATCCAAAATTGGCATGGGAAACGAAAATAATTAAGAAGTACCTCCATCTTTGTTTCTAATATACAGTTAATATTCCCATTGCTTCCCAACGACCTCAAACCAGATTGAGAGTACTCTCGAGAACTAGAAATAATCCCTCGAGAGTGGTCTGAAATATTAGCAGGAAGAAATTGTCTTCAAAACTATACATCAGTGTAATTATCAATCCATGCACGTTTCACAAAGACTTTATCAAGTCTAGACAATTTCCTATCTATCCCCTCTTGCTTGTTTTGACCAAGTGAACCAGCATCCCTTTGACGATTTGATCTCAAGTGAGTTAAATCCTATCATGAATACAACCCCTCCAACTCTTCTTAGTCTCTAAATCTGAAATAGGGTTACCATTAAGCTTCACAGACTGATCCCAAACATTGTTAAAATCACAACACAAGATCCATGGAATAGAATGACTCCTCTAAGCAATAAAACCCTTGATCAAGATTATTAGAGGAATAGACCGCCGTAAGAACACACTCTACTGTCACTAATAGGTTCTACATAACATTCAATAAACTGACCACCATAATCAGTCACAGAAATAAGAAACAAAGGACTACCCTGCAGTAACCAAATTCTAGTTAATCATGATTCGCAAATCGAGCAAATATTTAGCTTATAAGTAGAAAGGCCATTACTCTTTAACGGAGAAGGGAGGGCGATCAGGAGAAGGGAGGCGATATGGAGAAAACTTCAACAAGGTGGCGGCGGCGGCCTCACCAAGACATCATGTCAGCAGCACTGCAGGTGGCTTAGCCATTAATTAGGGAATAAGGGGTAAGATTTTTCAAGCCCTACCACACATCCAATCTCCTAGTATTCCACCCTTTCCAAAGCCCATTTCATCCGTTTTTGCAAAAAGACATCATCATTATTCCTTGTATCAAGTGCAACATATTCCCAGATCTTAGAAAGGGATTCTACCTACTCCAAACTCTCCCCCTTCCAGTCTAACGAAGAAGGTTGGATCAAGGTTATCAATAGGAAGAAAGTTTTTATTGAACAGAGTGTAGCGCAAAGGGCGGATGAGGACATAGAGAGGTCCAGCAGGTGCTTTTTTGGTGGAAATACGAAGCATATGACTAAGGAGTGCCTGGTGGGAGATATCGTCTGTTTCAGGTGTGGGTTAAAAGGCCATACATCGACTAGTTATCCTCTGCTCATTGAGGCTCCTAGATTTGATCCCAGTTTCAAAGGATATCAAGTCTATCATCCATGAGCTATCTAATTAAGCTTTATTCTATGTGGAGAGCGGCATCCTAACTTATGAGGAGATCAAGGATCTTTTGATCTAGAAGTTTAAGGTTCAAGCTTAGAATTTTAAGATTGCTAAGGCTGGGGAAGATCATTTCATGGTGTAGTTTCTTGATATGAGTTTATTCAATGACGAGAGGATCTCCACAACTCTCCCTAAACCCATTCTCACTTGGATTAATATTGCCAAACTCTCCTTTCATTTGTGGAACTGAGAGTTCTTGTGTGCTCTGTTTAGGAATGTGAGTGAATGAGTAATGTGCTCAGATAATGTAGCTTTTGATACTAACTTCAAAAACTACAGAGTGATGATCAAAGTGTGAGAGATTTGAGAGTTTGTTTTTAGCCTTTGGTGGTGAAAACTTGTAACTCTAACTTATATTCGCTCTTTCTATTAGTAAAATTTCCTCCTTTTTGCCCCATGGACGTAGGCAACTTGCCGAACCATGTAAATCTCGTGTCTTTACTACTTTATTGTGTTCTTGCCCAGTTTGTTTACTTGTTTGCGGTGGTTTCTCAGATATACGCTACCGGCGTGCACCCAACAATTGGTATCAGAGCTGTATTCAGATTGAAAGTGGTCTAGCTTCTAGTTTGAGGAGGTGTTCGGTGATTTTCTGAGGAAGAGCAAATTTGTTAACACAAGCGGAGGATGGCGTCAATATTAAAACGGTCAAAGTAGAAAAATTCGAGATTGAAAAGTTCAATAGGAAGAACGATTTTTCCTATTGGAGGATGCAGATGAGAAACACATTGATTTCGTAAAAATTGCACAAGGTTTTGGATAGAAAAGAGAAGAAGCACAAGGATATGTCTGATGAGGATTGGGAGGAGCTAGATTTAGAAGCACGAGCGTTGATTATCCTATGCCTTGAAAGGGATGTAGCTTTCTTGATAGATAGAGAGGAAACGGCTGCAGGCGTGTGGAAGAAGTTAGAAGGTACCTTCATAACGAAAAGTCTAACGAATAGGATCTACTTAAAATCTAAATTGTTTACTTGCAAGATGGAGGAAGACTTATCAATCCGGGAATACATCAATAAGTTTGATAGGACCATATCAGACTTAAAAGACATGGATGTGAAAATTGAAGACGACGATCAGGCGCCTCTACTAATTCTGTCTCTACCGAAGTCTTATGAAAACCTGGTGCAAACACTAATGCTTGTAGGAGATAATTTGAAGATGTATGAGACTACAATGACTCTTCTAGCGGATGATCTTCGAAAGGTCGCAACTAGTGATATGGTTACAGGTGGCAACAAGGTACAAGCGTAGGAATTGTTTGCTAGAGGTAGGAGTACTGAGCGAGGAACAGACAAGGGAAGAAGATCCAGATCTAAATCGAGATCTCTTGCTGAAAAATCGTGTTTCAAGTGTGGTGAAGTTGGGCACTTCAAGGTCGACTGTCCAAATAAGAGAGTAAGTGGAAAGAAGAACAACAACAAGACTGAGAGGAGAGAG
>JBAKGM010000139.1:21411954-21437119 GCA_037177215.1 Asparagus racemosus
TCAGGTAAATCAACCTACCAACCATTCTCTGATTTCTCTCACGATCAACTAGTTCTCCTACCTCAGCACTCAGTTTGAACCTCTGATCGATCGGTGTAATAGCAGGCTTGCACCCCAACATCCATGTCTCTACAAGAAGATCCAGTGCACACTTCATCTGGGAGAGAACAATCCTCTCCACTCCATGAGCTATTTCTATTCTAAAAAAGTATCAAAGCTGACCCAGATCCTTCACTTCAAATTCTTTGCTCAATCTCGTCTTGAGCTGGGCAATCTCTTTCTCATCATCCCCTGTGATGATCATGTCATCTACATACACTGCAGCATAGTGATGTGACCCCCACTTTTTTGAAAGAACACAGTATGGTCGGCATTGATCTGCTTGTATCCCATACCAACTATAGCCCTCCTGAACATGTCAAACTATGCTTGGGGAGACTGTTTTGGCCCATACAGAGACTTCTTCAACATGCAGACCTTACCCACTGTCAGCCCTGTGCTAAATCCTGATGGTATCTCCATATACGCCTCCTCCACTAGATTCCCACGAAAAAACGCATTCTTCACATCTAGTTGGTGTAGTTTCCATCCACCATTTGCTACCAAAGAGATTAGTGTCTGAACAGTACTCATCTTCACCACTAGTATAAAAGTCATCGTAGTTAATGCCGTATGTCTGGCTGTACCCTTTTACCACCAGTCGTGCCTTGTAGCGTTCAACCTACTGTTCTAGATTCTGTTTCACAGTAAACACCCATTTGCATCCCACTGCTCTTTTCCCTGCTGGCAATGTCACCAACTCCCATGTGTAGTTCTTCTCGAGAGCCCCCAGCTCCTCGTGCATGGCTCCCTTCCACTTTGGGTCATTCTTAGCAGCCTGCCAGTTGTTAGACATGATAACAGAATCTAATGATGCAATGAATGCTCTATGTAAAGGGAATTGTTAGAATAGGAAATAAATTGAGCAAGATCCCAACCATATCTGTCAGGAGGATTACCCGCATTACTGCGAGTAGTCCTCCTTACAGACACTGAGGTGGGCAGAGGGATAGGATTAGAAGGAATGATATCACCTGTAGTGGAGGATAGTGTAGGTGTCTCAAGAGTTAGAGCAGAGCGGGACGAGGGACTGGGCATTGACACTGTGGGCACCTCTGGTATTGTAGGCACCTCTAACTGCTTCCCCATACTTCTGTATGTACGCAACTCTCCTTGAGCTGTAGGCAACTCCCTCTAAGCTGTAGGCCTAGCACCATTTGTCTCCTCCTCCCCTTCGTCTTCATTTTTCTGCTTCTCTAAGTAAGAGACCGAAATTGAGATTGACCCCATTGAGCTCTCACTATTCTCCCTCTCTCGCCTCATACCTCCAGTATCAGGCGAGTCTTCAAAGGGTGAAGTTACCCTCAATGTATAATATGGCTCAAGCTCTCGAAACCGCACATCCATGCTGACAAACAGCCTTTTTTCCACTAAGCTCCAACAGACATACCCTTTCTGTGTAGCAGAGTATCTGACGAACATACATTTCACAGCCCTGGGGTCTAATTTCTCAATAAATGGTCTATTGTCCTTCACAAAGCACACACAGCCAAACATCTTCAATGGTAGGGTTCCCCCGTTGTCTCCCTTCAGTGTCTCACGTGGAGACTTCCATTTCAATGCACTCAAGGGCATCCTATTGATTAAGTGAGCAGCCGTCAAAACTATTTATCCGCACAACGTCTTTGGGACATTTATTGTTGCCATCATCATACTCCTAGTAACTTCTAGAAGATGTCTATTCTTCCTCTCTACTACCCCATTCTGAGCTGGGGTGTATGTGCATGTAGTCTGGTGTTGTATTCCTTAACCTGACAGATACTCCCTAAATATTCTGTTGGTGTACTCTGTTCTATTATCTGACCTCAACACCTTTACCATTACACCATACTGAGTTTGGATGTGCCTATGAAAGTCTTTGAAACAACTAACTATATCATTCTTATTTTTTATCAGGTACACCCAAGTGACTCTAGAAAAACAATCAATAAATATAACAAAATACTTACATCCACTTATAGAATTTATTGGACAAGATCCCCATACATCAGAATGTATCACCTCAAAACTAGAGGAACTCCTATTACCCGAACTAATATAAGAGCTTCTAGTAAGCTTCCTAAATTCACAAGCATCACACTGAAGCTTCTATTGATTTACTTTCTGAAATAAGATTGGATACATTTTACCCAAAATACTAAATGAAGGGTGCCCCATCCGTTGATGATGTAGCATCAACTCATCCTTTGTGCATACCTCCGTTCCTCTTACTCTCGTCCTCTCAATCATAGATGTCAGCACTGAGTCCATCCCTTCACGGTCTAGGTACCACAGCCCGCTACACCATGTGCCAGTCCCAAGTCTTTGCCCTGTCCCCTTCTCCTGAAAGAGCACCTTAGGAATATCGAAAGAAACAACACATTTCAGATGGCACTAATGGATAATAGGCTAACAGGAAATGAAGGAGCAAGCAAAATATTAGATAGTGCTATAACCTGTACAATTAACAGTGCTCTTACCAACCATAGCCTGTGCTGTACCATCTGCAATATGGATACTCTCTGGCTCTGTCAGGTGAGTATAAGACGAGAACTCACTGGCATTGCCAGTTATATGTCTGGATACTCTAGAATCTATTATCCAGTCTGTGGATCTAGTGGTAGTCATGGATGCGAGAGCATGTGTGTCGTACATACCTTTATTTGGGTGGGCGCGAAGAGCGTAACTGGTATAGCCTCCTCTAGAGAAAGCAGTATATGCACTTTCAGATATGTCGCCTACTGCTCTCTGTTTCCTTCTTAGTGCTGCCAAGAGAGCTCGATCCTCCTTAGTAAAAGTCATCTCAGCTTCTTCCTCCCCCTCTGCCACCAACAGATTTACCCGATAGCCTCCTCTTTCACATCGCCGTCCTCCATGGCCACGGCCACGACCTCCGGCCTGTCCACATCCACCCCAGTCCCTCTCCCTGGGTGGCTTAGAGCACATTTGTCTCAGATGTCCTACCTCTTCACAGTTAAACCACTGCCTAGTCTCCCCTCTGAATCTAGTGTTAACTGGGTTTGAGACCACCAGTGCTGATTTCTCTCCTGAAAGTCCACCTGTCCCAGTCTGTAGCCTGATACAGCTCTCCTCCTGTATCATGGCCGATACTACCTCCTCCAGGGATGGAATCTTCGTCTGGGCTAGTAGTAGTGCCATCCTCTGCTCAAATGATGGAGCCAAGCCTCGGAGAAATAACATGGTTCTCTTCTGTAAAGAGACCTCGCGCTCCTTGCACTCAGGGTCCTTACAGCTTGCTAGGGGCGAGAAGTGATCGTGATTCAGCTACAAGCGCTCCAGCTCCGTAACATACTCTTGTACAGTCCTCTCTCCCTGGACTGTAGCGCTGATCTCCTTTTCGATCTGAAATACCCTCAGGTTCTTCCCCACCCCATCATAGGTCCTCCTCAGCTTCTCCCAGACATCATGCACCTTCCCAAGGCCATCTACCGTGACTGCAATTGGCTGGACTATAGAATTGAGAAGCCAGATATACACCAACATATGAGTGGACTTCCACTCATCTCTTCCTACGGAACCATCAGCCGGCTCGGTCTTCTCTCCCGTCAGATATCCTTCTAGGTTCCTCCCTGCAAGGGTATATCTCACCCAACATGACCAACTCAGATATGTCGCTGGCCTTTCGAGCTTCACGTCGATAGGTGGAAGCTCCACCTTTTTGGGCGGTGGCTTTGTTGAGCCCTCTCCCGTTGTCATTCTCATGAACTGCATCAAATTTGAAACATCCTCCGGGTTCAACTTCCTGATGAGTTCCACCATCGGGTTTGTGCCGGTCTCCATCGATCTAATTTGTGTTTAGTTCCCTCACACCGATCCCACAAATCTAGATTTCACACCCGGCCTTCAACTTTCCTCGTCTCTAAACATCATCCATCTTGCCCCCCGTTCATCTCATCTCCTCAACACGAGGGGGGCTAAATGATCAAGGGGATTATTTCACGAAGGAAATAATCGCCTAAAGTGAGTGAAATCGACCAAGCGAAATCACCACTCTTCTCAGGATCAAAACAAGGTTTGATCCAGAGGGGTAGGGAATTATTTCACCAAGGAAATAATCGTCAAAAGAATGACGACTAGGGTTAGGGGATTATTTCACCAAGAAAATAATCGCCAAAGAAATGACGGCTAAGGTTATTGTGGCTCTGATACCATGTTGAAAGAAGTAATCAGAGAGAGGCTTTTAGTTTCCTCTCTTAGGTGTTATTTATACTATCACAAATACAAAGTACCTTGTCCCTAACCAATGTGGGACTAAACAACATAAAGGAACAACTCTCAACACTATCCTCACTGAAATGATTCGATGATGCTGAGTGCGACGAGAAAGAGTTTGACGAGGCTCCAGGGATTGAATTATAAATCAACTTCACACAACTCTAGAATTAAATCTCTCTCTTTTTCTCAGTACAAGAACCAATCCAAAAATATGATATCTTCCTATCTTATATAGCCTGTGATAATAAATAAAAGAGATATAGGAATCATAGTAGAAGTTGGGGATAAAAGGGGTCAATGAACAGTTGAGATTAAATCACAAATTCTGCCAAAACGCATCGTCACCATTGATGGTTAAAAATGACCATCAATTGTCCCCTATGCACCTTCGATGATACCCTGTAGTCCATCGATCGGTTGAAATCTGCTTCTAGAATTCATTGAATGTTGACTGTAATCCATCAATGGTGTAGCTTGATCATCGATGGGTCTCTGTAGTCCATCGATGGTATGAATTCTGAATTCTATTTTTCTCTGATTGTATATTGTAATCCATCAATTGTCCTTTTGACCATATGGTATCCTCGTAACCATCAATGGTTAGATGACTGAAATCCACACAAATGTTGATTTTCGCATCGCTTTGTCTCATAACTTTCATATACCTGTTTATACATGAAACATATCATCTCAAACAATCATCACTAGCAAATGAGAGTTCGTTATTACCCAAACAAGAGATATTGTACGAAGAATGTTCTAACAGACAAGATAATTGCTTCGCCATGCAGCACCAACAGTTGATACAATGTAAAAATGACATGTCTTGATGTTGAAGCCAACAGATTTGAAGAAGGAGAGAGAAGAAATGCCCTTAAAGGTAATTAACCAATAAACTTTTTTATTTCTTCTGCTATTTGAAACTAAGATCCAACTTATATTAACATATATAACATGAAGCAGACTCCTTACCGAACAGAAATTATATGAAGGCAAATTCCTGAACAAATATTGACAATCAAAACCTAACTATTACTTCATTCTGTCATCAAGGCAACGAGAAATAATCAATCATCAAATTAACACACAGAAAATGCCCATGTCCAATACTTATCTAAGCATTCTTATCGACACCTTTGCTATCAAGTGAACGGCCAACACCAGGGCAAGGACCAGGAGCCATAGGCCTAGCAGCCTCGGCCCACACTGCGATCGACCCGTTACCTCCCTGAACTGCAACCATTGAATTATCGTTACCATCATTTTGAGGTTGGCAACTCTCACACATTTTTCTCTTTACCATCAAAAACTTTCCCAGTACCAGTAACCTCATGTACTACTGACTATGTCTCTGTTTCAACTTTCAAAGGCTAATTGATGGATCATAATTTGTTTAGCTCTAAAGAGGGTTTCTCCCTATGCTGAAATAGTTCCATAAAAGGAATTGCACCTTTAGATTTCAGGCATATAGAAATTATAAAAAAAAAAATCAGAGAGGAATCTATGAATCATTCGTGTGAGAGAGTCAATAGATATATTGGTCTCATCTACGAAATTTGTATTCTTTCATTTGATTAATGAATATATCTGTTGCTGCCTGTTAAGGTAAGAATTATTCCGAGCCATGTAAAATTTTTGTGCTCGTGATTCTTGTTTCTTTTATGTTATTGTTCGATATTCTTGCTTGTTGTCTTTACTTTA
Source organism: Asparagus racemosus (assembly GCA_037177215.1). Classification (NCBI taxonomy): domain Eukaryota; kingdom Viridiplantae; phylum Streptophyta; class Magnoliopsida; order Asparagales; family Asparagaceae; genus Asparagus; species Asparagus racemosus. The sequence goes on from JBAKGM010000139.1 coordinate 21,417,970, forward strand.
ATTGTTTTTCTGCAATATCCGAGATGAACTGATATCAGAGCTAGTTCAGTTTAATCAAGATCAAGATGACATCACCAAATATTAATATCGACAAATTCGTCAGAAAAAAATAATTTTAACATCTAAGCATGAAGGTGGGAGATTTGCTGAAGCAAGAAGGAATCAGAGCTCAGGTGCAATCACCCCTAGTGCTACCATCCGTTGCTTTTCAGCTCTGGTGCCCAACCAGTCGAATGTGTTGCTTGTTTCTAGGACAACAGAATCTTATTCTGTTTAGGATTTGATGAAGGTTTCTTTATATTCGGAAATAACTCTTTTTTGGTCAGCGGCGAGATTTTCCCATTACCACGTAAGAGTACTAAGTACGATCAAGACTCAGGCACACCCCCGAGTGAGCAAGGTGCATGAAAGAGGCGACGACAATCACAGGTTCTGAAATTGAAACCCAGCCAACACATAATGTGATTCCAAACCATAGATGAACAAGGGTAACGGGAAGAGGTGGGAGTGGTCTTCAGAATTGTATTAGACATCACACATTTTGTACCGGTAGAGATCCCAAACTTGTTTAATGTGTCTCTAGTCAGCAGTCTCTTGTTCACAACTAGCCATAGAATGGAAGAATGTATAGGGATCCCACACAATATGAGTCCATGGAACAACTTGGTTTGCATAGAATATAAACTCGTACGCAAGAGAGATAAAAAAAATCCCCCCAACATTCCACTCATCCTGATGAAAATTAAATAGCATTCTCTAGAAAGGAGGAGATCCCTAGCCTTCAATATTCGGAAATAACTCTGAAGAAGGCAGTCTTTCATTAGATCTAGGGACAAGAGAAACATAAAAATCAGGTAAGAGACATCTGTGAGAGAGTCTGGAAATCAATTGATCTTATGTGTAATCTATACTTTCTCATTTGATTAGTGAACATTTATCTGCTTTTGCCCTCGGATGTAAGACTTTCTCCAAACCACGCAAATTGTTCTATGATGGTTGCGGAAAAGCCCTTTTGTTGCAGCAAGATGAAACTTCCTAACTCCCAACACTTCATGTCATGAGTACGAAATGGTGTTGCATAAAAAGTGCAAGAGGAGGGGCAGCTAGAATATTTGCAATGGTAGGACTAAAAGATATTTCAAAGGTGTTATTGTTTACAATTAAAAACCAAAAGAAAAAGGGAACTGGATTGGAAAGATTCCAAAGCTAACACCCCCGTTGGCTCCCGAGTTGAAGGAGCTTGGTGGTCTCAGTGCTAAATTCACATGGTGTGCTTTAATGACAGGCTGTATTGCAGAGAAAAGAAATACCTTTTCCCCATATATTGCGACGCTAGATTCTGATTTTTGAGCTATCAGAGTGACTCGAGAACTTGAGTGAGTATGATATAATAATATCGTTTGGACTAGAGAATACAGACGGCTTGCCGTTTATGACAGCATGATCCCTTGCAACATTATAACGACGAAATTTACCATACTATAGGAGCTTTCAGTCATCATTGTTAGCTATACCGAAGTTGTTTATTTCTAATATTTTCAAGGTGGAATTGCGTCCAACTTAACCAAAGACCAGCCTCAAGTTGGAATATGGAAAAGGAAAATGAGAAGTACACTTTTTTTTTATAAACAATAAACTACCACGTATTCTTATTCATCAGAAAATACTACTTCTAACCACACCCACCCCCCCCCCCCCCCCCCCCCCCCACCAAAAAAAATGCAGGGAGATAGCACGGGAAAAGGTCTATGTTTAGTCAATGTGAGACTGAACCCGTAGACTTAATTAAATACTGTTTATTATCTTAATACCTCTAATACTCTTCCTCAATATGGACCATAAATATCATGCTTGTCCAACTTGTCATAAAGAAATTGTACTCGCTTCTTGCCATGAGGTTTAGTGAATAAGTTCCCGAATTGATGTCCTGTTTTTGCAATTAGTTTCAATCTAAAACCCTCAAGTTCTATACTAACAATTGCCTGTCTGATCCACACAGCAGCCCCCCTCAATGTCGCTGTTCAGCTCATAGAATCACAATTTAGAAGAAATAGAATAACCGTCTGGTTATATAGTATAAAATTATCAAATTAAATAAGATTTAGTGATACTCTATTGTTAGAATATATAATTACAACCCTTAGCTCTCGCTAGAACATCAAATTTTTGATGTAGAGTTAGGATATTTTGACATGGTATTAGAGCAACTTAGGTTCAAATCTTGTTGGTCATAAATATATTTCTAAGTGTAAAGAAATTGGTAGTGCTTGATAAGTCTAGATTTCTGCTCATATCATATAAGTACCCTCAATATGCGGAGGCATGTTAGAATATAAACTTATATATGACCCTAACCCTCATCAAAACTTCAGAATTTGCTATAGTGAGAGGGTCTTTTGACAACTATGTCACAAATACTTGGTTTTAATACTCCTGTTCGCCTGTAATTTGTTGCTGTTGCAATATAAGACAAGAGATTTCTACTCATATAAGTATCATCAACTTGTTAAGGTACATTACAATATGAAGTTATATATGACCCTTACCCTCATCAAAACGTCGAAGTTCCACTGTAGTGGGAGGTTCTTTTGACAACTTTGACAAAAAATTCTGGGTTCTTAATGCTCTTAATCACTTGTAGTTTGTTGGTGTTGCAACATTCGTTATGTCTATTGCATATGTCACATCCGCGAGCCCGCGATCCCCATTGAGAGCAACTCGTTGTTTGGCTAAATTCACTGCCCAAAAATGCTAGCACTTGTTACTTTTGAGCCCTTTGGATTACATTAAAAACACTTCAAAGTCCTCATCACTTTCCGATATGGGACTATTCTTTTGGCTATTACACCATTAAGTCCTTGATAATTTTATGCTCATTTTGTAAAGTTAGTGAAATTAATCAAGGATTTGCATGTTTCACAATTAACCTCCCCTCTAATTACATATAATGTCATGAAGAATCTTCAAAGGTAGAAATCCCTAACCATTTATGTCACGCCCCGGACCCACGGGCCCGTTGGCGTGTGCAAGCCGTGAGACCCACCAAGTGTAACGTGCTATATGGCTAAATCCACTGTCAAAATCGACTAGCCGATATTACACTTGAGCCTTTAGCTTGCACTATATAAATACTTAATTATTTGTCTCCACATCCGATGTGGGACTATAGTTTTTGGGGCGTCACAATCCACCTTACATATGCGACGTCCTCGTCGTGACATGACAATTGGCACATCCCAGTATTGCTAGGCGATGTGGACTCTAGAGGTGGCTCCTACGGGCTCTAGAGGTGGCTCTCATCTCGCTCACGCGATGTAGCACTTAGCCCCATATAGCACTTAGCTCCACACTTCCGACTAGCAACTGCTCTGATACCATTTGTCATGCCCCGGACCCATGAGCCCGTTGGCGCGTGCAAGCCGTGAGACTCACCGAGTGTAACATGCTATTTGGCTAAATCCACTGCCAAAATCGACTAGCCGATGTTACACTTGAGCCTTTAGATTTCGCTATATAAATACTTAATTATTTGTCTCCACATCCGACGTGGGACTATAGTTTTTGGGGCGTCACAATTTACCATGATAAGTACAAGTTCATTTTGAGTCCATTGCTTGCGGTCATTCTTAATTTACACTTAAAAATCATGACAATCTATTAAATAAATCAATGGTTGTGATACAAGGAATGAACTCTTCATTATTTTTTTGGATGGAGAGGATCAGAATCCTACTTTAATCTCATGCATTCTACAGATTAAGAAAAACACTGAATGAACAATTTTTGGTGAACAACACTCATATTAAACATTATCATGGAGCTTGCATTAGATTAGACCTCACAAGTCACAACGTATCTCATTCTCTCTCTTGAATATGTATGCATGTTGTACGAAATTGAAGTCGATCTGCAAATTTTCTGACATTTAGGCGCTCATCAATAGTTACGCACACAGAGAGAAAACGCACAAAGGACAAGCCGCCAAGTCTTCTGTTTTTTCTTTTTCTTTTTTTTTTCTTTTTTTTGGTGACGTAATTAGCCTGAGTTTGTGCATATGGACATAAAGTAATTGAAAAATACACAGCAAAAGCCGCCAAGTTCAATAGAACAAAGCAAAATACTAAGATCAAAGTTATTGTCGGAGATAACCGGAATATTCAAACTTAAATATAGTAACAATGCCTTCACGTACAAACTTTTAATTAAATATTTGTATAACCAAATACTTACCAACATTTAACTAAATTGTATCTTACAACCATCTACTGTACACCATAACCGACGTACCTAACGTAGAAAACTAATTAAATAACGCCAACAACCATTTTCTATGACCACAGACAGTATGCATACTGTTTTACTCAGATATGAGAGAGAGTGAGAGAGAGTTGCCCTTACTAAATTAATCAATGAACTTTTTTTTTATAAAATCTTTTTTGAAAGATTCAAATGCCCACATAAGATCAAACAGACTCCTTACCAGATAGAATAATGTACATGTGCACAAATCCTTGAACAACATTAAGAAATATTGAAAATCAAAACCTAACCATGCCACCACCTCCACCATCATGACAACATAAGGAAAATAGTTCAACCATCAAACGCACAGAAAATCCCAAAGCTTTGCCCAATTCTTATCTACTAACCTACACATTTTTATCGACTCCTTTATTACCGATAGAATGGCCAACGCCAGGGCTATGACCAGGAGCCGTAGGCCTGGCATCCTCAGCGCCCACTATGATCGACCCGTTGTCTCCCTGAACTTCAGCAGTGGGATTGTTGGCACCATCATTTTGATGTTGGCTTCTCTTTCCCATCAAAATTCTTCCCTCTAAAGCGATAGCCTCAGTGACAAGGATGAGAACAACGAGAAGTGCACAAGTGTAGAATGGCTTGCTCATCCTTGCCATGAGAGAGCTAACTAAGAGGGGTTATAGAGTGAGGAGAGTTATAATTAGTTATAGAGAGAAAGAGATGCAAAGGGATGATAGTGATTGCTTCAAGCTCCATGGGTATTTATAGCGTTGAAGCAGTGTTAATTAATTGTTCTGAATGTATGGTGACCATGTAGTATTTGGCTTTTAAGCTTACTTCCCCTGTTAAAAATAGATTAATATGAGAGTTCAAAGAGGGAATATTTTATTGCCAGATAGATCGAAGTTGTAACAGTATACACGATATAAGTTCATGGAACTTCTCTAGATTGGTCTTCGGCCAATTTTTTATTTAGCATCTTTCTTGGCCTTCCACACAAACTTATAGTCACTATAGCAGTTAGGTAGTTAAATATGTTAGGGACCGAAGTCCTCTTTTTTTAAGCTTAACTGATTCTTATACAAAGTATTCAATATTAATGTTCTTTTGAAAACTTAACAAAATAAAGACGCTCATACTTGTACTGAATACTTGGCTATTGTATTTAAATTGCAGATGGAAGATGAAAAAGAGGAAGTCCCACCCCTCAAAGCAGTGCCCGTTCAGGACAAAGGAAAGGACACAGGTCCTACTGGCACAGAGCATGCAAGCTCTCCACTACATGAGAAAAACATATAAAATAAAATAAAAAAACAACAGTACTAGCTTAATATATATGCAGTCAAAAAGAAACATGCAGGAAATGATTAAAAGTAAAATACATTAGTGAAGCTTTGCCACATTTGCTACGTCTGAGGTTGGCACCGGGAGTTAGTGTTAAGGTCTGATTCATCCAACTCTTATCAAACATATGAAATGATATTATTTATAAATGTCAGGCTCATAAGATAATATTGACACCTTCTTGAAGTGTTTATACGTATTCTTTTATTGACGCTTGACTATATAGTAATAGTGGCTTCCATTGGAACCAAACAGGAACAGGAACTAGAGCATTTGCGTCCAGTTATGTTTGAGGGTAGATGTTGTAGGAAATAAAATGCTCCATTGGAAAGTTAGCCTCTAGAAATGTACGCGACCACTACGCACTCTAATCAAACGACATGCGCTCATAGAAAGAGCGTCAGGGGCCAGATCCTGGGGAGATCACTGAAACGTGCAAGTCATTACTTTAGTAATAGTAAATATCAATTGAAAGACTTGAATGTAGTAATGAACAAAAAGTTCATGCATATAGTTTCTTTAGAGGAAGTCTTATATATAAAGCTAGAAATAATTGCTTTTCATGCTTGATGTTACAAAATCAGCTATGCGGTGATAGTTGTTGGCCTGTGATTAGTTGGCTGTGTTAATAGCCAAACTTTCAGTGGTGTTGTACTTAGTTCCAACCGTGTTATGACACTAATCAAGAAGACATAGAGATACTGTCGGTGATCAGGTTTTGATCGTAGCTCCATGTAGGCACTGATTGGAGAGAGAATAAGCACATGTAGCTAGATTATTGGTTTATATCTTAATCATACATATGTGTATATATTTATAGAGATTAATGGGTATCATATGTCATATAAGGGGATTCCCTCATATACAACGATGTGGCACAATATCCACCAAGTCTATTAATTAGGAGAGAGAATGCCTCATAACTACACTTGGTGGAGATTGTGCCACATCATTGTATATGAGAGAATCCCCTCATATAGTATATGATACCCATTAATCTCATATTTATATGTGTGTGTAAATACACAGAAACATATATGTATGTATGTATGTACGCGTGATATGTATGTCTATTGCACACACATATACAAGGACGGATCCAAAAAAAAAATTGTATAGGAGCACATATAATAATAATAATAATAAGATTAATAAATATATATCTTCCAAGAAAAAAACTTATCTATACAATAATCACAAAGATCTAAACATATAGTATTTATTATCTAGATTATTGGGCTTGCTTTTGGATGACAGCGTGTGAGGTGAAATGAATACGTGTAAAATGTATATGCGTATTTAATTTGTGACACATATAAAAAAAATCTATAGGAGGCACCTCTAAAAATTGTGATAAAAGTTTAGAACATGTGTGCGAGCACAAGTACCACAACCCTTTACCTGGATCCACACTGCACACATTCAACCGTGAACAAGATTTTAGACAGTAATCTTTTTGCTATAACCTTAACAATAACTTTAATCGTAACCCTAATTAAAACCCTAACCCTAACCAACATCCAATAAGAACTCGAAGTCCACTAAATATAAACTACATTAAATGGCGTTAGATATTCTAGGTTCATCCCTGTAATTAGAATCAATAATCTCTTAAGGTTATCCATGTCGATAGACTCTAGGATCACCCCTATTAATACACCGCACTTTATATGTAAATCTATAGATCTGTGTGCATCAATTTCAGTAGTGTGAACTCTAAATGTCGATACTAGATCAAATTTTTATTAGAAGTATACAACTGATCCATTTCCTTCAAAATTAGCTAGTCTTTTCTTTTTGCCCCCTCCTTTTTTCCTTGTGCATTGTAGAAAGTTGCATGTGTTCTCCTAAGCTTAATTCTCTCCTTAGATGCTATACTCTAGATATCTTAGTGTGTATATTGTCATAGCTAGGGTTTCCCTAGAGGTTTATATTTCCTCCCTACCCCAGCTCCGAAACATACAAGTTGCCTTGTGGCTATGGCCCTTTGGCCTCCCACTATTCACATGCACCAAGAAATGAGGATTCCTTTGTCCTTCCTCTCCCACTAAACCTTAGATTATGAACTGTTTTATTTGGACGGTTCCTGTTAGAGCTTAGCTTAGCCTTGGTCGGCAAAGCCTGCTTTCCCACCTAAAATCCCTCTAATCACTCTCTTTTTATATGTAAATCAAGATAATTAATTTAGAAGCCAAAAGCTCAAAGATTCCTCCATTTTGGTTCGTAGGAATTCTTTTTAGAGTAGCCCCTAGGCTTAGGGGCTACCCTTTAATATATACGGACCGTATACAAAACAAAAGGCCTAGGCCTGCAAGATTGTCACGAACTAACTGTAAAGGCTTGCTAGTTGAATCTAGTAAGCAAGAAAGCGAGAAATCTCCTCTCTCTTTGTGATCTTTAAAGCACATCGCGTACAAAGTTAGCAATTGTTTAGAGATAAATTATGAGTAATTGGGAATCTCCAAGCATAGAGGGGGACTAAACCATGGAATATCCCTCGACCGACGAGCTCACACATGCGATGCACAGCTCCACATGTGCAGGAGCCGCAACTTGGACGTCGGTCCGCACGTGCGGAGAATCTTGGGCCGTAGGTTTTGTTGAAAGGTAGCAAAAGCTAGGATGAAAATACTTTGGCATGTAACACTTGCATGCTAGCTACTTTGTCAATTACCTGGCGGTGGACAATAGTCTACTAATGTTTTGAGCCTTGCGTATGTTTTTAACTTCTATAATGCAATAACTCAAAGATTAAATAACATACCAGTGACATACGTAGGACGTTTTTAGATATTATTAATTGACGACATACCAGCTAAAAAAATAGATTACAATGAATGATACATTAAAAACAATCTTAAGTGATTTAGTAGTATAGTCGATAGTGGAGGTAATCATAAGTAGTTCAAAAAATATCAAAAAATATTTTATCTATTAAATGAATTAATTGACTCTCAGTTTATTATATGATGCCCATAAAAGAGGCTAAGTTCAAACATAAAAACGCAATCTATATATGAAAAAGGAACATAGTTTCTTGAGTCAGCATAGAAGACTCTGCAAGGACAAAATGAGTTTTTTCAGCAAAAATGCAGATTGACTGGGGCTACAAAAGAGGATAATCATACTGAAACATAGGAGGCATCAATCTAAAATCCTGTGTCTTTATGATGATAGTAGCACAAAGCTCACAGGTCAAGCTTTGGTTGTGGAGATTATGAGATTTTACAAGGTGCTTTTGTGTGCTGATTCGGACTGGGGAGCTGAGGTTGATCCTAATGTCATATGCAATGGATACACTCTGAATGATGAATAGAGGAATAGATCGACTTAGTGTTCATGTGTCAACTGATGAAATTCATAATGCTTTGTTCTATATTCCTGATAGCACGGCCGCTGGGCCTGATGGCTTCTCTTCAACATTCTACAAGAAGACTTGGGGGTGTGCTTGGTGAAAGTCATCAAGCTGCAGCGAAGGAATTCTTCCGATCTCGTCATCTTCAAGGAGGTATCAACTTCACCTCTTTGACACTTGTTCCTGAGGTATCTAAACCTACTAGAGTGAGTGATTTTCATCCTGTAGCTTGCTCCAATACTACTTATGAAGAAATTTCAAAAGTTCCTGATAATAGACTGCAACCTTTAATGCATTTTTTGGGGAGTGACAACCAAGATGCATTTATGAAGGTGAGGCCTATTGTAAGTAATATTATTGTGGTCCATGAGATTGTGAAGCATGATAGGAGGAAGGGGAAACCTCGAAGGGGTTTAATTAAAGTGGACGTAAGAAAAGCTTATGACGCTGTAGATTGGAGATTTTTGAGGAGAGTGCTTATGGGTATGGGGTCCCTAAATTGTTTCGTTGATTGGATAATGGAATGTGTTAGTACTGCTAAATTTTCTATCCTCCTTAATGGTGTGATGCATGGGCACTCGAAGGGAAAGAGGGGCTTAAGGCAAGGAGATCCTTTTATCTCCTTACCTTTTTGTATTGAGTATGGAGTACCTTACTAGGAGCTTGAAGAATATACATCTATGTAGAGGGTTTAAGCACCATCCAAGATGCAAGGACGTGAAACTTTCAAATTCAGTTTTTGCAAATGATATGCTACTATTTGCAAAAGCTTATATTGCGTCCATAACAAATTTGAAGACTAAGCTTGAGTAGTTCTCTTTGGCTTTAGGATTGCATATTAACCCTAGTAAAAGCAATATTTTTAGTGTTGGAGTTGATGCCCCTTCAAGGAGTCAGATCATTGCAAATTTGGGCTATGAAGAGGGTAGTTTACTAGTTAGATATTTTGGGGTTCCCTTACTGCTACAAGAATTTCTGCTACTCTCTGTCAGGGGCTTCTAAGCAAGATGGAGGCAAAAGTGAAGGCTTGGGTTTCTTATTCCTTATCATACGCTGGTAGACCGGAGCCAATCCGTTTTAGCCTTCGCACACCTCGGACTAGCGTTTCCATGTTTAAAATTTAGATTAAAAAAAACTATAGGGCCTGTTTGGTAAAGGCTCAAGGGACATGGATTAAGGAAAAGTGTTAATGTAGTTAGCACACTCAATAACCCGAAGGACTTAATTGCTAACCTGTTAAACAAGTTTTATTTAAGCCCTTGCGCTCTTTCTTCTTTTTCTTCTTTTTTGTGGGAATAATAAGGATTTTGACTATTTACTTTATAAATAGAGGAGTTAACTCTTAACCCTTCAAAATAGGAGTATTAATAAACCCCTCATTTCGAGGGTTAACTCATTTAATCCCTCTAGAAGGGTTAGCTTAACCTTCCTGTATTTTTTGCGTTTAGCAAACTATGGAAGGTTAGCTTTCTTTAACTCTTATATAGATTTTTTGTGTTTGGCGAGTTAAGAAGGAGTTAAGTCTCCTTAACCCCTCACTTAACTACTTGCCAAATGACACTTAGAAGTTTATAATACATTTTGAAATTTAGGGTAACTACTTTAATGTAATAATAAAATATTAAATAACATGTTAGTAACATAAGAAGGTTTTTACATATTATTAGTTGGAGACACATTAGATTAAAAAATAGATTACAATGAATGATACAATAAAAATTTTTTAAGAGATTTAATAGTATATTTGATTGTAGAGGCAGTCATAAGTAGTTCAAAAGATATCAATAAATACTTTGTTAATCTATTATAACTGCATAAATTGAATGTGAAGACTGTCAATTTTTTCTATGATGTGCATAAAAGAGGTAAGTTCAAAAAATAAAAACTCAATCTATTCATGGTCATAAAAGATGACAACCTAAAAGTAAATGGTCTTTGCACTGCTTCTAACATTAATTTCATCTATGCTCCTACATATATGTGACAATGCCAAAGAAGCAACGTTTAGCTACACGTCAATGGAACCAACTGTAAACAACAATAATGATAATACATTAGCAGAAATGAAGACTACTTGGAAAACTATTTTCAAGCAAAGCAGGAGAATTCTGGCAAAGATAAGGATTAGGAGTAGATTGAATTATACAATATTCCCAAATGTGGATGGAAAGACCAAGATATAATTTTTATTTTAGAAGGATGAATATAAATTTTGTACTTTCTAGAAGTAATATTTTAATTATATAATTACCCTAATAATATAAATGTTCCATATATAGTTCTAGGATTTTTGTTAGGCTAAAATGCCAATTCCATCCTTGTACAAGGGCTCCATACTCAAATTTGTCCTCAAATTTCTTGTTCTCAACTTGGTCCTTGTACCACCTATTCGATGCGATCATAGTCCCATTTTAACTCACTATTAAAAACTCTGTCAAATAAAAAATAGCATGGCAACACTACCCTTCCCAAGCACAATCATTTCCTAAGAAAGATTATATAATCATTACATGTAAAACAGAGAGAAACAGAGGGGTTATGTGAATGCCTCCTACCAAAACAAACTCCAAATGCAGAGTAATAACAGGCTCTCATGGTTACAATCTTAGATTTAAAATTTATGCAATGTTAAGATATGGTATAATCATTATTACATATTTCAATCAACAAATCAAATATGTTGATGGGAATCATACTTTAAAAAAATCTAATCTCGTTTTCATGTAAGCAGATTATATTGGAGCTACCAGTGAAGCATAGTCTTCTCCTTGACAACCTTGAAGACTTTGCACCTAGTTGCACATATTCTTAGGACGTAGTCCGGTGAAAAACATAGTCATCAATACCGGATGAGAGAAACTTCTTTGGAGGCAAATATACTGGATAGTGCTTAAGATGTCGATGCAACTGCTCACAATTGTTGTAAAAATTAAAGAGTGCAAAACAATACAAACCTTTGACCGTAGCTGTAATAATCCAGGCATCTTCAATTTTGGAGCTGGATAAATATCAAAAAGAGTGTACCTGTTTGTCACACAGAAGCAAAAGTTAGATGCAACTAATTAATATCCATCAAAAGAAAGGTTCACATAATGCCAAAACTGTAGCAGTACTAAGATTCTAATATAATGTAGAGGAAAGCAGAAAGTAGCATTACTAAGGATGCCTGATAGAGAATATTATGGGAATAATTGCTACTCACCAATTTCTGCCATTATGCCCTTGCACATAATAAAATAAATGTAAATCAAGTATACAAGTTGCAAGTCATCATGCATCAAAAAGGCTTAATCAGCTTACTAACCGTGGGTATCTCCACGACTTCAAGCATGTATAAAAACTAGAAGATACAATAAAGATATACTCTATTATATCCTCAAGAGCCTAGAAAACCATCTACTTGAACTAAATGAAGTTATCAAACCTTGGAACTTTTGGAACAATAGATCCTAAAGGATTATAGCTCATTGCTCAAGCTTGCTTTCTGGTTATAGAAAATTGACAATAAATTAGAATACAAATTCAATCAACTTAAAATTATCATGTTTTAAATATTCAGTAGTAATGAAATGCTTAAAACTAGAGAAATGTTACTAAACTTTAGAACGAAGGCGTAATTCCAAGTTGAGTAGTATCTCAAACAAAGTGTGTAATTTCCAACTGTTATAGCATAACGCATGGAACCTAAAAACTGCGGTTCGTGAAGACAACGCAAGTTTTATAATTCAATAGTCAATTAAAGGGTTGCACGTTTCCATGATTGAGAAGGAAGAAAATGTCTAACAACTACATTTTCAACTAGTTCTATTTCATCAAACAGTGACCACCAAATGAGAATAACAAATATAAGTAAAAGAATTCAAACTTAACCAATTCACATCCTCTAATAAACATAAAAAATGTACTTAAACTTCAAATTGAATAAACTGTTTACGGCAAACATCCTTATCAAAAGCACCTACTCACCAATAGAATCAACTTAAAAGTACATAACTATTTATTTTTGCTTAATTTCTTATTACTTTACTATACTATAAAGATATCAATCCATAATTTTGGTGCTTTAGGTATCCACTAAACCTACTTCCAAATATTACATGCAAAAACCAAAAGAAAATTGAAAACAACCACCAAGAAAATCTAAATAAGCTCCGTCACGTTATCGAGTATCCAAATCAAAATGAACAGATCAAATGAAAAGAGAGGGAAAAGAATTCAAAGATCATACCTTACCCTTATCCTTGAGATCTGATAGTCGAAGAGTGACGGTCGGTAGTTGTTAAGGGGGAGCAGAGGCTAAAACCTTGAGAATGATATGAGAACTGGTGTAGTAATAGGGGGAGGAGTAAGCGGCACTGGAGAAAACCCTAGGCGTTTCAAACTTAGGATTAGGGGGGTAAATTAGGGTTAGGGTTCTGAGAGGAGAGGAGAGACTGACCTCTGAGGCGGCGAAGGGGGTGGAGATAGAGGCAGCAAGGGTTCTGGCAGAGGCGAGGGCTGTGGTGGTGGAGAGAGTCTCCGGTGAGAGATTTGGCGGGGACGAGGTGCGACTGGGGCCTTTAGGGGCAAATTTTGGGAGAGGGAGAGAGATGGATAAGGGTTGGGGAGCGAGGGGCCTGATCAGGGTTTTAGGGGTTTTTCTTTTGCTTTTTTTGTCCAAAAAAAAAAAATTTTTTTTTTTTTTTTTTTTTTTGAACGGGGGTGTTAAAGTTTTGACGCTCTAATGGCCTGAATTATCGAGGTTTTTAAAATTTTTCGCAACAAACCCTACCGCCCGTTAGGGCTGTCCCTATTTGTAGTGGTAGTAGCAGCTCCTGTTTGAGTAATAATAGACTATCATTTGGTATTAATAATTTTTTTAGATGATATAGTACAAGTGAATACCGTTAAAATGGAGTTTGTACAACATCTCTCGTTTGAGTAATAGCAAACTCTTATTTGTTACTGATGATTATTTAAGATGATATATTATCGATATATATAAGTATACGAAAAGGTACAAGGCTAAATGATGTAAAGCTTAACCAAATCATGGGCTAACAGGAAATTGTTAACAAGACTCCTACCCTTAATGAAAGCAGCTTGTTCATCACTCACTAACCAAGGCATGGCAGATGGCACTCTAGCCGTCAGAACTAAGGTTACAGCAGACACAGATTTAGAAGACCCACAATAACTTCTCATAAGAACCCACAATCTCTGAAGCAATATCTTTGGGCTCAGTAAGTTTTATCGCGGCATCAGCATAAAGAGCTAAAATAGCATTAGCATGGTACTACATATCCAATCAATTTTGGCCTTCTGCTTATGGAGCAAGGTCTCTGCAGCTAGAAGAGAGTTAAAATTTGTAACCAAATCCTTGTTTTAAACAAAGAAAGCGTCATTATGAGGATCTTCCTGAAGTTGATATTGAATTCCTTCAGAGCTCACTCTGACAAGTAGTAACTTTGTTAGATATATCTGCAAAATATTTTCTGTTGAGACCGTTCAATTTCTTCTTTAAGTGCTTTAGTTTTGAGATGAAAACAAACATCTCGCAACCATGCAATCTCCTGCTCCATATCATGCTAATAAGCGGGAGAAAATTCTTATGATTACTCCACATCTTAAAATATCTAAAAGGTTTCTTTCCAAATCCCTTAATCTTATCTTGGATGGTAATGACACCAGGGGAGTGATAAGATACATTTGAAGCCAAGAAATCCACATAACTATATAATTATTTTATTAAAATAAAATTTTCATATAGAGTTCTTTTGTTTTTATTAATTTCGAAATTCACCGATTATCAAGTTACATTTCTGTATAAATTAAGAAGTTGTAACCTCCTATATACTAAATGTGTCAGGATGAACCTTTTATACCATAATAGACTCTGGTGACAAATAATTCAGCATTCTTGTAAATCATCTTGCTCGATCAGGATGATGATTGTCATCGCCAGATGATTCCTCAGAAGTACATTGTGAATAGATAATCTAATAAATAAAGAGAAGAATAATGATAATTTGTCGAAATTAGATTATCTATAGTTTATAGTCAGAAGTTAAATAGCTCTCATATTGAGTTCCTCTGAGAGCATTCTGAACTTCGTCCCAATTCTCAACCAGATGAGACAATGCCCCTGTATGTATCTTCACATGATGGCTGATCAGCCTTCGACAAGGCACTCTAAGAAACTCCATAACGTCTATCAGCTTCTGCACAAATATAATGTAATTAAGCTACATATCACAACATTTTTAACGTTGGTTTATTTGAACTTCTTAAATTTTTGCTTAATGTGTTCATGTTTTGACAGACACATGCACAAATGTTTTAATTTTTTTTGTCTAAGTTAACGTGGAATCCTACGAAACCTTTCCTGCTAAAAAGTATATGTTAGTTATTTATCAAAAAATATTTATTATGTACACTAAAAGGATATTATACCAGATATATTAAAAAAAAAAAAAGTGAAGGCGAAGCCATTTATTTGGATAACGCATTCACCTTCCCATAAAGCTGAAGTCATATTTGGTTTTCAGTTATTTTTCCCTGGTTAGAAAATACATGCATTACATGTCTTTAACTTACAAATTTAGGAAACAACTATATTTCTATGATTAAATAAGTGTTATGGTCAGGGTACACTTTGAATTCGCTCTAACCAGGTTTGCAACTAATTTACAAGACGTGAACAGCTTAATGTGGAAAGTTGGTAAAATGGTCATACTTACTGAAATCAAATCTTACAAACCAGTTGAACTATCTCTATTACATACACATGACTAGGTATAGACAGAGATACCTTTGGGGTTATTTACATGAATCTCATAGAATTCCCCTTGTTGATTGGATTACTTTTTGTCAGAGTCAAAAAGAAGGTGGATTCGAAATTTTCTCCGCTCTAACTATGCATCAGCTATGAAAATTATGTGGTTCATTCATAATAAAAAGGATATGTTATGGATAAAGGGGATCATGAATGTTATTTAAAAAGAAGTACTATTTAGGGGCTTCGACCGAAAAAGACTCATGGTTCTGGAAGCAGTTGATTGATTAAGAATACTGCTCTTCGTATGTGGGGAGATGCTATCTATGGGTGTTATCAGAATGATGAAGAGTCGGTGTAATCATGGCAAATTTAAAGTTGCTCTTGCATATTATGATCTCATGCCTAAGGTTCAAATAGTACTGGTAAGTTGCATATATTCCCAAACATGCATATAAACTGTGGTTAGTGTTTCATCACAGATTACTCACACTTGATAGATTATGTGCTATGAGGCATTGCCATTATTAAATTATGGTATCTCCCCTGAAAGCCACAACCGCTTATTTTTGGGCTGTCAGTTCTCTACGGCTGTGTGGAGTTATCTTATGGATTGAATTTTAGGATGAGTTACTCATGAGATCAGTTGGTTAACTGGTATACGCATGACTGGAAGAAGAACATTTTTCCTCATGAAGTGAGGATGTTTGCTCTTTCAGTTAGAGTATACTGCATATGGCTGGAAAGGAACAACAGAGTATGTTCAACTGTGAAGAAGAGCATTTTTCAGGTTGTTAAACAAATCAAATTGTTCATTCCCATATCCCTATATCATTGCAAATTGCCATCTTAGTTTAAGTTTTGGATTGAGAGTCTGTAAATATTTGTGCCTTTTGGTAAGGGAAATAATGCCCAGTTTTGTATGTTTTGTGTTCTGACTATTGTCCTAGACAGTTTTCGAGATGTAAAGAACTCGGGTATGCATGACGATGCTCTGTAATGCTCATTGGTTTAAGGATAAGCATTTATTCATTGACCGGAAAAAAAGGTATGGACAGAGCTCATTGACATTTTAGACCTGGATTAGTAAATTTAAATATGGTAATTTTAGATAAGAGTAATCATATCAACCCTACATTATATAAAAGATACCTGCAACGTTTTCAGTCACAAAAAAAAGTATTTTGAAATCAAGAGTAAGTTCATCATGGCTGTTTAATTATCCTCAGAAAATGAGGACACATGCACTATGATCTATAACTTTAAAAGATAGTGCCGATCATTGGACATTCCAAGAATTTTAAGGAATTTTTTAAGTTATATCTTCTAGTTTATGTGGTAAAGTTAAAGTTGTTAGGACGTTGTCCGTAACATATCTCTTGTTTGAGTCAGGGTTGTCAATGTGCAAGGCGCAATGTGGGGAGCAAAGCATCTTTACGCGCATATGCACAAGTCGCAATGGGATGCGCGGGCCTGAGTGATGCGAGACGTACACCGCACACATAATTTTTCAAGATATATAATCAAGCATGAAAGAACATGTTTGGGAATTCACATAAAAAAATGTCAGAATAAATAATATCTTACTACAAAATCACAATATAAGGCCTTAATTTCAAATACTATCACCCAACATAATAGCAAAATTTATAAATTTTCAAATCAAATGTCAAATCAAGACTAATATCCAAGCAAAGGATTAGTAATGGTCCTCAATTGAAGGCTACTAAAAAGGCCTAATGGATTTATTTTGGGACATGGATTATCGAGTTTAAAGACTCGATTGAAATGTTAACAAATAAAACTATATGAGGATATGTACTACATGCCCCCTGTATGGGAGGCGCAAAAAGTGCTGCTGCATCAGATGCGGGGTGCTTCGCCACCGCCCCGCATCGCAAGGGGCACGAGGCGCAGTGAGGCGCGCGCCTTTGAAAACATTGGTTTGAGTAATAACAAACATTCTTTTTGAGTCTGATCTATGTTTGAGATTATCTAGGATAGGAATATACAGGTCTAGAATAAGAACAAGACGAAAAAAAGCGAAAATCAGCTCGAAAGCTTATTTCAGGTTGTCAATCATCGATCGTGCACGTTGACCATCAATGGCAACCATGAGACCATCGATGATTCTCCTAGATCATCAACAGTGCACAACTCTAGAGACATTCAAATCATCAATGGGGTCACCTGACCACCAATGGTTGCTTGACGCTATTAATGGTCAAGAGACGCCATCGATGGCTAAGACAGCTGCTTTGAAATTTCAACTTTTAATCTCAGCAATTCATTGTACATCAAACCCCACCTATCTTCTCCTATGTTTTGAGGCATTGTTCCCTAGCCTAGTTAGAAGAGAAAAGGAGAGAGAAAGAGGGAGGAGACCTACGGTTTGAGTTTGGTAATCAAGGAGAGTTTTTTGATCCCCTGGAGTCTTGTCAATCACTCACTCGCTGCACACAACATTATCTGACCAGTTCATGATGAGGAGAGTTGCCATTGGAATTCATCTACATCCCCGTTCTTCATCAAGCTATGCTTAGATCATTCGAAAAACACTTTGTAAATAAAAAGGATTGTAAGATCTTTTTTTGTATTGAGCTTAATTGTTATCTGTTTTTTTCTTTATATTGAATTTCTTATATGGTGCACTCAAGCTGGTTGAATTGAGGGTTGGGGCTAGTTAGGTGTAAGAGTTACTCATTGTGAGAGTTAGTTAGGCGACTAGTTTCGGGTTGAAACTAAGGTATGATCTTATAAGCCTACTGAATCAGGTTTGTGACTCATGAGAATTCTGTCAGAAGGAAGAGTGGATGTAGAATTGTTTATCTGAACTATTATAAAATTTTGTGCGTCTCTTGTTGGTTAGTTTTGTGATTGGTATTATTACTAATTATTGTTTTATTGATGCAAATTTTTTTCGTTGGTTACATATTCTATATTTATTCAAAAATGATAGGCAATCCTATTAAAACACACCCCAAACCACCCCCCCCAACCCCCCTGGTAATATCCCTAATTTTCTAGTGATAATAAGTCTAAACTGTTATTTTTGTTCAAATGGATATCCAAATAATGGAGTCAGTAATATTAATATATAAATATAATTTTCTAGTGATAATAAGTCTAAACTATTATTTTTGTTTAAATGGATATCCAAACAATGGAGTCAATAATATTAATTTATAAATATAATTTTCTAGTGATAATAAGTCTAAACTATTATTTTTGTTTAAATGGATATCCAAACAATGGAGTCAATAATATTAATTTATAAATATAATTTTCTAGTGATAATAAGTCTAAACTATTATTTTTGTTTAAATGGATATCCAAACAATGGAGTCAATAATATTAATTTATAAATATAATTTTCTAGTGATAATAAGTCTAAACTATTATTTTTGTTTAAATGGATATCCAAACAATGGAGTCAA
>JBAKGM010000139.1:21473410-21511489 GCA_037177215.1 Asparagus racemosus
CGTTTGTTCAAACAGAAAATTTTGAAGTTGTAATTTACATTTGATTTTTTCTTGTTGTAAGAGCCTTATAAAAAGGCATGCTGTAATTTGAATTTTATTGTAAAAGATAAATTTGTAACAAGTTCATTTGCAGATTTAATGAAAAAATCAACAGCCTCGAGTTTTCCGGCGAACACTACCCTTCCAACTCCTACTAGAACCAGAGAGACTGATGCATCATCATCTTCATCGAAAGACTCAAAAACAACCTATCTACGCCACGCTGCTGAAACAGGTGTTGGTGTAGGATCGACTATCATACTGGCAACAGGATCAGACTACAAGACACCAGAAGTGCCATCAAAATCAACCATAGGCTCAAACTCGTCACTAGCGAGAAGAGATGTAGGAGCTACTCCAGCCATTGTCTCTAAACTGAGTTCATCATCTGCTAAAATGATAGACAAAGCGTCAATTGTTGAAGCAAAACAATTACACATGATTTATTAGAGAAAAGTATACCTAGCATATAAGAAGATCGGCCAACGTCACCCTCGAAGCCCTTATCATCAGGCTCAGCAAAATAGGTGTCAGTATCAACTTTGTTATTTACCTTCTCCTCATCATCTAGATTATCTAGATTGAGAAGAATGGGCTCTTTACCTGCATATAAGAAGCACACGTCAGCCAAATGCACTTCAGATAGCTTGATAAAACATATGAGTAGAACTCACTTGAGGGTTCAGCTCTAGGTTCCTATGTTGGGATCATAGGGGACTCTTCTCTGATCCTTGAAGAGCCCTCGAGTACAGGTTTAGGCTCCGAAGGTACCAAGTGTTGTTTCTTTGAAGGTTGTTGAGAGGTATGAGCTTGTAATGGCCTCTTTCCTCTATTTTTGTTGCCTCTACCAGGTGCTCCTCGATGATTTGCAGGTTCAGATGGTTCCCGGATGCTAACACTAATTGACCTTCAAGGAGTAGGATGCCCAATCGGCACCTCCCAATCTTCATCTTTTGGCGCATTGTCATACCCAAATTTTTTTACAGATACTAATTTTGTTGTCATGCATGAGAGTTTTATCTAAAGGCCCACTTTGTTTTCTTCTTTTTCTTGGAAAGGCCCATTTAGCTTTTCTAGCTCACACCTATTAAAATTTAATCATCCTTATCTAATTTTCACTCAAACTAATATATCTACAGCTGCTTTTCTATTCTTCTGTGAAATCTTCCCCCAGTTGTGCATCGTGTGATTTTTCCGAGATATTCTCACAACTAACCCATTAGCCTAAAATCCCAACTCCAGATTTTTCCTCAACCACCTCCTCCTATACCATATATTTTGTTTTTCACGTAGAGGAGGAATCAAGAATCAAATCTCTAAGTAAGCAACCCCCTACCATCCTAGAAAATCTCTAACTATCTAATAACCTTATCCCTTTAAAATGCATATCCATCTCCTCTATCTTTTTCTTCACAAAAAAACAATCGAAGAAAAAAGAGAGAGAACGAAAAACAATCAGAGAATGATTGGGTACTCAAGGACATGAAACGGATAGGCATTTCTAAGTTCAGAGTTCAAGTTATTTCTCAGCAAGCATTTTTTTATCCTTTAACTCTTTTATTTTCATGATCACCTTATCTAAATAATAGTCTTTCTTCCTAGAAAATCATGAGGAATAGATTGTAGTTGGTTTTTATCACATTTTGTTTATTATACTGTTGTAGAAAAAAATCTTTACTGTTTATGCAAGTATTTTACTTCTAGATAATGATATTTTTCTAACAAGAAAATAACCTTCCTTTTACATTTTTCCCATAATTCTAATAATAATATTATTATCTATTTCCGGCCAAGTTTTGTACAATTATGTATTTTCGGGTTCATTTATCTTTTAATCAAATCCCTACTTCTAAATAACCTATTTTTGGTTTAGTCTAGTAATCAGAAACGACCTGTTATATATACGTTTATAGCAGTTCATTTCATAAATATGTGTTTGGCCTAGTGGTTAGATGACTTGCTTGGTAACTCCTTAGTCTCTAGTTCGAATCCCAGGGCCTTTGTTTTTACACAAAATTTCATTGGGTCGACTTTTAAACCCAAACCCGACCCGGTTGGGATCTAATATTAAATACCAGACCCGTTTGGATCTATACCTCAAATTATAGGCCCGTTTGGGGCTTTTGCTCACTAAAACCAGATTTATGGATCTTTAGGCTATTAAACTAACCCGACCCGTTTCAGATCCACTATCATAAACCACACCCGTTTGGCTAGGTCCTTAGCTCACTAAAATCAGTTTTTGTGGAGTCTTTATGTTGTCAAACCAGACCCGTTGGCCTAGTTTGCTATTAACAGTAATGCTATTTATTTATTTTCCTTTTTTGCTATGATGAATGAGAATATTGTTTGATCTCCTGATGATGTGTTTGATCACTTGATGATGTTTGATCATATAGTGACATCTAACAAGACCGACTGTGCATGAAGACGACTTCCTTCAAAATATGACTCATAAGCGTGCTATCATAGCATGGCTACACCCTCGATATCAATATCTTGATGTGAGAATTTTCTCTTGATTATTACTATTATATAATAGCATCAATTAGACGATGCATCCATCTTGATTGGACATATTCTGGTCACGATTATTTTTCATAATTTTACAGAAGCCGTTCCGCAGTAATTTTGTGGTTAGTGAATAATATTTAATGCACAACCACTTAAAATAATAAATAAATGTGGGTTTTATGAAGGGGAATTAGACAGAGAATATAACGCGTATATAAGCGGGCTCATGCGCATTCTTGATATCCTAAGTTATATATAAGTGCCAAAGGCTAATACTTGACTTGAAGCCGTGTTCTCAGGACTATTTACGGGAACCCGATTTATATACATGATAATATTCTTCTCTAATTCAAATAAAACAATGATAATGTGCTTGTGTGCCTTGTGATAGACTTTATCTTGATCTCTACAATTTGCATTTTCTTTTATCACCTTTAATTTAGATTTCTTCTTTTCTTTATATCTATTACATATACTTACACGCGCATAATTTCTTCATTATGCATGCTTTTTGGGGGTTTTCTGACTCCCCTTGGGTTTGCGCACCCCAGACTCGCGGACTATTCTTTCTTCGCAGGATCAAGATTATTTTGAGGATTAGGCCCAGCAACAGTGATCACCTTCTATCTTATCAATTTCTCAGCTTCAGTTGTTTAGCTAGTTATTTTGATTCAGACTAGCCCTTGAGCCACATGTGGATTTCTAGACCATGACGTTTTTTTCCTTACTCTTTCTAGTGTGGACTTGTAGTTGAACTCTGTCTATCTAGAGATTTTCTTTATCTATATTTCTTTGTCGTCTTAGTTACATGCTCTATGGTGTAGTTGTGATTATATATTTGTATGCAGGATGACCTAGAGACGTGAATGTGGCCGAATGGTTGCATTGTCGGCCGAGTCATGCTCTAAATATGTACGTTTTGGAACCGGGGCGTGACAATTTCACAAACCCCCCTTAACTTTGATCATTTTTGAGATAACCCTCCTTAGTTATTTTAATTTCCCAAAATTCCCCTTAACTTTGAGGGGTTTTGCACATAATCCCCTGAACTTCTTTTTATTCCACTATACCCCTTGAAGGTTTTTCACTTTAACCCTCAAGGTAACACAGTCAAGTCTAACGTCACAGTGACAAAAAAAAGGTGGAAAAAATCCCTTAGGCGTCAACAAAGTTATAAAAATAATAAAGAGGATAAAAGGGTAATTTTGAGAGAAGAGGGGCATTTGTCTTTTTAGCCACATGCGTGATACATGACACATTATACTTGATGGTGTTCTTGTGGAGAGCAAAAATTCTTCAAGGAATTTATTGGAAAGAAGTTCATGACGTTATGTGCAAAGCCCATAAAAGTTAAGGGGGTTTTGTGGAATTAAAATGATAAGGGGGTTATCTCAAAACGGTCAAAGTTAAGGGGTGTTTTGTGAAATTTAATGTTCAATTAAAATGATTATGCAATTACTATATTTGGATCCTTAGATAGAATAAATGAGTGATATGAAAGAGTCACTGTCACACTTTTACCTTCATCATTTCTGGATATTCTAATGCTCAATGGCTCAATGCTAATAACACTCGTACATGATGCAAGTAAGAAGCTCGGTGCCATTCCTCAAGCACACTCACAGTAAATGCTTTTATAAATCAAAGAACCCAAAAGGTTTCAGACCACCATGCAAGGACGGATTTATGTGTGGACTTGTGGGGGCATTTTTGCCCATGAAAAGTTTTATTTTTTACTAAAAGATATACAAATTTGGATGGTGCCCCTATAGAATTTTAGTAGGTGCCCCCCAAACTACAAAAAGTGAGACTAAATAGAGAACACTAGCGAAGAAAATATTGTTGCAATCTAGTAGTATGTTGTTAGTTTTTGTGATGAAAATAAAATGGATCATGTATTCATATGAAAATGATAGTGAACAGTTATACAATTGAGATATTTGTTTTTATTGGTATAATTTATATTATATAAGTTATCAATTTATATGTATAGTTTTATGTGTGTCCCTATAAGAAAAAATTTCTGGATCCGTCCCTGTCACCACCATGATTAAAATGTAGGAGCTCTCAATGTAACACTCTTAAATATCATTTTCGTTACATCAAGACTCTAAAGTTCTGGTAAGGGTTGGGAGGCATAATTCTATTTTCTAACATATTCATGCAAGTTGAGTGTCCTTTTCATGGCCCAAAGTATGAAGCATCAGGACTATCTTGTTTCAAAATCTGCTTAAATATGTTAACAAAGGGATTTGAATATGGGTTGCTCTAGTACCATATTAAAGGTGTCTACAAATACACTAAAACTATAAAACACCGAAGTTATGGTAAGAATTAAAAGTTCTAATTTTATACTTTAACAGGCTCTCTTTTAGCCTTTTCACTTACATAATGTGGTTCTGTTTGCCACTTGACTTGCACATCCTTGTCAATACCTTCCAAATTTTATTCACCTTCAAACATCTGTAATTTGTCAACCTTCCTCTCTCAACATAACAGCATGAACCCACTTCAGTTTCCAATTTGATGGAGTCTTTACTTAGTGAAGATTCATGTGTCTTTTTCTTTAATTTTTTGTGTTTTACCTTCTTTTGTAGTGTTGATAAAGATTAAGTAGTGATTATTTTGGAAGGTTTCGATAGGGAAATGTAAATCAAGTGGCAGACACTTTACCCAATCCTCCCACCACAAAAGAAAGACCTTAATAAGTTAGAAGGCTAAAAAGATCTTTTGTCTACTATAAACTGTAAAGGAATAGGTTTCCCCTTAAAATATGCTCCTCCTACAAACTTTGGTTGGGTTTTCCAAATTATAAGTGTTACCAGAAATACTAGGTTGTTGGCTAGTTAGAAATCACAATCAAGTTAACCCAGTTTGGGAGATGAAAAGTTTTGAAATGAAGTATCTCTATGCATATCATGTGGTGGACGAAATAATAAAGATTTTAGCATTGTGGATGTATGTACATATTTAAAATTTGAACTATGCATGCTTTGCTTTGAGGTTGACTCCCTGTTGTATGTTATGCAGTAAATAACAAATAAGTTAAGGAGAGAAACAAATTAAAAGAACAAATCTAATAAGGGTCTATGGAGGTAAATAAGTTAAGGAGAGAAACAAATTAAAAGAACAAATCTAATAAGGGTCTATGGAGGTAAACATGATTAAGAACTGCTCTAAAGAACTGTTTACCAGCCACAGAACTTTCATGTATGCACAATTGCAACAGAATACAGATAAGTGAAAAAAAGGCTAGCTTAGATTTGGTAAATTTTTTAATAAAAGTGGCTACACAAAGTACATCAAGTTAATTTAGGGGAAAACAAATATAAACCCATATGAATGGGCATCATATCCAATCAAGGCCAAACCTTTTTGACATGAATGAAAGTAGATGAGGTGATGAAATCATGAAATTCCTTTTCAAATTCAAAATAACCCACAGAATTATTATTTTGTTCATCAATAAATCCAACTCGATTTTCACGTTAGCTGCTGCAATCTATTTGTGTTATTAAACTAGTTTCCACTGCAATCTAAAGTAAGATGTAGATGGAAAATGGGATGATTCCAAACATCAATGTTTGTGGGGGAAAAGGAAATAAAAAACAATACAGACACTAATAAAATGAAAGATAACAAAATCCAAATTAAGTCTAATGATAATCAATCCCAGAAAATCTAGGAAAAACCTTAACACTGACTGACTCCAACCTTCCTCCTTAATAAGATACACAAAATTGACAATAAGACATACTGGATGTTTGCTAAACATAAACCACTTTTATCAAAATCAAACTGAAAGTTTGGTAATGTTGTTATGCTAACAGAGGGATGCTTGATGATTGTTAGGTGATGGATGTAATTTGGAAGTAATTGATAGGGTTATGTAAACGAGTAGCAGACAGAAACAGTAACTATACCCATATATACACCAGACACTAATAGCTCTTCGCCTAGTTGCCCAAAGTGAAAAAGCTACAAGTATTGTTTGCACCTATCAATGAATAAATTCTCAGATAAAGAGAATGCAATTTGCATGTGTATATGTCTTGAATGTCCTTTATATTTCTGACCAGATTTTTGACATACAGGATAACTCAAGGATATAAAACAAAAGTAAGAGAAAAAATTTAACGGTTTATGGAGGTAATCATGCTTAAGCACTTCTAGGAAAGACTACTTACCAGCAACACATGTGCCTTCAAGGAGAAAGATCTTTTAGCAGTAAGAATCCCCAATCTAACGGCATCCATTCATATGTGCATCTACAAGACAATATGGCCAATGCAGGGAGATGCAAAAGCATGTAAAATTTTGAGGAAGAAAATTCTTGAAATTTTGCATAAAATTTGTATTCTGATTTTAATGCACAACTAGCTCAATAGTCATATGAATTGTGCTCGTTAGTCATTATATTGTTAGTCTGACCCAGACTCTCAACGACCCACGCATGCTCATGCATGGACATACTTTGTGGAAAGTACAAAAGCACATAGAGTAGATTAAGTTCATTTAGGAGGAAAGCTAATATAAACTCAAGTGAATGAGTATCATACCGAATGAGCAAATAACCTCTGCTACATGAAACGACGAACTAAATGGGAAGGAGGTGAAGTGATGAAAAGCATGAAATTCCTTTTGAAATCAAAATAAACAACAGATGATTCTTCCATTAATCTACAAAATCCAACAGGTTAGATCACCGTGGCTTCCACAAACTGTTTGTTCGTTTAAACTAGTTTTCAGTACAAACTGAAATAAGATGTAGATGAAAATTGTACGATTCTGAGCATCGACGTGTGGGAAAAGGAAGGGCAAAACGGTGCAAATACTATTGAGGTGACAGAAGAAGTGCACAAGAAGTGAACAATAAGACATTGGATGTTTGCTAACACAGTTATCATCAAAATCATAAAGTTTGGCAATGTTGTTATTCTAAGAGAGGGATGATTGAACATTGTTTTTGTGGTTGTAATTAGGAAATTGGAAGGAATTGATACAGATGAGAAAACAAGTGGCAGACAGAAACCTGAACAGCTTAAGTTTACCCACATATACACAAGAAATCAGTAGCCTTGGCCTAGCTAATTACCCAAACTAAAAAGCTGAAAGGACTATTTGTCTCTTAGCACCTAAAAGACTGAAATGTGCGTGTAGGATACATGATGCTAACACTAAAGTTTGGTTGGTTTTACATAGAAAATAATAGCAACCAAATCATGTTTGTACATGCCAACGCAAGTCAGTTGAATGGTTGAAACAAGTACTCCAAGAGATTCAAGATATAATAGTTCTCTGAATATAACAATAGCAGCAGGTTCAGAAGTTCCTAAATTAACTATAACTTTGGAAAGAACAGAAGTCAGGCATATAAATTCAATGGGAGTTAGGTTTGAGCTGAAACGTAGTGGCTAGCATACTTTTCTTGACACTCTGTATGATAAATAATATAAGATAAGAAACTTCACAATATCTTATTGGTTTCAAAAAGGATTATGTTTTAGGAACTGAGTTCTAAGTTTACAACCCTAAAAAAGCATTTCACACGTATAACCATCCTTAAAAATTATCAAATTTTTAAGTCTTCATCACCAGAGAATTCAACAATGACAGATTAACGCATCATAGTCTGAAGTAAAAGAAGAGTATTTAACCCTAAGTAAATTAAAGTTAAAAAAAACAACAAATTACAAGTTTAAGTAAGATAAACACAATCCTTTTCCTTAAAAAAGATGCGCACAATCCTAACTAAATTAGAATTTCTTCCAAGGAGGTGAAGTTTTGACTTCGCTGTTTTAGCTCTAACCTCCTGGAAACAGAAACTGAAGAAGTCCGACATCAAATCTCTTGGTTGGAGAGAACTTGATCTTGAGTTTTTAAAATGTGGAAAAAATGATGATGGAGCACTGATAATAGTGAGTTGAGATTGTTAAAATAACATAAAGTCTCACATGATGAGACAGGAAGGTTCATGGGGGTTGCTTTGAAGAAATATCAAATGTGTGAACAACCTCAGTAGCAATGAGAGGATTATCTCCAATGGGATCAAAGAATAATAATAGAATTAATATGACCAATCTTAGGAACCATAGGAAAGATTAACTCCAAATTTAGTGAGGATGATGATGGGCTCAAAGCCTCAAACCAAGATATGAAAACTTAGCTTTATCGACTAGCATAAACTTAAAATGAACTGAAAATACGAGAATCACTGACTTGTGCTAACTTCCCAAGAACATAAGGGCCAGTTTGGCAACTACTCAAAGCAGGGCCACGATTGATCCCCACCCTATTTTGGGAAAATTCCTGTTTGGTAAAAACTGGATCAGAACAAATCCAGTTTTTGCTAGGCCAAATTTGCCCCCTGAAACTGGTTTGGCTTTGATTCACCCCTGCCCTGGATCTAAACAGATGCAGTTGTCTCAAAAACTGGTCGAGGACAATCCTGGCTCGGTTTTGAGGGGGTTGCCAAACACCTTTATCTTGAAAATAATCTTATCACTTCCTTTCCCTGGTGAACATTCATCGAAAGCATTATACCACCTTATGATCTAAAATTGAGATCTGATAGCGATTTGTATTTTTGATGAATTTGTTAAGTACCATCTCTAATGGTTTGCTTGCAGCAGGTATAATATCGCAACTACTATTTTTTTCAATATATAAGAGATAAGAAAGAAACTTGGAAAAAGCCTTTTACTCATCTTGATCACAAATGTCATAATATTTGCATAAATGAGAAAAGAAAATCATAATGATGAGTTTATTTCAAAACATGATGAAACATGTACACAGATTCATTATTGCAATCAAGATCTATAACATAATAACAAATGATTGTATCTTAAGCAGCGTTTCAGATAATGAAATGCTCCTTTAACTGAATTATTTATCATGTCATTGAATCTTTTTCATGAAATCTTCTTATTACATCATCACTGACAATCAAAGGACCAGGTATTATTATACTTTACTCCGGTAGTTTTTGTGCCTTTGCACTCTTGAAAAAAAAAATCAATTTGAACACTTCTCATCAAGTCTAAAATATGAAATCTGTTGTGAATTTGGAAACAAAATGTTGGCACATATATTCAGCAGAATTTTGGTTTAAGTGGAACAAAGATGATTTTTCAGATAGTTATTGGGGTTAATTGCTGATAGCCGCCCTGAACTATCGCCCAATTGTGGATAGTTGATCCCCTGTAGTTTCATACTTTCATTGTTGAGATAGACTTCTAGTGAATTTTTTTATTCTTTTACCTCAGATGATCATTGCCCTATGTCCATATATTAGAAATTAATTATAAACTAGGAATCTTAGACAAATTTCCATTGAAGAATCTTGTGCCATTAGCAAGAAACCAAACAAGGAACTTCATAATAAGTGGCAACGAAGCTCTAAATGCTAATAGCCTAATAACAACAAGTTCAGTTCACTAAAGAGATAATTTAGAAACTTACAGCAGTTGTGCATTTGTAGTGTTAGTTTGGGACAGAGATTTTACAGTCCAAGCCAGTTTGCCACCATAATC
Source organism: Asparagus racemosus (assembly GCA_037177215.1). NCBI lineage: Eukaryota > Viridiplantae > Streptophyta > Magnoliopsida > Asparagales > Asparagaceae > Asparagus > Asparagus racemosus. Next base: position 21,483,499 of record JBAKGM010000139.1, read on the forward strand.
AGAATTTCTCCACCTTACTCTTCATGAAAAAAAGGAAAAACAGATGTGAACTATTAGTTGGATACAAGCTTAGAAATTCTTATCAGAAAATACCCATGAAGGGAAGACATAGAAAGAGCAAGAAGTGAGTGAGATTACCTATGACTGTAAGGGAGCAAGCTAAATCTGTGGAGTGAAAAAGAATGATTATCCAGTAATAACACAAATCTGTGATGAGGCAGACTAACATTAGAAGGATTATTTAATGAAAAAAAAAACGAACGAAATTATAGCATAGCATGACATTCTCAAGTATCCAGTTGAGTTCATGCAACCAAGAATATAGTTTATTTTATTATTTTATAAATCAAAGAAAGAATTTAATGAAGAAATACAGAAGAAAATCAATAAATATTAAACTAATACTTGCATAATTTACAAATTAGGGGAAAAAGTTACTTGTTCTTCGAAGTTCTTCATCCTGTGCCTCCGGAAGTCAATAGAGTCAATATCTAACCTCATTTGATTTTACGTGACGAGGAATGAAAAATAGGACTACCAATAGTCTCCACAAGAGCAACTCCCTCCTTTAAAATGATGGAACCGGTTATAATCTCTCACAATTATTTCTCTCTCAGTAATCCTTGATATGAATTTTGTAGCAGTATGACAGTCCCCACAAACACGCAAGTTTTTGAAAATGTGAATAGTAGTCTTTGGCAATGTACTTATAATACCAAATGCTATCGCAAGTCTTTCACTATGCATTGTTAAAATATGCTCCTTCTCATCATCCTCCACATCCTGCAACACATAACTGTAGTCAGGAACATAACCGATGCTCTTCATTTTTGCTAACAAGTTTACTATCTCTTTGTATATATCTTCAAATATCGGGTGTGACTGGTTCCCCATAAAAAATACATTCATCTTGTTGTCTACCTCTATTGAACTCCATCCAGGAGTCTTCATCAATTGTCTATTTCTCGCTAAGGACCTCACTTCACCAACTCCCTCCCAATTTCTAGATTTTGCATGCATATTAGACAAGAGAACATAATACCCAACATTCTCAGGATCGACCTCAAATAGGCGGTTGGAAGCTATATCCCCCAATTCAACATTCCCATGTATCCTACAGGCGCCAAGAAGAGCACCCCAGACACCGGCATCAGGTCTTAGAGGCATATTCTTGATGAATTCATAAGCATCGTCCAAGTGGCCAGCTCGACCAAGCAAGTCAACCATGCAAGCATAATGCTTCACTGACGGCTCAATTCCATAGCCCGCCTTCATTTGTCCAAAGTAACAGCGAGCATGATCAACTAATCCTGAATGACTACAAGCAGAGAGTAATGAAACGAAGGTCACATTGTCCGGCTTAACTCCCTCTTTTTGCATTTCTTCAAACAGCTCTAGTGCTTTATCACCATGTCCATGAACTCCAAGGCCCGATATAATGGCGTTCCATGGATATGAGGTCCTTCTTGGTACTTTTGCAAATAAAAGCATTGCTTCATCTAACCTCCCACATTTTGCATACATATCTATAAGACAAGTGCCCACAAATACATCCAATTCCAATCCAATTTGGATCGATCTCCCATGAATTTTCATACCTTTCCTCAAGGCCCCCACATGAGAGCACGCAGGAAGAATACTGACCAATGTACCCTGACTCGGTATAACTCCCTCACTCTTCTCCATAGCCTCATATATCTTGGTTGCCTCATTAGAAAAGCCATTTTGAGAAAACCCCGTGATCAAAGAATTCCAGGAAATCACATCTTTCACAGGCATCCAATCAAAAACCCTCTGTGCATATTCTACATTGCCAACTTTTCCATACATATCGATGATGGCATTGCCAACAAAGACATTACTAGAATCCCATCCTCTTCTAAATACATAGCAATGAACTGATCGACTATTGATACCATCCCCAAGTTGGGCAACGGCTGAAGCTAGACTCACAAGAGTCAACATATCTGGTTGAAATCCGTGTCTGTGCATCCTATCAAAGAGGCTAAGAGCTATCTTTGGGTAAGCCCCTTGCTCATAAGCAGAAATCATGGAATTCCAAGTGACTAAATCCTTTCTCCCCATTGCATCAAACACATTCCTAGCATCCTCCAAAAGCCCCAACTTTCCATACATATCAATCAAAGCATTCAACACGAAAAGATCCGTATCCAACCCGCATTTGGTAGCAAACCCATGAACCAAAACACCCATCAAAGCATCATCCAACGGTGCACAAACCGGAAGAATGCTCGCCACCGTGACCGTATCAATCTCAACCCCCTCTCTCACCATCTCATCAAACACTCGAACAACTTCATTTACTTCCCCATTCTGAGAAAACCCAGAAAGAATCGCATTCCAGCAACCCGAATCTCTCACGGGCATTTCGTCAAACACCTTCTGTGCATAACCCATCAGCCCAAATCTCGAGTACGCATGGATCAATGAAGCACAAATATAAAGATCCTTATCAAATGCCAGTTTGGGCAGCAAAGAATGCATCGATTTCAGATAACCAGAACTCGAACAAGACTTGAGGGCAGCGGGAAAGGTGAAGCGGTCGGGTCGAAGGTCGGGAGAAGCCATGAGCTGCCGAAAGCAATGGAGAGCTTCAGAATGGAGGTTGTGGGTGACGAAAGAGGAGATGAGGCAGTTGAAAGCGACTGTGTTCTTGTTGGGCGTTTGAGAGAAGGTGAGGATTGAAGAAGGGAGGTCGTTGAAGCGAGAGTAGAGGTTGATGAGCTTCGTTGAGAAGAAGACGTCGTGGGTTTGATTGGAGAGGATGAGGAGAGAGTGCAGAGATTTTGTAGAGCGGAGAGAGTTGCAGGATCTGAAGAGGTTGTTGAAGAACTCCATGAGAGGTCAAGAAAGAGAAAAAGAACACTGAGGCGCGGGAATGAATCATGGTGGCATATAGAACTCGAATTTGGGCCCAGGGTTTGCGAACTCTCGTCGCGTCTGGTTAATTGGCTTAAAGAGAATTTCGTTAAAAATACATTTAAAAAAAAAAGAATTGGCAAAATCGATCATTTTGTGAACATACTAGCAAAATTGACTTTTTTTTTGGCCTGTCGATTATATCAACTTTAAAATACACGGGGCTAGTACTCATGTGTAATTAGTTCTCGTTAATTAAACATTAACTATTTTAGCACAAAGTACACGAGACTACCATTTCATACTAACCGTAATTAACGACTACTAATTACATGGGACTACTAGTTTTGTGTATTTTAAAATAGATATTTTGTAAAATCGAACTCTTTTTGGCTAGCCGAGATGACATGGCCAAAAAAATGTCTATTTTGTTAAATATTTTTAAAAAGATTGATTTTGCTAATATTTTTTTCAAAAATGGTCTTTTTTTTTAATTCTCCTAGGTTTAATTGCACTTCAACTCCCTATAGTTTCCCCTACGTTGCACTTATCTACACTCATCTCGCTTGTTTTTGGTAGCACTTATATGCCTTAAAATTTTTAAAACTTTCACTTATATATTCTCACTTGTTTTTAGCAACAGTTATATACCCTAAAGTTTCATAAAACTTGCACTTAAATGCTCTAAAGTTTTTAAAAGTAGCACTTAAATACCCTAAAATTTTTAAAACTTGTACTTAAATACACCCAAGTTTGCATAATTGAGGGCATTTAACGCAAGTTGTAAAACCTTTAGGATATTTAAGTGCAAGTTTTAAAAACTTAGGATATATAAATGTTGCCAAAGCAAGCGACGTATATAAGTGCAAGTTTTAAAAACTATAGGACATATAAGTGATGTTAAAAATAAGTGAGGGCATATAAGTGCAAAGTAGGGAAAATTATGGGGTATTTAAGGGCAATTAAGCCGGCTATAATATGAGAATCCTTTTAGAATGTGATTATTATTCTCTGAATTTCTTGGAATTTGAATTCGAACACAGCACTTTTCGATTATTCTCAATTCATTATTGAATATTAATGCAGTATATTTTTTAATTAGTGATTTATAGTTCATAAATATTAAACTATTTAATTAGAAAGATATTTTTAGATACTTTCATGTTTAAAGAGCATCTGTTTTCACATTTAAATTCATAATTACTGGCTACTCATTTATAATTATGATGTATACAGTTGCAGTTTGAATTATTAGGGGTCATTTTAACAAATATTCAATAATCAAATAAATTGATCATGCATCTAGTTCATTTCTATTTGTTTATGAATTGAATACTAAAAACTATTTGTTTATTGTCAAATGAATCGTTGAATCCAATGTAACCGGCCTAGTCACCAGCGCTTGCAAAAATTACTGATATATATTATATTAACATTTAGTGAAAAGATTTTTATTCTATTGAATCTTGCAGAGAAAAGTTAATATTATCAACACGTAGCGTTGTTTTATGCTATCTTAGACTAAACGGATCTCGCGATAACTGCGACAGTGCATAAAGGCTTTCTTCTTCTTCTTCTTCTTCTTTTCACGTTGATGAGTAAGTTTAAGGCTCAATAATCAGACTTTTTTCACGTTGATGAGTAAGTTTAACGCTCAAGATTTCATAATAAACCAGAAGTATGCAAAGTGAATGCTTATTAGAGGGGTTTTGATGCGTATATAATTGGTTCTAAAATATTAGCTTGTCTAATTTAGATCTAAAATTAGAGCTTTCTCAGTCTTATACAAACAGTAAAAGTCTAGCTAATCTTCCGCTGACACAGTAACAGTGATGTGTTTACACATGGGAAAATTCTTCAGAAACTTCAGATATATGGATTATGCACATGCCATGGATAAAGGAGTTACAAGTAAAGAGACACAGATGCACAAAGAAATAGGACATGGCATCGATAAGTGACGAGCAATAACTTCAAATCCATGACAGCAGTATCCTCCATTTATTAAAATTTTTTTTAACACTAGTACAAAGACCAGCTGCCCCAACGGTTATAACCGTTGGGGGTAGGTAATAGCCCCAACGGACATAACCGTTGGGGCAAAAAAACGACCAATTGGTGCATCAAGCGTTGGGGCTGTTTCAGCCTCAACAGGTGAAACACCAGCCCCAACGGTTACAACCGTTGGTACTAGTAAATATGTAATTAAATTTTCAAAAATTAAATTCGATTATAAAATAACGGCTGCAGCGGTCGTAACCGTTGGTGCAAGTATTAGCACCAACGGTTATGACCGTTGGTGCAAATAAGTGCACCAACAGTTCTCACCGCCAGCCAGTGGTCATCCCGCGCATCACCTGGACTTGTAGTTAGCTTAGCCCTTACTCTTCTTGATACTATCTTGTCTTGATCTTCGCCATAACCATTCGCTGGCTCATCAAGGAGCCGAAGATAGAGAGAGGGCGACGGAGATGGTGAGCAAAAGGCGGCAGGTGGATGGGCTGATTGGAAAAGAAAAAAGGTTGCCGGTGGCCAAAAATCTCCTCCCTACCACTCTTTATCAGAATCTAACAAACTCTGGGACGGAGTAATGGTGTCACGGTGGCAAATGAGGTAACGACAGACGATCAAGTATTATTGCGTCCTTAGACGTTCTGCCAGTGACGGAGATGGTCCGGCACTGGTGGAAAGTGGAAGGACGCAATATTTGTCTTCCGTCGGCTCCTCTTTTGCCCCGGCAGCATCAGTATCCTGACCTCTAGCCTAGTGAGAGAGGAGTTTTTTTTTTTTTTTTTAAACAGATCATCCAAAGCAAAGGTCAAAAGGAAGATGATTCAAAGAAGAGTAAATACTAAGTTTCCATAGTTGAAAAGAGAGGGGGGTTTCGGGTGAAGCCATGTTCAGGGATGGAGAGGACAATGAGCTTAGAGGATGCTCTGTTGAGGATGACCGATGATGGTTAAGAACTCGGTCAAAAAAGAAAAAGTATAGAGCTGGAGAAAGATGATAGATCTTCTATGTTCAATTTCAGAGCTACCCCTTTTCATTCATTTCTTTGTCCAGGTTGGAATACCCCGTAATTTGGGTGAATTCCAATATCATCCAAGGGCCTGTTTGGTTGTTTTTCTGGAAATCAAAGAAAAAGGAAGGAGATGAGGAAACCATCAAACAAGTTTTCCTCCAATTTCCTCAACAAAAATCAAGAAATGGGCATCCTAAAATGTGGGTCACATCAACCAATAAGAATTTGACACATGATCATTTCATTGATTTCAAGGTGTGAGCCAAACAAAGAAAAGGAAAATATTACGGAAAAACTTACAACAAGATATATTTTTTCTTCATTTTCTTTCTTCTTCAGTTATTTTTCACAAATTTTGGGCGAACCAAACTGCCCCTAGAAAGATAATAAAGGCTAGTGATAAGAATAGGAGATCTGTGCAAGACTCATCTCATACACAAACATCGGGGGTAATTTTCAAAGACTTCCAAACTTTGGAAAAGGGAATCTAGAAGAACAAATTCACCTCCTCAACGGATCCCATCAAAGCTAAAGGCATAAAACCTGTGTCAACACCTGCTTTATCACGTGTATTTGCTTGCAAGGCACCTTTCCTTCAAGATATCAGAATTGAGTAATCTACTACTGAGTAAAGAACTGGCCCACACTAAAAGGAGACTAGCGACATAAAATTTGAAAAAGAAAATTTAAAATAACTCAATCTGATACCTTCTGAATCTCTTAAGTTTGATACAGTTTGTCCGGGGCCTGGAGCAAGCAGGCTTCAAGACATTTACCACGCTTGACAACTATTACTGCGTACGTAATTCCTCGTACAATATGTTTAAAAAGGTCTTCATGTCTTCAGAATTATTTCTTGATGACTTAAAAGATCAGCAGTTTAACCGTATGCTTGAAAATTCAATAACACAATCAAAAGGAAAATATGTGATGGCATGGAGCTATAGCAGGTATGTCATAATCTAAAACTCTTAGAACTGCATATAATTAAAAAGAAAAACAAGAGAAACTTACAAAGTTTTTACAAAGGCCGGCAAGATTGCAACTCGGCTCTGATACCACTTTTTAACACAATTTAGAACAATTTAGAACACACGCTCTGATGCCACTTTTTAACACAATTTAGAACAATTTAGAACACACGCTCTGATAACACTTTTGAACACCAATTTACAAAAACTTCTTTTTCTCAAATATTTTCTGATGATCCATTACGATCATCTGTCTTTTATTTATAAGCTTGTGTATATTTACACGTGATTTACAACCGACTTATTTTACACAAGGTGACCGACATATACAAATATTATATTGTACATGACTTACACTAACGTTCAATCATAATAAAATATCATGACTTTTATTTACAAATGGACAAAACAAGTAAGAGAGTCCAGACAATGACACCTCAAAACTCATTTACTGAAGGTGGGCACGTCATTTTTATGATGTGACACTTCTGTGAAAGAGGATTGGCCGTGTGGCTTCCCGTTGCTTCTGGAGTCATCCTGCTGCTTCTAGAGTCGTCCTGTTATGGTCCCACCACGCTTCAGTCTGTCTCGGGTGCCGTTTGGAAAATATGTGATGGCATGGAGCTATAGCAGGTATGTCATAATCTAAAACTCCTCCGTAATGCAACATCAAAAAAAAAAAGGCAGCCAGCTTGGATGAAACACAAACATATTACAGTCCAATTCCTGAGGAGCTTATACTGGTAACAAGTAAATTACCAACGGACCAGCAGGGAGCAACATATTTTAGCCTATGTCTCTATGCATCAAGTCTAGTATAGTAATTTATCATGTTGACACAGGTCATTTGCTGTCTTCAAACTAATAAGAGGCATGTCCTGCTGATAATAGGGTGATGAAGAGTCAGACTCAAAAAAACTCGGGGATTTCCAAAGCTTTCCATGCAGCGCATTTGAGAGAACTTGAAGCAAAGATACTATGATTCTAGCTCAAATTTCATCTTTCAGGTCATAGAATAACCGTACACAAATTTTCCATCAACTTGCTAGAGCAAAACAAAGTTAAGAAAAACTTGTTAAAAATACAATTTGCCAAACAAGATTGAGTTTCCTATGGCTCCTCTGACTTATGATATACCTTAGAAATAGTTGTGGTTTCTACACGAAATCTCATACTTTTATATCCTCAGCTGGGTACACATTCTAGGCCTGCTCTACTAGTCCAGGATCACATATAAGCAACTATTAGTTACACTTTCAACATTTCTCTTGGTCACTTACACTAACATCGGTAATTGATCAAAAGAATTTGTTTGGTCACCACAAGTTTTCATGTCTAAAATAATATTCTTTTTTTTTTCACATGTGCCAATTGTTGCTTGTTCTTGCTTTGCCGAGCTTCATCGAGACAGAATGGAAATGACAGGATCTTAACTATGGGACGTGGGCACGATTTTATGGTTTTGTTGCGGTAGGGTTAACTGAGTCAGGCTCGATTAGCTGATGCATTGGCTTAAGGAGATTTGAATAAAATGACCATGTCTGTGTATGCAGGTGCATGCATTAGCCCACATGAACCCAAGTATATAGCATGTCCAAGATGTTACTTCCCAGACTGCCAATTACCCAAGTGATCCACACAGACTCATGCTATTATGCCCTAGAGATAATCATGTATGATACTGTTTTTTAACTTCTTTGCAATAACTTTGTGGGATTTGGAACTTTTCGGGCGACTTTCTCGATGTTTGGATGAGCCAATCTTCCAAAGTAGATGGGTACGTTTCCAGAACAACTATATGAATGTTGAATCTTAACATTACACAATTCCCCATGTACTGTTCTAAAACATTTGATATTTAACCGATGAAAGCATGCATAGTCAAATACTTGGGACCAACTATATCACTACATAGTGATCCAAACATGTACCTGGCACGCTCTCCAGGCATTGCTACTTATCCTCTAGTTATTTGGACCTTTCACCTTGCTAATTTCTCAATTGCTCATGTATTGTGAATGCGCTGGCATCTAAAGGGAACAAGGAAAAATTGCAGAAGGACTACACCTTAATTCATATATTCTTGAAGCATGTAGTTCTTAGTGGCGTACCTCCAAGTATACCACTGGAAAAGCTGATTGAATAGGAACATGCATTTTATATAACTTGTCTACTCTCTTTTGAAAAACATATATTACCAACGGATTGTATTTTTCTCAACCACTACAACCATTCAAATTCCTGTTTAAACACACACAATGTTAGCTCTCGAACACATGCAACATTTTTATTACGGTTTCCACCACATCTCATGCACATACCTTCAGGACCAAGCTTATGATCAACTGTTGAAGAGGTTGCTGCAGTTTACTCTCAATATTACAAATTCTTTAAACTTGGAAAGGACTTGGCAAGTCCTTTCTTTGAAAGCAATGCACTTTTAGTGCATTGGATATAATTCAACTAATCTTTCTACTTTGTCTTACAAAGTGTTAAATGTTAGGTTGGTTCACATCCCTAACAGGTTAAAATCACTTATCACTTTCTTCCTTACACTTATCTTATGTTCTGTTGATTGCAGCGTTTATTGAACAGTGTCATAGTTCTATCACCATAGTTTAAACAAGATGGAAATATTAGTACTTTTCAAATAATATATTTGAATCTCCTGGTCTGTGTTCATAACACCAAAGGATCCCGTGATATTCTCTCACAAAAATCACATGTCATATCTCTAGGGAAGGATGTCTCGCAATATAATGCACGTTCTTATATGAACTTTGTTTCATAATTACAGAAATTATTTCCCCACTCTGAGTGTTTTGCCTAAGTACTGAATGGGGAAAAGAATTTATGTAGCCAAACCAAAACGTCGAGGAATCAGCTCTATTATTTATGTATTAAAGCACACAAGAGTTGAGAGAAATATTTACCTTATCCAGCGGCTTTAGCTTCCTCAGTTATCTAATTCTATGAAACAAAGGATAAATATGGAAGGACTCAACATTCCACATTGACTAAAACAGACTGAGGAGATATATTTGTGTACATATATCTTTGAAAGGCAAATGTGATGGTCCGGATATCAAAATCTAGTCATCCAGTTAGTAATAGATTGTGGGTATTAACAATTGTTGACTATGAAGTAGGACGAAAAGAAGTTCAAGGCCCATGCTTTAGTAGTATTTACATGAATATGTAACCGAATTTCAATTTTCACATCATACTTCAAAAAAAAGAGACAGGTAACTTAACAATGTTATAGGACACATTAAGTAAAAATCACCATGAGTATATTCTTAATGATCGTGCACTAACAAACAAAAAACACTACACAAGGTTTTCACAGAACAAAAAGGACCAAAAAACACTACACAACCCCTTCAGTTTTAAGTGCATGCATGACTAATCAGACATGCGCACAACTATTTTAACATAGCATACAGAGAGACACGACACTGAAATCTTCAAACTATGGATCACCATTTAAGGTATTAGATTGTAAATTAAAGCACATACACTTATCTTTCATGGCTTCAGCCTCGCTCCCATACTCTTTGAACCGATACTCCTCCTGCTTGAAAGTTGAGGGCACCTTCCCTTCACTATAGCAGCGATTACACAAGCTGAAATGATGCTTTGTCTCCTTGAATCTAGAACCAATGATTGGGTACCTGCATATTGAACAAGAATGCCCACCATGGCGCATTCGATCACCATTTTCAAGCTTCACCAAAGTGTTTAAGATCCCAAAACCCCAATCTGGATCATTGAACATCTCAAGAAACTCAGTATAAGAAATCAACGACTGATCTGATTCCCCGTGCAATTCCATCATATCACTAACACCATGAGAAGGTATGTAAACTGCTCTGAGGAACTTAATATATGCAACAGCATCACTTCTCCGAATTTGTGACCCATTTTCATTGTTAGGCTGCCAGAGGAGCGCCTCAAAGACAACCCTCTTTCTTTTATCGGTAGGTCCCGAACAAATTGGAGCAAGAACAGCAAAGAACATGCCCAAATCCACACGACCAGAACCCGAACTATCCAATACAGAAAGTACCCTCTCATTTATGGCTTTGACAGCTCCTAGGAATGTTTCGGCCTTGAGAAAACTCAGAATTTTCCGAAGGATAACTTCCAAGGCTGCTTTCCGAATGGATTTCTCTGGAACTCCGCTTCCTGAATAAGATATAGGAACATCAGTCCCATTCATCTCCTTCTTCAAGACATCCACATCACAACGGCTCAACCTCGTGAGCTTCTGAAAGGTCCGAATCTCAAGCGCATTGGCCAAGTCCTGTCTTAAAGTGGTTTTCCTTCCAACCCTCTTGAACTTAGAAGCCTCCACAACAAGAAATCCAGACTCCCCATCACCGTCATTACCCTTGCCCTTATTCTTCTTCTTCTGAAGCATCTTAAGGTGTGCAATGGCATCATAAACCTCGACCCTCTTTGTCATCTTAAACGCATCCTTAAGAGCTTTCTTCGCATCCTCAGCCTCTCCGGCTCCCAAGAGAGCGACAGCCTTATTCAACTGTGCCCTCCAATTATTAGGCCGAACGCTCAAAACCCTAGTGTACATCTCCGAAGCCCTAGCAAAACGACCCATATCCATGTACAACCCTCCCAAATTATACAAAGCATCTACATGACCCGGTTTCAAATCAATCGCCTTCTGAAACTCCTGAATCGCTCGTTCATCGTCACCCATAGCATGCAACGCCGACCCAAGATCACAATGTGCATCCGAGTAATCTGGTTTCAAGAAGACTGCCTCCTCCAAAGCTTTCTCCGCTGCCCGATACTCTCCGACCCCAAACAATGCGCTCCCGAGGAGCTTCAAGGCCCGAAAATGACTCGGGCAAAGGATCGCAGCTTCTCTATAATGCTCACAAGCACTAAGAACCATCCCTTCTGCTTCCATTGCAATCCCCAAATTGACATGAATCTGAGGTAACAACTGTGCCCACTGATTCCCACTGGCCTCAGCAGCTTCCAATGCCAACAAAAACTCCTCTTTCGCATCCGAATGCTTACCTAAAGCATAAAGAGTGTTACCTGCTCGAAAATGGGGTCGAACGTCAGTGGGCTGCAGCTCGCACGCTCGCTGAAAGCTCTTCAGCGCTTCAGCAAACAGCTGGTGATCGTAAAGAGCTTTCCCAATCGCCATCTGACCATCAAAAGCCTCATCCTTCGCCCTCGAGCTGTCCGCACGCGCCCTAAGCCCGGCCACCTCCTTGGCGAACACCGCGTAGTCCGGCGACGACTCGTCCCACGTGATCTGCCGGTCGGTGGGGCCCATCTCACGTGACCAGCCAGCCTCCGAGAAGGAATCGGAGTTGTTGTTGTTGTTGCTGCTGTTTTTCTCTGCGGACTTGTGGAGGCGCTTGATCAGGATCTCGAGGTCGTCGAGGAGCTGCCACGTGGCGTCGTAGGCGATGCCGGTGGGTTGAGAGGCGGAAGCCGGGATCTTGGCGGAACCGGAGGAGGAGGGCAGGGACAAGTCGGTAATTTTAGGGTTAAGGTCTGGATCTTGAGGAGGAGACGGAGGAGGGAGAGAGAGGGCGTCAAAGTCACGGTCAACGTCACCGGCGCCGTCATCGTAGGTTCTTAAGAGGCCGTCAAGGGAGAGACCGACGCCGTTTGGGACGATGAACTCCGAGTACGTTCGAAAAACCTCGTCGAGGATCGCGGAGATCTGGTCGTCGCTGAACTTGACGCGGGGATTAACGGCGACGACTAACGCCGCCATCTCGTCGCGGTCGAGGCCCCCGTCGCCGTTAACGTCGAAGCGCTCGAAGATTCGCCGGACTTTTTCGGCTCTCGCCATTTATTGAATGGAAAAGGACCGAACTTTTTTTTTTCTGGACTAATTCTCGTGGGTTTAGGGGGAGAGGAGAGAGAAACCAGCGGCTTTAATTATTAAAGCCATTGTTCTCTCTCTCTCCTCTCACTGCTCTCTCTCTCTCTCTCTCTCTCTCTCTCCCCCCTCTTTCAATATCGATATCTTTATCGCTTTAATTTCTTTGATTTTCCTGTTGTTTTTCTTTTCCTTTTCTTTTTCTTTTTCAAAAAAAGAAGGGGCTTTCCGTTGGATAAGAGCTGGACGGTTCACGGGGAATGGGAAAACGCCACCATATTTTCTTTTTCTCGCGTAGAATTTTCTTTTTTTATTTCCATAAAGTTGCAGCTGAAAAAGGAAATAAATGGGTGAAATATTTTCCGAAAAAGTTCAGTGGAGGTCGTAGATGGATCGGCCAGCTATTGTTCGGATCCTTAACACTTAGGAAGCTATCAGGACTATCCCTAAGTCCTTTTTTATAAATTTCCGCTAATCTTGTTGATGCGGCAATGACATGGTCTTGTCACGTCAGCAAAAAAAATTAGCGAAATGTTAGCAAAAAAAATATTGAAAAAAATTAGTGACATGTCAGCAAAAAAATTACTGAAAGTTCAAATTTATGGTGAAACATTACTATCACATCAATGAAAAATTATTGAAAATACAAGTTATATTAGAGTTGAACTTTCACTAATTTTTATTTTATTTTATTAATTAATTACTTTAGTTATCTATTTATTTTATTTTATTTTTTTGTTGATATGGCATGGCAGCGGCGTATAATCGTCACGTTAGTAAGATTTAAATGAAGTGCGCAATGAGGACATAGGCTGATGCCAGAGGTAATATTAGGGATCCCCTACAAATGACGTTCAAACATTAAGAATTCAAATGATAGCTAGCCAATACATTTAAAGGACTTCCATTGAAGTTTTGTCAATATTTTAAAAAAGGGGTTTTTGCAAATATACCCCCCAAATCTTCTATTTGCAAATTTATCCTCTACATATTGGTATTTTTGAAATTACCATCCAATTATCTCACATTGAGTTTATCTAGCCCTTCCACTTGGCGATTTTATTTTTTAAACTCCACTTGACGATTTTATTTTTAAAACAAAAAACATTATAAGCCTATTGGAATTTATTGAAAATTTTTGACATTATCCAACTTGGAAAGTATAATTATTAACTCGGAGGGTAGAAAGCCACAATGTGAGACAATTGGGGGGATTTTGCAAACACCAACATTTGAAAGGTAAATTTGTAAATATGAAAAATTTGAGGCATATATACGCAAAAAACCACTTTAATATATATTACAAATTTGATATCCAAAATTTCGGAAGATATTGGTAGTGAGTTCTCTATATTGTTAAATATTTTGTGACTGGCCATTCTTGATACTATACAAAAATTAATAGGTTGGACTTTTTCTTTTTGGTCGAAAGAGTCGTGCAGTTGTACACAAACTCTCCCTAGAAAAGTTTTTACTGTAGAACCGATTTAAGTTTTCTTGAAATTGAATTAAACTTAAAACTTATCTCTTTTTCTTTAATGGAAACTTAAATCTTATCTTATGATACGGAGAATTTCAAACAGATCCTCTAAAAACAAGAAGCATCATTTTATAAATAAAAAAAAGTCGAAATACGAATGTAATTTCGGATGAGATCTAAAGGACACTGAGCTACTTATATAGCATGTGAATAGTACTTGACGAAGAAATAAAAATACAAACGGTGATTGCGCATATCAGACGATCTAACTTTTGTGCCTAAGTACATCATCGCGAATATCGACTTAATCACGATGAGATGCACAAACGAGTACCAAAAATCACCTAAAACATATAAGCATCCGAGGAGCGATGTCGTTTTATTTATTTATTTATTCGTTTTTATTTTTTTTAAATGAGCAAGAGTTGCATGGAAGTTCTTGATGAGCAATTTTATTGGTATATAAATATATAATGCAGCGTGGAAGTGATAATCTTGAAATTCATTTAAGAGTGCTATTTGAATCCACAAGGAATGATATCTAAATCTATGAAGAACTTCGAATCCACGAAGAAAATAGTAAAAAAGATATTCTATTGTTAAAAGTGATAATTAATTCTAGGGTTGCAAGTCTCTTCTCAAATAGTAAAATAGACTCCTAATAAAATTGAAAAATTAAAAAAAATAGAAAGTATTAAATCCTACCCTAAAAATACTCCCTATATAATTAAGGAAATCAATCGGCCAAGTCTGAGATCGAACCGGATTTATTTTCTAATTAAAAAAAGACTCAAATTTATTACGTAAAATAACATAAAAGCTTATTATTTTTTATGATTGATATTGATGGCCTTTTGGAAATCTGTCATACTGATTAGCTCCGTCTTGTCAACATATGTGATTTTTTTTATATAAATATGTCAGAATCCGCCATCCGGATTAGGAGATATGGTCATTTCTTTGTGTGCAAGTCAACTAGCCATTCAAATTTGTTTGGCTTCCTGCGATTCCACTATTGTTTCATGAATTTTTCTGCCATACACCCTACATCAGTCTCCCCTTATTGAAGGAAGCTCAACTCCAACCTTATATTTGTTCGAATAGTTTTCTCAATTAAGGTATTTCTTCACCAAGATCAGTATTCGACTTGTATTTTGCATTTATTATTTTTTTCATTTGTTCTTTACCTCCTCGGCCTAGGCTAGGATTTCTTCTGAAACAAATTTGTGTATAAACCTTCCTCACGTCATGTGTATGTGATTGGCGGCATGTGGATCTATAGTTGATTTAAAAAAAACTCCTTCAAATATGTTCTTTATTGCTTCTCATATTCTAGTGCCCTAAATATCATTTCAACTTTCTTAAAATTATTCACAACCTTTGCTTCCAAAGGAGGAAATTTCATTCATACTCGATACACAATTCTTTCACCTTCTTTGCTTTGAGCCCTCCACCAAGCAAGTCACACACATCATCATTTGTCTCACTCGCTATTATATTCTTCTCCTCCATCGAGACAACATCAACATGTGTAATATCACTCACAATCTCTTTGACAACATCCTGAATGATAGCCATATTCACTAACATAACGTGACCAGCACTAGGAATCTCATGCATAACGCGGGTTTGCACCTCAGGAGGAATATTAATGGCAGTGGAGTCTTCCTTTTCAATTGTGAGTGTCCCCTAGTCCGCTACTAGAAAGGCCTTCTCCTTAGCAATCTCTATCTTAGATGCCTCGGTGCTCATAAATGGATTGAGGTTCTTAGTTTTGCCATGATCATAGCTAGTGTTAGAACTCCCTGAAAACATCCATAACGAAAAGTCCTTTATTGTTCTGCTCAAGTTCTTGTTTTACCTTCTTTACTAGTTTGATCGTGTCGGCTAAGGTAAAAGTATTTTGCAAAGATACTTGACATTATTTATTGCTAGAAGGCAGAAAATAGTCTCTCAATAATTTCTTCATCTTTGCCCATGTTCGAACCAGATCCCTTCCTAGATGGTGTCGATTCATCAATAATTCGTCTTATCAATAATTCGTCCTACCATGCTTTCACCTTAAGTCTATAGACCACTTACTTAACTTTTCAATATTCTGGGATAATCTCGTACTTAAAATATCTATCCACCTCATCAATCCAATCAGAAAATTCTCAACGTGAAGTCTTCCGTCGAAGGATGGTATCTTTATGTAGCACCTCGTGTCATCAAGACCGGAAATTAGTTCCATAATCAATTTTCTGACGAAAAGAGATGATAAATTTCTTTTATATATTAGTTTTAAAGGGATCTCTATGTTACAATTGTTAAATAGAGGTTTTTAAGGGGCTTATGTGTTAAAAAGTCTAAACAGGTTTTAAGTCAGAAAGCGGTCAACGAGCTAGTCTACTCATTACGCCTATAATCCCTATATAAAGCCAAGATAACCCTAGAGATTAGAATTTTTAAAATTTTGACACCATCAGGGCTAGGCAAGCATGTAGAAGGAAGAGGGGACTTTCTGACATACGTTCATCAGCACTGGGATCACCTTTTCAGTAGAAAAAAAACCCTCAGGTAAGTATCATCTTGATTCTTTCCGCCTTTGGTCGTAAATATATTTATTTCCTTTGTGCAAAACACACTTTGATCTATCATGTTTGTATCTTATCTCATCTTTAGTGAATTCTTGAGTAATATTGTTGTTTTTTTGTGAAAAACATGCACGTTTCTGGATATTGACCCTAATGTTGTAGATATCTGATCAAAACTGGTGATACATGTTTCATACGCTAAGTTTGATAGTTTTATGTACCAAACTTTATTTATATGAATATAGCAAGTTTTGACGTTGTTTCGGCAAGTTTTTACAAAATCCTAGATGACAGATTCGTACTTTTTTAATCTAATCTATGCTCATGATATGTGTTCCATACTTGTTAGTTTCATGAGATCATGTTGAAACAGTATAGATTAGTATCCCTAAGTTTGACACGAGAAAGATACGAGAAAACTCTAAGTTGAAATCTGGAAAATCTGCTGAAAACCCAGATTTCAGATGTTTGGTATAGATTTTCAAACGTTTGGATGGATTTTCAGATGTCTCTGCAGTGCTTTTTCTAAATTTGGTTATCTGCTAAAAATCAGACGTCTAGTCTTAGACGTCAGACATTTGGTTTGAGTTTTAGATGTCTGGTGAGATAAGTCAAACATCTGAAAGTACGTATGGTATTTTATTTTTATTTTATGAGTTGTTTGACCCCATAACTTCTTTGTTTGACTTCTGATGATTATGAAACTTTGTGCACACCTTTGTTATCATGTTTTGAGTATGTTCAAAGTTTTATTTGTGTATTTTTGAGTTATATTTTGACAATTATCTAGTTAAATAAAAAAATGAAAATACTATTTTTCATTGAATTTGAGTTTTGAGCCCATACTCAACACGGAGTTGCTTTAACTATGAGAATGAGTTTCCTTACAATAATATGGGCTATATGATATGCTGATTCTTATGCAAATGGTTCAACTATTGATGATAATAACTATACCCTTAAAGATTATACATGCAAAACCACAGGTATTAGGAATTTAAATATCAGACATTTATCTCGATCAATGTGGTAAGTTTTTAGCTGAGATGGTGGTGGGCGCAGGAGGTGCAAACGTATTGCCTATGGGTACGTGGATATGATATTTTGAGAAGAGATATCATTGTCAAATAGTTAAAACCTAAAATTTCAAACTATTACACGTTAAAAATTGAGTGACGATATGTATAGTGTGAGTGTGGGGATTTGCAACCTCCATGTTTTTATGTTTGATTTCTCACTTAATAATTAATCATGATAGTATAGAAAAGCCAAGATTAGACAACATTATGTATAATCGCCCTAAAATGAGTTAATATGCAAATATAGAGTTTAACTGAGGGAGAATAAATAATAATTTGGCTTTATAAGGTGTGAGATTTGATTTGGCCACTTTGATGAGCTTATTTTTGGAATCCCGTTCTGGATTGCCGAGATATGATTTTTGTCATCCACCTTAAATTGACTAATATTATTATTTAATTTCAAATAACGTGAAATTAATTGAGTATGTGAGGAATTTGACATTTAGTGGTGCATGCTTGAATGATATATGTATATACACATGTTGAGTAATATAGTAAGTTTATTTTCTGCATAGCAGTGTTTTCAGATATTGCAATATCGTGGGCTAAGCTATGTTTTCTGATATATGTTCTATTTGAGAAATACAACAAGTAGAAATATTCCGACATGAAATTGAGATTTGACCTTAGCTTTGTTCTTGCGCCATGTATATCTTTCTTGTATTACTATTCAATCCTCAAGATTATCTCATTTTTGAATCATTAATGATTATATCCTATTGAGCTTTCATTCATTTAATTTTATTTGTATAGTGAATCATATTTTCACTATTCCCTCCTTTGGATTCTATCTTTTGAAGATACTTGCTATTATCAGCCCTAATGGATTTTTTTAGTGTTTTTGTTCTTTTTCATATTTTTTTCAAGTTGTTGGTATATTCTAGTGTAGAGAGCTAGTTGAGTCGGGAATAATGGATATACAAGTATGTGTCAATTTCATTTTGGTCTTGAAAATGAATTTCAGTTTTTTTGAATGATTTCTCACAAGATCCCGAAGTATGTAATTTTTATATGATATTTTATGCAAATTCATATTTTGAAAAAAATGAGCATGCAAATTAGAGGCTTAAGTATATCATTTGCATTCGGTTTTTCGTCCAAGTAGTGAGCTACCGGCCTAGTCACGTGCCATATAGGTCTCGGGGCGTGACACTTTAATCTTGCAGCATCATAATTCTTCTAGCTTTTGTAGCTTCTACAATCATCACCATTGATTTCATTATACGGAGTTAGATTTCGTCTTTGGCTACCATCAATGTGATCTTGAATTCATCCCGGATTCATGCTGCACCTCCACCACAAGTCAGCACACATAAGTCTTAATCTGATTAACATCATCCTTCGACTCATCGAACTCAGTTTGGATAATAAGGGCTTCATCGCCTGCTATCAGATCAGAGAAATAAGGCTCTGATACCAATTAACGCAGCGCGAAAGTAATAAACTTTAGATTCCACTAATGGGTGCTCTTTGAATCCGTAAAGAATGATCTTCAAATCCATGAACAACTTCAAATCCACAAAGAAAATAATATACGAGAATTTTTCTTGATAAATTAAAGTGATAATTAATTCGAGAGTTACAAGCCTATTCTTAAATAGAAAAATATACTGGACTCCTAATAGAAAAAGAAAATAAAGAAACAAAAAGTATCAAAACTTACTCTAAAAAGACTTCCTATGATTAAGGAAATCAATCGGATCAAAATAGATTTGTTTCTTAATCAAGCCAAGTTTCAAATTTATTACTTAAAATAACCTAAAAGCTAATTATTTTTGAAATTCTGCCAAAAATGAGTGATACTGATGGAATTCTGGGAATCTGTCAAACTGATTGACTCTAGCTGGTCGAGATAGACGATTTTCATATATAATATGTCGGAATTTCCCTTTCGAGTTATGAGATATGGTCGTTTCTCTGCGTGCAAGTCAACTACCCATTCGGATTCGTTCGGCTTTTGGTGATCCTACTGTTTCATGGATTTTTCTAGCATACCTCCTACATCAGTACATAATCAATTGATCAAACCATAGTTGCTGATACATCATCAGTTGTGATAAATATTATTTGAAAACTTTAATTTAAGACTTTTCAATTGTGGGGAAGAGTATATTGAATTATAACTCTAGAAATACTTTTGCTTGAATCAAAACATCAATCAACTAAGGATTAATGACAAGCCATTGTCTTGAGGTATAGTGCAATTACACCGGTAATCCTGAAATCTGTGCATCTACAAGGGCAATTCTTAGATTACTGATTGTATTTATATGAGTAACCTTACGGGTAACCATGCGAGTTGCTTGTTGTTGGGCTCCAGGGTCACTTGTGTGATTACAATTACAATCTCAAGATTATACATGCTTGTAATTATTTAACTAATTATGGACAATTATTCAGCTCTAGAGAATAGATCTCCAAACGTTCGTTGGGAAGATTGTTGAAGTATGCAAGGTGGAGGAGAATGACGGTGTGGGGCCGGCGTTGTTGAGAGGAGTGAAGAGCCGGGAAAACATTTTACAATATAGCACCTAAACTTGCAAGACCGTTTAAACAAACAAAGCAACAAAGCGATGGGCCCCAACCTTTAAATGTGAGCCGGGCACGTAATTATCCGAGTTGGGTCGCGTTTTATCTGTCCTTGAAAAAAAAAAGATGGAATTGCCAACGGTCGCTTTTGGAGTGCCAGCGGGGACGACGGCGGCTGGTGCCTTTCGAAATAACCAAAATAGATTACACGCCACCACAACGGCCCCGGGCAGTAGCATTGTGGGTCCTCGTATCTTGCTGATGGGTCCCACGAATTGAGTATTTGTTACGCTGGTAGTTTGTAAAGTAGGAGTGGGTGCATAAATCATCGTTATTACATGGGACCCTTTGTGCGGGAGAAGGGGTCGTCACGACTCCCACGATTTTTGCCAATGATTCCCACGATTGTTGCCAAATCATACAGGAGCTGAACTGAGATGCTCATAACATAAATTTATCACAGGAGACTCGCAAAAAACAATTATAAATAAACAATTAATATCAGGAATTTGAATTTGAGATGAACAAAGTATATATAAAAGAAAGACGGAAGCATGGGGAAAAAACGGAAGAAATAATTAATAGTGTGAGATGGGAATTTATCTCAAATCAAGTAATTTTTGGGAACTATTTTTCAAATTGGGCGTAAGTAGAGGTTTACCCATCATTAAAAAAGCCAACGCCATTTCCCCCCCTCTTTTTACCTCTGCTGAACTTGACAATCCCAACCTGAGCCTAAAAGCTAAAATAATAGCGCTCCGGTTGACAGTTGGTTGTATCCAATTAAGTAATTTAATATTTGACAGCTCGGATTCTTTAAAAATCCAGCTAATTCTCCTATTTGGCAAACGGATTATACTAACCTCTATAATGTGGCAATGGTCCTGATGATGCAACTA
Source organism: Asparagus racemosus (assembly GCA_037177215.1). Classification (NCBI taxonomy): domain Eukaryota; kingdom Viridiplantae; phylum Streptophyta; class Magnoliopsida; order Asparagales; family Asparagaceae; genus Asparagus; species Asparagus racemosus. The sequence continues at coordinate 21,504,807 of JBAKGM010000139.1, forward strand.
TCACTTTCTAGCCGCCCAAAATTGCAGGCCGGGGGGACATTTAATATGGTGTGAGGATCACTAGCTATTCAAACCTACTTCCAAAACTTAAGGATTAATTAATAACAGTAACAGGGATTAGGAACTGTCAATTGATGCATTAGTAACAAGCATTTTGTTGCCAGGTCAGCACGCCAACTCACCAGCCCCCTCCTCAACATGTCCCCTTTTGGGTCCTCTTTATAGCAGCACACTTTATCCGCTCACTAAAATGTACGAAAAATTACGCAACTAAAACTATGCTCACTCCAATAATATTCAAACAATTCCAAAATACCAAACAGATATAAACAAACTAACTAAACAAAATATATACCATCGACAAGATCTCTAAATCAATGAGAAAATCTATATACCAGCCCCGAGGTTTCCTAACCTCACCTTTACGTGTAGACCTCCACACCGAGAAACTTGGAGGAGTGACACACGGGACAGAAACTGAGCTTACCCTCGCAGGCCTTGCAGAGGCACAGATGCCGGCACGGCAATAAAAGCATGCACCTCTCATTAACCCCGCAAGCCTTACAAGCCATGGAGTCTTTCTCGCCCTCCTTCGAGGAGAGGACCGAATCAGCCTCGCTGTCCCCATGCCCTTCTCTGTTTCTTTGCGCTTCCTGGAGTTTTAATCGTAGGGCAGCAACCGTGTCCTCATTGATCTTGGCCTGTTGCTGACGGACGCCCACTTCATAATTCAACTTTCTGAATTGTTCCTCAAGCTCCGTCTTCCTCTTGGTGATGACCTGAATCTGCAGGTCCCTCTCCCGGATTTTGTCGCGGAACCTTTGCTCACAGGAAGCTAGAGTTTGGAATTGCTTTGCACGGATATTTTCTAGTAGTGACTCCCTGAATAGATCGCCCTGTAGGAATGGCAATTTCGGACATGTAAAAGGAAAACAGGCCAAGTACGTGGAGCACATAAACAGTGTAAGATAAGCGTAGTCTAGTGACTAAATTTTGTAGCGGACAGCATGAAAAGCTGAACAAAATTGGGATTGAACCCGAATCATTAGGAAAAAGATATTTAAGTAGCAGCAACAATAATATGATAGATTACGGACAAAGTGCCCTTTCTGTTGCCCAATCAACTACTTTTAATATGATAGCAAAACACTCGGGAGCTACAGCGTTTTTGGGCTCCCATATCTTTCACTGACAAAACTATCCTTCTCAGCATCAAAGATACCTCCACCATGCCATCTGTCTTTGAATTTCAAAATTCAAAACAAGAACAACTGTGCCAACTGAGGGGAAAAAAAGGATAATGAAACACTCACACTCTCCTCTCTGCTCTCTCTTCATTTCTCTCTCTCCTCTCTTTTCTTTGCTCTCCCTCTCTGCCCCCTCTCCTTAAAGAACCCTCAGCCTTGGCCGCCTTTCCTTTCCTTGCCCTCTCTCTCTCCCTCCTCTCCTCTCTTTCCCTAAAGAAGAACCCTCAGCTCAAGTCTACTGTTCCTCAATCCCTCCCAAAAAAAATATCTTACTTTAGAATCAAATTAGGGTTTTTAACAGTGATCCCCCCGTCAGCTTCGACCTCTCCGCCTTCGCTTCTGCTTTGATTCCAACGTCGAATCAAAGGTCTAATTCACGCCGTTATCAAAATCACGTTTGAGCTCAGGCAGGTGATATGAAATTACAGTTATGACCATGGATTAGGGCCTTTTTTTCATTTAGGATCAAATTAGGGTTTCGTCTTCATTTTCTTTCTTTTTCTTCAGAATTTGACAAAATATTGGAACTTTGACAAACATGGGATGCTATTAACTCCTGTGTTGCTTCAATACATTATCAAAGTGAAAAATTATATGTTCTTTTTTATTTATTATTGTGTCTTGGTTTACTTAATTTTTTACATGTAGGTTTGTTGGGCATCAAAAAGTTTTTTCAAAACTGTCAGTGCGTTGGTTAATGTGAAAAATTGGGGAGTTTTTGGCTGGGAATTCAACCAGCATGTTCTCCGAGCTCTTATCATTCATGTTCTCTTTCCTTTTCTTTGCATTTTGGTTCGATAGATCTTTTCCCCTTAATTTCCCAAAGTTTTTTTTTCTATTTTTAGCATTTTCTACTTTTTATGATGTAGAATTGGCCATTTGAAATTTATTGATTGGTCTTGAGATTTACTTAAAGCTAATTATGTTACTGCTATTTTAGATACATTTTCAGTCGCAAGTTTTTGATTGAGCTTAATTTTAAATAAAAATAGGGTTGGAGTTTAACAACGCCAAAAATCATGGCAAGATGGAGTTTTGGGGATTCCAAGATGACCTCATTGCTAGATGAAGAGCTTTCAGGCTCTCATAAAGCTCCACTCAGGTACTTTTTCCTTTTTATTTTGAATATGTAATTTATCATTGCCCTTGAAATACACAATTAGAAAAGTTAATACGATTTTCTCCTCATTGCAAGATGAAGATCTTGAGTTAATGTGATCAACTTATCAGTGACTTATTTGATTTTATCCTCATTTTCATGAGTATTGCAAATACAATGTCATTTTGGTTGAACCAGAAAAGATAGAAAAGGTAATAAAACTGAAATCTTTCTTAAATGTATGACTTCATCCTTTGTGCAATAGTGTCTTTAGTCTAGGTCTCAATTTCAGTTATTAGTCCATGTTTTGTTGTTTAGCCATTTTCTTATATATGTCTTCTGTTCAATTTTTTGATAGCAATGAAAGTTGTAATTTGTTATCACATGAATTTAACTAGAAGAATGCAAGGGTCTTAGCATGTTTTTAAGCTGTAACATTTACATATATTTCTGTAGGAATATGAACATTCATACAATGATTCTTTAACTTATTGTTTAAGTATATGTCTGGGTGCAATGCAGTTTATAATCCCATTTTCACACCAATAACGCAATTATTTGAAACTGTTGGATACTTTGCTTGAAGAAGACATGCTGCAACTATTAAAATTATTTAATAGATGTGGTATGAGGCGTCAAGTCTTACCTTGCTAACAGTTTGGTCATAGGTTAGCTGAAGTGCAATTGGGGTCTGTTTATGATTTTTTTTCTTCTTTAATTCATTACATTGTTGTTCGAGATATCTATTTGCAAGTGAGGATATAGTTTTATTGCTTTAATCAACACTATGAAAGTGCTGCTTTCATTTACAAATTAATCTCTCAAACTCCCATTTCACCCTACTTTTCAAGTTTAGGTCCTCTTTAGCTTTATGGATTTTCACAGTTCATTGTGAATTTTCACTTTTAGTCAATTTTATTATGGTGAATTATGGCTTAGTTTGAAGAAACCCAATATGGATTATTGTTTTCATAATATATTTAGTTATGTGTATTTGTCATTTGGGATATTTATGAGTGGTAGTGAAGCGGGTTTGATGCTATTGTATAACTTAAGCTTTTGATGCTCTTGAGAAAGTCACTTTAGTGTTTGAAGTGGACTATGATGTGATTCTTCAACAACTTGCTTGATTATAATGAAGTTGTAGATAATTTCTTTTTAGAAAATTCATGGAAGTTGTTAGATCATATTGTCAAATTATATGATATTTTGTAGCATAAATAATCTAAACGGATGTTGCCCTCTATAACTCTTATTCGAGTTGCGTCTCATTTACAAGAAAAATATTATCCTTATTGAAGAGTTTATCACATTAGGAGAATGTCAGATAATCTAACTTGATTTTAAATTTGGACATGAGGCTAAATCGAAGATTTCCACACAAGGCTTTCGCATTGGATGCTTCTTTTGTAAGGTACATTTTAAAACAATGTTCTTATTTCATGTGATTTTTCATACATATTTTGATAATTTTTGAGTCAAGTAAGTGTTTTAATATGTATTGTGCTATCTATGTTCGAGGATATTCATTATATTCTGCTAGAGTATTGGCATCTGTAAGAATAATTGTCTCATATCTTTTGGTGGTAACTATTATTTGAATAAACACAACAACAAACACCTATTACATTTTAGAGTAAATTTTTTTAGAGAATCTAGCAAATACTAAGGCGTTTGAAGATTACTCATTGTTTGTTTAAATCATTATCTGTAAAATCATTATCTTTTTGAGTGTGTTTAAATGCCTTAAAGTTCATCTTTGACAATAGCATAATTTACAAATGTTACTCATTGTTTGTTTCTTTGTTGAGGGTTATTAGGCTTAAAAATAGATACATATGTGGTTATATCTGTGTTCTTTATTGAGAATCTTTTGCTGAGAGAGGAGAATTTATGTAGGGGGTGGCCAAGGAGCTTGAGGAATCATATAGGGACTGTGAAGGATGCTTCAATCATACCCTTACCACTGTCCTATAGTGATTGCGAAGTAAGAAGTTTTCCATTGTACTTCTATATGCTCTCAATATCAGGTATGTTTTCTTATTTCTTTTTCTTTCCACTCATTTTATTTTTATTCTAAAATTTTCGATGAACCTTAAGAGTTAAACATTGCAATGGTAAGGGTTACTAAATTTGTTGAGCGTCCAACAAAGAAGAAGCAGATAAAGTCCAGTGGCTTCCAAATATGGATTTTGGAAACATTTGGACTTTTATTATTACGTGAAATTCCAATCTACAAAACTGCATATGAGAGTTAAAGTTGTATGGTCCAGAGTATCGAGTTTGATATTAACTAATATATAAAAGTGTATTAATGATTTGATATTTTTAAACCATAATACTAGATTATATGCTAAGCCACACATTTTCGTGTCAAGTTTTAATGTGAATCAGAGAGAAATTTTATTTGGGGACGTATTGTGACTTTATTTGAAATTTGATTCTCGACGAAAAAGATTAGTTTGGAATTGATGGAATCTTTTTCTTTTTGTTTCAGATGGAATCCTTATAGAAGAAGAAAGCCCGAATCCTCATTCTTCCAATCCAATGGTATATAATACAAACCTGATAACTCTCTTTTTTTTTCATGGTAAATCTCTTGCATCTAAGCACTTTGATAATTTAGGGCTTCAAGGTACCAGAAAAAGGTAGGTGAGATGCTAGAAAGAGTGATTTATGTATAAATTTTATAAAATGATGAATTTAAAAGAAAGTTCTGGAGGTGGTGCAATATCTTTAATATTGTTATTTGTAAAAAGTACAGTTTTAATCTATGTTCAATGGTTAATATTCATATATTAGATTTGTGTTTACAACATGATTAATTAGTTACTGTGTGAATCATACAAATGTCACTTGAATGCTAAGCGTTACATCTAGAGTCATTTTCTTTCTATTTATTGATTGTCTCTAATTTTGAGTTTACAATTGTAACGTGGATCTAACCTTTAGACAGCTATGTCATATTTCTTGGGGGTTTTGCTTAAATATGCTAGAATCATTCTATTTTCTTAAATACCCCAGAATCATTCTGATTTAGTTACTAATGTATTTTTTTCTGTCCACCGAGCTTACTTCTAAGAAATCAAGGGCCTCGACAACAATGATCTCTCCACCGAGCTTACTTCCAAGCGATTATTAATACTTGTTGAAGGAATAGAGAGAGCCAAATTCTCTACCTTTTTGCTCTTTGAGACCTCAACCTCATCTTATCAGGCCAGTTCACTCTCTAATTTCCATATATTATTATTATTTTGAAGAAACTCTAATTAGCTTCTTTATTACAAGATAATTTGCTACTTGAGTCAGCCTCAGTTTGTAAAATAATTTGGTAACATTCTACACAGGTGATGGAAAAATTAAGTTTTGGAAAGATCAAGGTGGAGAAGAGTCTTGATTTGTCTCAGAACCATGTGAATAGTGGGTAATTTCTAAGTTTTAGTACAAATTTCATGTTTTTGCTTGATTTTGGAATAAATGAAAGTGAATAATGGGTTAAAGTTTGAATTTTTGGTACTTATCATTAATATTGAGGTGCAAATAAAACTGAACAAAATAGTAAAGGTTGCAGAATAAAAATGAAAAATCCTCTTTATTTGTTTTCTTGACTTTTTTGGTAATTTCTATTCTTTTGTCCATAAAATTTAGGAGATGCAAGATTCTGTTTGCAACAAAACCTTCTTAAAATTTAAATCAAAGTGAACTCTTCTAAACTTATAAAATTATAGAAAATAAGCCAAGTTATTAAAAACTATCATGGTATTAATGCGAAGAGTAAAAAGTCTAATTACTTTGTTAGCATCTAATCTACTTTAAATTTTGGTCACGTAAAATACTAGAATTATATAAGAAAGAAATTGCCTCCGAATATGTCATGTGTGAAGAATTTGACAATTAAAAATAATTTCTACCAGCTATTGAATTTCATGTGATAAGCTTAGAGGGGGTTTCTCTGATTTTTTAAATTTATATATGAGACTCTGTGCAAAATTCTTAAAATTCTGGGTGATCTACGATCATCACTAAACCATAAAATGCACTCTACTATATGACATTGAGCTCAGCTTCCTGCAACCCTGCAATGAATGACCAGGGAAACCATCAACTACAATTTGTGAACTCAGTGGATTTATTCCCTTCAATGTCATAGGGTGGTGCTCAGACATTGGGTGAGATTTTTATTCATAGATTGTGTTGTAATTTGATGAATTTTTTGAAATTACCCTAGAGGGGGGGGGGGGGTGAATAGGGTAATCTAATAATAATGTGCAATTTCTTAAAAATTAAGCAAGCAATTTAAGAATGCAATAAAATAAAAGAGAGTAAGGTAAAGAAAT
>JBAKGM010000139.1:21539147-21560030 GCA_037177215.1 Asparagus racemosus
CGTTGAGTTTGATATTTTGAAATATCAAATTTAAAATAATTAATTAGTTCGACAAAGTCATCAATTTTTGATATAGCAATGTCTTTGATATCAATCTCGTCGAGGATGTTTCTTAATTCTCGAGAGGTTGATCCCAAAGAATCTCGCATCTGTTCTTTTTGGGTTTTCATTGCCTTTGACATTGTCAAGGATGATTTGCTTTTCAGGTTTTCAACAATGCTCCTGCATCGTTGGTATCCTTTTTCAAGGTCTTGAATTTTTTGATTCTTTTCCTTGATTATTTTTTCTAATGCAGAAAAATGCACTAGTAATTAAGGGCGCTGCATGCGTTTCTCATTGGAACTGGTCGTTTGGGCTCCTCAATGTTGCTTGGGAAGTGATTTGTTATTACAGTTCAATTCAAGAACAGTCATGTCCTCTTCTTAACAATAGTAGTAATGGACTCAAACTCAAAATATCTTAACAACGAATGTTAGTTCAAATTTCAAACAGCCAATAGATTAATGCATCGCAAAGAATTTGATATAAAAATGAAACTAATAACTTAGCCTCGCGTCTGGCTTTTGCCTAGGGGTCTACTGGGACCCATACAGCATTAGCTTCTCGTGAAACCCTGTTGGTTGCTCCCGCGTGGAGTTTTGGAGTAAGCCTCGCGCCTAGCAGAGGCCGGAATCTAAATTTCGTGGTGTTTGCGCCTACATCGGCTAGGTTAACGAATTGTTCTAAATTAATTCCTATAAATAGGGACAAACAAATTATTTTTTCTCTTTTGTCCACTTGTGGCCCCTACATCCCCTAAGCCCATGTGCTCACAATTCTCCACCTCGTACATCATTTGATAAACCTCAAATTTTGGACGAACACCAGAAAAATACCGCGAACATCACCAGAGAGAACTCCATCGGCCAAATCAGGCCAAACCAGCTGCGCCACTATGCAGTGGCTGCCTACGTACCCTCCATCGAGATCAAGCTAACCGTAGTTCTGTAATTCTCCATATAATCTCTACATCATCCCATCATCGCCCGAAGGGCCATGCCCTCTTGGGCAGATCAACACGGGTTGATATGAAGCAAGTCCAAGCAATACTTAAACTTGCTACTTGTTACCACCTTGGTTAACATGTATGCGAGATTCTCATTTGTATATGAGAGAAATACCGTCTTCCTCTATGACATCCTGCACGAAATGATACCTAATATCGATATGCTTGGTACGAGCATGATGAACTTGATTCTTCGCCTAGTGAATCGCACTCTGACTATTCCTTTTTATATTAACACAATAACATATAAGAGCCTTTCTGGAAAAACTTTCCTTAGACAGTTTTACTCCTGATCCTTTTTATATTAACATTCTTATCCTAATTATAATTGGTTATCAACTAAAGCTATAAAGTCAAAATTAAACTTCCGAACTAAAGCTTTTTTCATTTAAAACCAATTAATTAAAAAATTGATATAATTAGAATTGCTTAACAATTGAGGAGTAGAAAGAGGCTCAGAGGACATTAGCATTGTAAACGTAATATACATTTCTTGTAAAAATTAATCAATTGATTGATACCAAATTAAGGAACTAATTTATTTATTAACAACAATTGATTGATTAAATTTTTTTTGTATTTGTCCCTTAAATCTTTTATATTTTGAAATTAGTGTGTCAAAGCATTGAAATTATTATGAGGTAACAAAATTCTTCAGTTATTTTGAAATTAGTCCTTCAAATAAATGATATAATTAGCAATTTGAGGGATTAATTTCTCTCTAATTGCTTTTTTACTCTTGATTGGAGGAGCTAATATGAAAATAACTTAAGAATTGGGGATATAAAAGCTATTTAAATGATTTGATGAATTATTTTCAAAATAATAAGAATTGTGCAACCTAATAGTTGAATGTGGTTATTTTTGCAAGCTTATGGAGAAGTGTTTCTTAAATTTTGATAGGTTTTTTATTATCTAGTCATTAGGGATTAACATAGAAGATTTTCATTTTTCCTTTTCTTTTTTACTTCATAAGAATTTTTATGTCATATGCTATTATTAGATTTGAGGCATTGAAGAAACTGGTTGATATATGTGTGAATAATCTTTTTGAATGATTTGTTGCTTACACTGCTTACGGTCACAACAACATATAAAATAAAAGTTGAAGGTACATAAACGTAAGTATTAAGAAAGTTGATAGAGAATATTAATACATCATCAAGTAGAAATTTATAAGAAATAATTTCATGACAAAGTTATATTGAAGAAATGAACCAAATAATCATGATATTTAACCATGTGTAATATGCAATGCGCATGGTTAAATATCATGATTATTTAGTTGATTTGTTTAATATAACTTGGTTGTGAAATTATTGCTTTTAAATCTCTGCTTGATGATGTAACATCGTTTGTCAACTTTCTTAATAAACTAAATAATCATGATATTTAACCACGTGCAATGCACATGCATCTCACCTAGCCTCATTAAATAACAAGAGTTTCATGCTCAAGTTTCAAATAAGAATGCATTGTTTCCAGTAATATTTTTCTTGCCTTTGTTTCTTGGTTCATGATATCTCAGTCATAAGAGGTGTTTTAAAAATAGGCCGATTTTATCGATTTATTGCCGATATATAGGGTTTGGGCCATGTCCGATACAATTTCTGTAAAAATTTATCGCATATTATTTTTGACTGATTTGTCCCGATATATCGGTATAAATCTAATAAAACTGCTGATTTCTCGTGGATTAAAAATCGTCCGATTTTCTATAATTTATATTCTAAGTGAACCTATTCGTGTTTGGAGGTAAAAAATCCTCTTTTTCATACGCAACCTGCATCCACTAAATAAAAACTGTGTTATCCTATTCTATTTCACATGAGCTCATCATGTAACCCTAATTCTCTCCGTCTCCACTGTTCTCTCCCCCAAATCGCTGGCAAATTTCTCATTCGAAGACCTTTGTCGACAACGTCTCTCGAAGACCCTCTCTCGATATTTCATTAGATGTGATTAGATTATATTTTAGGACATTTTATTATATATGGTCACCATCTGATATGATATTTTGATTTTTACTACTTATCCCCAGTATATTCCTGATAACCGGGATCCGATATGAAATTTGGCCGTCCGATATATTTCCGATAACCGATATTAAAAATCTTAGTTATAAGTGCTATAAATATATCCTTTTCAATATGAGGCACCAAACAATTATTCATGTACTCATTTGTTATCCGGTCTCAAAGATAATTCTTAATAATTTTCATTGACGAAAGTGCTCTCTTTCAAATTTGCCATTATTTTATTGGGATCAATTTGTAAAGCGACGATTCATCAACTTTCTAGGCTACTGGACTATAATGCATAGTCTTAGCATGACGAGAGAGGAGGTTATAGATTGCAAATTATGTAAATGAGCTTTGTTTAGAATGCAGTGATCAACTGAGAAATTGAGAAAAATGACCGTCATATTGTCTTCATGAGTTTTTGAATTTAATTTTCTTGTATTTATCATTCTTTTATTGGGTTGTACTCTAGTCGACCGTGGAACATATTTATAATGCATTGAGAAAAGAAATGGATTTATTGTCTTACTTTTGGAGGAACTTCAACAACACCTGTAATTTTCCCTTACATAGTCGTAATTGATTCATAAATTGGAAATGAAGAAATCAATTTTACTTACAATTGTTATTAATATTTGATAAGAGTATTTTTGGTCTTTTATCGAACAATATTAATGGGAAGTGGTTTCATGTAGAAGTCATCCTTTTGTAATTTTAGTAGCTGATCAAATGTCTTGTGATGTACTATATCTGTTTTCATTTTGTGTATTTGCTCTGAACTTCCATTAATAACAACTAACATATATTTGATGAGAAATTTTGAGATGATTGAAGCATCTAGGCTTGATATGGGTGTGAGACTTGTCTCATGTACGTGACATTATTGTGTGCCCGGTTTATCCTTCTAGTATTTTTTTGGGGGAGTGTGGCCTTAATGTTCTAATTTAAATCCCACTGGACAATAATTATCTATATTATATAACATATAGTTGCAATTAAATACTGGTTATCTATAACATATAGTTGCAATTAAATACTGGTTATCTATAACATATAGTTGCAATTAGTTATCTATAACATATAGTTGCAATTAAATACTGGTTAATATGTTACTTGCTAATGATCGATTAATAACAACTTTGACAATAATTTTTACAAGGAAAGAAGAAAGAGAGAATGGCAACAAAGAAAGGGGAAAAAAACTATAAAAAGGTGTGAATTTGATTCATCTCTGCATCGTCTAGATCATATAATTTCTAAAAGATTTTCATATGACCCATAGAACTTCGACACTCATCAAATCATTTCCTCCTTGAACTTAGATTGCTAAGTGGGGCTAATATTTCTTTAAGGACAATGATCTTCACGCCTCAGATTTCGCCTCCTTATTATTATTACAAATAAATCCTATTCACCAATTGACCTGATACGGTCCATGATATTTGTCACCACCTGCTTTGCTTCCTTGAGCAGTTCGATGCTCTTCTTCAGCCTCTCCCGCTTGCCTGCAATAGATGGAGATTCCTCCAGCATCCTATCGATTCCATTAGGCCTCGTCCCGACAATTTCGTTAACCATTTCAAGCTCCACTTCATCCTCAACAAGCACTTTCAGGCTGCGGAGAACGTGCAGTGCAAGTTCATCTACAAACCTCAAAACAACAATCTTCCAGTATACTGTCAGCCTCATCCTCAAGTCGAATGCCTGCTCTACTATTGAATCACTGTATTGCCTCAGGTGCTCGATTTCGACTTCACCAAAACCATTCAGGCTTATTTTTGACGGCTTTTTAGACTTGTTGATTACCTCCCTTAAATTTTCTTGCATTGACGGCTTTTTAGTCTTGTTGATTGCCTCCATAAAACTTTCTTGTTGTTCCATCAGCTCCTTCCAGGTTTTCATGTAATCGGGATTGAGAGTGAAATCGGCAATGGTCTCCATCTCAATCATCTCCTTCACAACCTGAGGAAAAACAACATTGCAGTCTAGCTTAACCAAACAGAAGAGAAATGTTACTTTCAGGATATACAAATTATACCTGTAATGATCTCTTCTTCATCTTCTCAATAATATTCTGGGAAGCCCTGCGAATTGATGACTGAAGCTGGGGATAATTATCAGAGTACTTCATCAGGATCTTAAGCACAACATCTTCAAGATAGCCCCAAACTTTGATTATAAACACAATTGGCGTATCAGAAATTTGCTTTACTTTCCTTCGCAACAGAATTATGAAAGCACTCCTCGGCATAAAATTGGGAAGCCCAATCCCCTTGCACTCCTCCAACAACTTAATCTCATCCATCAGAAACTCTTTCTGCGAAGTCGGACACTCTGAAGGCAACTCCTTTGAGTACTTGAAGAGGATATCTGCAAGCCGAGCCCTCCCATGCATCTGTTCATTAGAATCATCATCATATTCTCCTGTGATCAGTATGTTTCGTAAAGCCTCTTTTGCAGAACTGAGCATATGAATGAATGCCCTTATGGCATCACCAAAAGATGAAAGATTCTGCGGCATTTGGTCAAGCTCAGTTGAATTTTGGTTTAGTTTCTCATCGATTTTCTTCACAATGTCAGGCAAGCATCTGGAAATGCACGCCGCCTGTATCTGCATCAACTTCTGAGCAAGAACAGGAATCCCAACCATCGACTTATCGATCTTTGACAGCAAGGGATCCAATGAAAACAATCTAGTCTCCTCCTCTCGAGCCTGCTCATAGGACTCATCTCCAACCCGATTCCTAACACAAACATATCCAAGCTGAATGTTTACAGCATTGACAGTTACCTTTTCAAGCAATCCTTGAGGAGCCATATCAGCTTTGGTAACCACTGCCAGTGTTCTCTCCCCTGTCCTATCGACTTTCTGAGACATCAAGATCGATTCACAAGTGGTGAAATCGACAGTGGCAGATAAAACATTCAGAATTATGCTTTCTTGGGGACAGATATATTCTTTGATTATGGAGGCAATCTGTTCATAAATGTTATCGGGCTGCCCATGAACAGGGACTCTAGTGATCCCAGGCAAATCGACCATTGTCAGATCAGGGACTCCACTCTTCTTGACAACAAGAGTAAGGGGAGTGCTACAGATTCCTTTGCCAGTTCCAGCAATCTCTTCGGTTGCAGCATTGATTGCATTAGCAACACATTCCTCAGATGTGGGCACTGTCTTGTGTCTGTACTCGAGTTGAAGCTCGGGCGTCGAGAGCGATGGATGATCTTGAAGGCGCATTATTAAGGGAACGCGAGTGCAAATGCCTTGGCCTCGAGGGAGGCTGATGCCAGCGAGGGATTCTAGGACACTGGATTTGCCGCTGGATTGATCACCAATGACTACGATGGTTGGCAGTTGGATTCCTTCTTGCATGACTTTCAGGTGTCGGAGATGGTCGATGGCTTCGAGGAGAGGGTGAATGTGCTCGTCATAGGAGTTGGCGAGGGCAGACATCTTCTTCTTGTTCTTCATGCAGTGGCTTGCTTTAAGAGACTAGTACAATTCTTTTTTTGATCTGTTTTCAACTTGAGTATCATATAAAGCAATAGATTGAAATCCATGAAAAAAAAGAGAGCGTTCTATTTTCATGTGAAGTCAAAACAATCCAAGAGATGTCACCTCCAATAAATCTCAAAAAACTTAGATATTTGCAAAAATGTCTAGCATATATCTACATATTCATAGCTAATCTTCTGGAATTGCCAACCATTTTGAAGGTTGATGAGCAAGAGCATTACATTCGTTGCGAGTCTCTTTGTCTACCATGTCAGCAGTCCATTCCTGCTCCTGACTTGAACCCGGAATTGTGTTTGACGCTATGGCTAAGTTAGTGTCGCTAGCAGAAGGATGATCCATCTGAAAAGGAGTTCGTTGAGTAGGCGACCTCAAAACGGAGTACTCAAAGGAGATAGTTACCCCTGTTAAGAATAGAGCTTTATGGAAGGGAAGAGACTTTTTGAGGAAAAAAAGCTTGTTTGATTCATTGTCTTGAACTGCTTAAATACAAGAGCAAGAGGAGATGTTTTAGAATTCTAATCGATGTGGGACTAAAATAAAATAAAGTAGATACCTTAATAATACTATATCTAACATCCCCCGTCAATCGCGAGTTTGAATAAGATGAGTAAAATTTTGCATAAACGGTTCTTGGCATGGCTTGGAGAGAGGTGGTTGAATTGGAGCACATTGGTGGCTGGAATTGCAGGCGGCAAGATCATATTATTGCAGCGGTGATCGACAGTCATGCACCATGGTTGCAAGAGGGTGGACCTACAATCGTGGGAGAAGGTGCGATGATTGGATCTTCCAAGTGCAAGGTATGGTGTTGCAGCAGTGATCACTGGTCACACATGGTGGTCCCGAGAGGGCGGACCTACGGTCACGATAGGAGGCACTATGACCGGATCTTGAAGGCATTGGTGAGTGGAAAGTGCTTGACTGGAGAGAGCTTGGCCAGAGGTTGGCCAAGGAGCGAGAAATCTCGCTAAGGCAATTTATCAAATACCTTGTGTGCATGCGATGAAAAAAGTAACCCATGGATGAACAATATCATATGCCAAGCAGCAAGGTTAGGGCTAGGGTTTTACTGTGAGTGGAGGTTGTGAGTGAAGGGACAGTGCATCAAGGTTGAATCCACCGTCGAAGGGAAGTGCAAAGTTTTCGGCAAAACCTCCTCAGCGGCTTGATGTAGAGGAAGAAGGAAGAGGTCTCTCTAGGATCAAGTGGTTTTGATAAGTTGTTAAAAATAGAGCTTTATGGAAGATAAGAGACTTTTGAGAAAAAGAGACTTAATTTATTTGTTGTCTTGAACTGCTTAAATACAAGAGTAAGAGTAGAGGTTCTAAAATCCTAATCAATATGAGACTAAAATAAAGGAAAGTAGATACCCTAATACTATTATATCTAACAACTCCTGTTTGGCTCGAGTGTGGCGATAGATGCGGCCTTAGGAAGTATACTCCTTATGTTGGGAGAATAATCCAGATCTGACATGCTATCGTTATCTTCTAGGGTTAGACTGATCATATTAACCGTGAATTCTTGGAGATCATCAAAAGCAGCCTTGTTCTTGCGAGATCGCCGTTGCCGCTAGCTCATAAACTTTGAAGGCTTGGGTAATGAGCTAAGATAGGCAAATACTACTCTTTGGCTAGTGGAGAGTTGCATTGGCAATTTGATTGAATCTCCGATACAATCTCTTTTAGGGTTGCGCAATGCTAACACTGTCGTGCCCTCTTTAGAGAGATGAACACACTTAAATGAGAGGGAGTATTGATTCGACTATTGTCGATGCGGCCATCGCCTTTCTTGAAAGCAACATCGCTAGGCTGGCTTTTGGCATTAGAATGTCGTGTGAGACGTTGTGGTTTGGCGTACGACTAGTGTGGTCAATTATATCTTCGTCACAAGTTTGAACCTATGACTATAGTTGAAAATCGCCATGGGCGATAGTCTTCCCTTTCGAGAGATTATCGGAGGATAACCCTCGTTATTGGCTCCTTGTAAAGAAGCGATACGAGCATCGTGAGATGCTTTAAAGTGAACCCTCAGAGAGATCATTGACTGAAGCCAAGTACAAGGGATATTTGAACATCTTGACGTTTGTTTGGAGCGAGGGTTGCTAATCCTTTGCTCTGGACAAAGGTCAATTGGCTCCAAGCAAAGCTGGGGCCACCTTCACTCTGGCCAAAGTTTGCTACACTATGGGCGAAGCAGGGGCTCCCTTTGAAGCTTTGGCCATGGGCCAATGGAGTTGGGTCTAAACCAAATCTCAAATGTTGATGAACTTTACGGCAGATTTGGTTATGACTGTACTTGTCTTCTTGGAGGAGATCAATTCCTCAAACTTTGTTTTGTGTGGTCAAACTCAATGACCAGTGATTTCATGATAGACCTTAAGGTAGAATTACAATCTCAGAAAAATAAGAAACAAAAAAAAATATAAGAATCTGGATTCTTTCCTGTGTATCGATGGAAAGTCATTCTTGTTTTCCGTTGACGATCCAACTTAAAGGCAGTGGGTCTTTATCTGATTGATGATCTTTGAGTGAATAGCTGATTATTTATCTCAAAGAGATAGTAACAGATCCTTTCTCATAAGGACTGTTGATTAAGCTAGATGACTAGCTGTTGATGATGATCTCTTAGCACAACGTCACCTGCGAAACGGATGTAAATAATTAGCAGAATGCTGGGGGTTAGCCAAAAAATCCCAGAGTCGACGCCTAACACGCGTTGCCGGGTAGTCTCTTGCCCGCAAAAGAGTTTGAAGTCTACGTATTCAACATCATAGCACAAAGTCTAAGAGAGTTTCATTCTCTTAGCACAGCGTCACCTGCGAAACGGATATAAATAATTCGCAAAAGGCTGGGGGTTAGCCAAAAAATCCCAAAGTCGACGCCTAACACGCATTACCGGGTGGTCTCTTGCCCGCAAAAGAGTTTGAAGTCTACGTATTCAACATCGTAGCACAAAGTCCAAGAGAGTTTCATTCTCTTAGCACAACGTCACATGCGGAACAGGTTCAATAATCCGCACACTAGCCCGGTTCAAACGGTAATTGGTAAAGGCATATCAAATCCGTTGATGACTAAGGGTTTGCTAAAAATCCTATGAGCATTGTGGTTAATTATTTCTCATGAAATAAAAGAATCATAATGAAGTAGAATGAGGAAAGGAAAATATGTTTTATTGATAAAAATGAGATTACATGTGTGATCTTAATACATATATTTCCTCAAAGCCTGGTGAAGCTCCTCTTGTAACTCGGCCACAAATACCTCCTCCCTAGGTCGGGTGGTGGATGCAGCTCCTGTCAAACTAGATAAGAGGGCGGAAAAAGGCATGTCGCCCCGGTCATCACGTCATCAAGGTCGACTCTCATGGGTCAGCTCGGGAGCTTGAGAATCGAGATCCCCTTCCACCACCGAACTGCCAAAATTGGGGCCAAATGGCGGGAGATTTGGACCCAACTCATCGGCGACCTGGAGGAGGGGTATTCAGCAAGAGAAGAACCCCTCCCGGATGATAGGTTCATCCTCGACCATTTCCTCCACAAAGAGGATTCAGTGTTCTTGTCAGGATGGTCGCAGCTTGTCTCCTCTGATCAATTCTCCCTCCCGAGGTAGAGGGAACTGTTGCAGGGGATGCCCTCTGTCAGCCTGCGGCTAGCTCTATTGAGTTACCAGACTCGTGGGGCTCTGATTGGGGAGGAGCTGTTTTATCGTCTCACGGCTACGTTGGACGTCGTCGAGGACTTGTCGTCAAGGCTTGTTGCCAAGAAGGCAAGTCGCACTGAAGTTGAGGAGAGGGTAGCTACCTTGGAGCTGAGAGGGAAGGCATCGATGCAAAATGGTGCTCTGTGTTGGAGGCCAAGCAGTCCACTATCGCTAGCCTTTAGACTCACTCCGCCAAGTAGTTAGCTTCTCTAAATAAGCTCAAAGAGGAGGCCGCTCAGCTCAGGAGAAAGGTCGAGGGGGCTGAGCGGGAGGTAGTCGAGTGGCGGTCGTAGACCGAGGAGTTGGAGAAACAATTTGAGACCAAGAAGCTTGAGAAGCAATCAGTCCAAGAGGAGCTCCAATCTGAACAGCTTGCACTCCAAAGCTTGAGGGCCGAGCTGGATGCGCTAAAGGCGGCGCATCAAGAGGCCCTGACCAACACCAGCTCATTGAAGGCTTGACTAGAGCATGTGTCGTCCGAAGAGGGCAAGAAGGAGGTTATCGAGGAGTACAGACATGGGCCCTTTAGTAAGGTCAAGTTGTCGCTAGCTGTCAAGACTGGCTTCGACTACCTAATGGCCCAGGTCCCCTCGAACGTTCTTTCGTCCTCTACTTTTGCCTATCCCGCTCATGTCTAGGGTTGCCTATCCATTCTCGAGGGCCTAGAGAGAAGAGGAGTTAGGGTGCGACTTGGCACCGAGGAGGGGGGTGACGAGGACGAGGACGAGGACGAGAAGGAAGGAGATGACGACAACGACGACGGAGAAGACGGCGACGGCGGTCGAGACTAGAGTGTCTTCCATTTTTCCATTAAGTTGGAAGGACCTTTGTAAATTTGTAATACATTTCACAAATTTGTAATTCATTTCACAAATTTGTAATACATTTCACTTGTGAATAAAAATAAGAGAGGATTTCACTCAGCATTTCTTATTGAGTTTTGTTTTTTCCTGTGTGCTCTTTTTGCCTTTTGTAATGACAACGATCCTAGCTTTAAGTTTGGCTGTTATCTGTGAAGTCAGGAAGGGTCATAGCTAATGCAATGTGACAAATGGGGGTCGGCTGACACTAATAGTTTGGTCAGTCTAATCGACAACTCATTGTTTGAACA
The DNA here is from genome assembly GCA_037177215.1 of Asparagus racemosus. Lineage (NCBI taxonomy): Eukaryota > Viridiplantae > Streptophyta > Magnoliopsida > Asparagales > Asparagaceae > Asparagus > Asparagus racemosus. The sequence goes on from JBAKGM010000139.1 coordinate 21,550,546, forward strand.
ATAGTCAAGCTTGGCGGGTCATGTCGGTCGACCTACTGTGTCATCACGGGAGTTAGCATGCTGTTGCTACACAGTTGTCACATAGGCTTCTTGGTTTGGACGGGGGTCCCATCTGGGAGAACGAGGCGCTTCTGTGATTTCTGATGTGACGCTTCGAGTTTGTGCTTCTTGAGGGGACGCATCAGATCCTGCACTTTGACTTCGCCCATTGAATGCGAGAGGGCTTAACGTTTATGGGCTTCATTATAAATAGGGATGGATTTTCTTCGCTTTCTCCATTAGAGATTTGGGTTATTAGGGCTTCGGATTTTAGGCGCCTGTGGGCTTTGTTGGGAGATGGCTGTGGAACGGAGACGGAAGCTTCCTCCGTGGCTCACCATTCATGGGAGTTTCAAGCTGGGAGCACCAATGGGAGCCACCCTAATTTGCAGTCAAGGAGGAGGAAATATCCCCAATGAAGGTATGCTTCGCTTAAGTTAATGGGTTTCAAGCTACATCTGTGTGAAGTTGGGGGGAGCAATGCTTCTAGACACCTTCGGTAGTACTTTGCTGCCTTAGCGAGGCTTTTCTCGGGTTTTCCACGTTGTCTTAAAACTCTCTCATTAATTTCTACAAGTATTGTGGTTTGGCCCCTCAGAGGTGAGGGTTGGCTCAGGAGATGGAGGGAGCAACAGGGGTATCGAGGGTGTTAGATACTAGTGATGAAGTCAGCCTTTGTGGCATGAATTAGGACACAGGTTTTTGTTTTCTTCCTTGTTACAATAATTCTGTATCGGTCGTGCCGACCCTCATGAATGTACTTTGCTCAAATTATCAATGAATGGTTGCATTTCAGAAAAGACAACAAAAAATTTAAATTTCTTTGTTCTTTTCATTTCTTTTATCTTGGCTTATGGTAAGCTCCGCTAGTCGAGCAAAGAGTCAGGCTGACTTTTGTGGGGTCGCGATCGACGAATACTATGAGATCAGAAATCGAGTTGTGGAAATTAAGTCGTCCTTAGCGGGGCTTACAAACAACAATTAATTAATTAAAATCAATCCAGCCCACTGGGAGCCTACAATCATTGATCAAGTGAAATCGACTCAGCCTCTATGAGGCGTACAGTGAATTTAGTTAAGCAAGACCTTCTAGACCCTAGCGAGGCTTACAGTTGACATTGTTTTGAGTGAGCTCAGCTTTGGTAGTCTTGATTCCCTGAGTCAATCTAGAAGTGAGCCATGATCGCTAGGGTCAGCGGGGCTTGAACTGGGTCTGGAACTAATAGATTTGATCCCCGGATGTGGTCGGTAACTTTGGAACTGTCGACTTATAGGTCGGATGTCCCAGACTCACGACATACCCAAGCACTCTTGTGTTGGCTCGCGTGGGAGTGGCAATTCTGTAGAGAATGACCTCGTGGGTTAGGTGCCTAGGGCTATTAACTTACAGGCCAGATGTCCCAGACTGTGACATACCTGGCCTTGGGGTTGTCGACTTATAGGCCGGATGTCCCGGACTCGCGACATACCCATGCATTCTTGTGTTGCCATGCGAGGGAGCGATGATTCCGTAGAGGACGACCTTGTAGGTCGGGTGCCTAGGGCTTACGTTGGGCCTAGGTCTTTTTCAACATTGTCGATCTCTGTTTTGAGGCAAAGAGTGAACCTGAGTCGGCTCCCGTGGAAGCGGTAACTCCGTAGGGGACGACCTCGTGAGTCAGGTGCCTAGGGCTTACGTTGGGCCTAGATCTTTTTCAGCATTACCGATCTCTGTTTTGGGGCAAAGAGCGAACCTGAGTCGGCTCCCGTGGGAGCGGCGACTCCGTAGGGGACGACCTCGTAGGTTTGGTGCCTAGGCTGTCGACTTATAGGCTAGATGACCCGGACTCATGACATACCTGGCCTTGGGACTGTCAACTTATAGGCCGGATGTCCCAGATTCGCGATATACCCAAGCATTCTTGTGTTAGATCACGAGGGAGCAACGATTCCATAGAGGACGACCTCGTGGGTCGGGTGCCTAGGGCCTACGTTAGGCCTAGGTCTTTTTCGACATGTTGTGGCGACTTCATCCAGAGTTGGCGAGCAAGCATAGGGGGCCTAACTTAACGAGGTCGAATAGCTCGACGTGCACTTAGCAAGCGGGCTTTGTTCCATCCTCGAGTGAGCAAGACCCCTTGTTGCAACTAAGTGAGAAGTGTTCCTTGACTCGGTTAAATGAGGGGGGTTTCTTGACCAGCTAAACGAGAAGGGTTCCTTGACTCGGTTTGATGAGAAGGGTTCCTTGACTCGGTTCAGCGAGAAGAGTTCCTTGGCTCGGTTTAGCGAGAAGGGGTACTTGACTCTACTCAGCGAACAGGGTTTGCTTGGCTCGACTTCGATTAGGGAATTACCTCGATTCAGCTAGCGTGGTCGGGCTACCTCTACTCGTTTATTAAGTTAGGGGTTGCGTGATGCTGCTGCAAGGAATTGATTGCCATTAGATTTGGTTGAGCAGTTCATTGTCCCTTGCACAATTTATAGTAAGCAACAATAATCAGAAGCAGAATATCGAGTTGTATTGAAAAATAGAGCAAAAATGTACAATGCAAACTTATTGACAAAACTTCCTGAGGTGCTCAATATTCCATGGGTGCTGCAAAATCCTCCCATCTAGGCTTCTAAGCCGGTATGTCCCGGGACGCAGCTCTTCTAGGATGGTGTAGGGCCCTTCCCAATTGGGGCTAGCTTGCCACGCCTAGTGTCCTTGTCGAACGCCACCTTCCATAGTACCAGGTCGCCGACCTAGAACCTCCTTGGTCAGACTTTGCTGTTGTAGTACCAGGCGATCCGCTGCTGGTTAACAACTTGCTTGCGCAGGGCAGTCACTCGAACTTCATCTACTAGGTCCAGTTGTACACGAAGCCCATCGGAATTCACCTCCTCATCAAAGTGTTAGAGTCAGATGGTGGGCATGCCGACCTCCACGGGGGTCACCGCTTCTGCTTATAGGCTAACATGAAGGGAGTTTCCCCTGTCGAGGTCTTGTGGGTCATCCTGTATGACCATAGGATGCTTGGCAGCTCTTCAACCCAATTGCCGACCGCCTTGTCGATCTTTTTCTTCAAAGCTTGGAGGATGCATTTGTTGGCGGCTTCTGCTAGTCCATTGCATTGGGATGCGCTACCAAAGCAAACTTGAGCTTGATCCTCCACTCTTCACAAAAGTTTTGGAAACGTCCACTGCTGAAGTGAGTACTGTTGTCAGTAGGCGAGGAATGCCAAACCGGCACACAATCGACTTCCACGCAAATCTAGTAATGTTGACCTCTCTAATTTTTGCTAAGGGCTCAGCTTCAATCCACTTAGTGAAGTAGTCTATAGCGACTATGAAGAATTTGCACTGACTCGAAGCAAGAGGGAGCGGCCCCAGTATGTCCAGGCCCCACTAGGTGAACGAAATGGGGCTGAAGACGGGTGTCAACTCTGTGCCAGCGGCCCTAGGGATTTCGGCAAAGAGTTGGCACTTCCGGCATCTGGAGACGAGCTTCTTTGAGTTAGCAATGATGGTCAGCCAGTATGATCCTTGTCGGATGGCCTTCTGGGTGAGGATTCTAGCTCCTGGGTGGTTGCCATAGATGCCTTCGTGGATCTCCTTCAAGACGTACTCAGCTTCGGCCAACGGAAGACACCGGAGATAGGGTCCTACTCTGCTGCTTTGGTAGGACGACCGATAGAGATGGTCGTCAATCAGGAGGTAGCAGTGGGCAGCCCTCTGCAGGCTCTTCGCTTCAGCCACGTCTGTGGGGAGGTCGCCATTGATCAAGAATTGGATAATTGGGTCCATCTAGCAGGCTTCCTAGGGAATGTCAGCTTGCAAGACTCCAGACGAAGCTCTCACGATGCTGGGCGCTTGCAGAGTGTCAGTGTAGATGGGCCCGGAGCTGCTGAGGGTGTTGGTTGATGTGAGCTTTGACAAGGTGTCTGCTCGAGCGTTGCGAGTACGAGGGACCTGGGCGATCTTGAAGTTACAAAGCGAGTCAGTAGGCTCTTAGCGATCTCCAGGTAACGAGCCATTCTCTCGTCTTTGGCGGCGTACTTGCCGTTGACTTGGTGGACGACCAATTGGGAGTTGGTCAGCACACTCAAACTCTCGGCTTTGGCTGCCAGGGTAACCTGCAGGTCGGCAATGAGGGCTTCATACTCTGCTTTGTTGTTCGAAGTGGGGAACTTGAAGGCAATCGACTGCTAGATGATCGTCCCCTTGGGGCTGCGCAAGACAAGGCCAGCCCCGCTCCCACCTTCACTGGACGACCCGTCCACCTTTAACTCCCACCATGAGGTGACCTCAGGAGAGTCGTCTCTAGGGTCTAGGTGTGAGGAAGGGGCCCACATCCACTTCTCCACCTGCTTGGGAGGCGGTGGTTAGACTTGGTCAGCAAGGTCGGTTGGCCCCTTGTCGGGCGAGGTGGTCTCCACAAGGAAGTTGGCCAAGGCTTGTGCTTTGATGGTGGTTCTGGGCTTGAACTGTACATCATATTCACTGAGCTCGACTGACCATGTAACCATCCTTCCAGACGTGGTCAGGCTTCCCAAAGATTTCTTCATCGGTAGGCTCGTTCGCACCACAATAGGGTGTACTTGAAAGTATGGAGAAGCCTACGGGCTGTGGTGATGAGGGTGAAGGACGCCTTCTCGACCAAGGGGTAGTTCAGTTCCCCTCCCCTCAAAATCTGGCAAACATAATACACCAGCTTTTGGACATGGTTCTCCTCTCAAACAAGCACCGAGCTTACAACTTCGGAGGAGACAGCTAAATATAGGTACAAGGTCTCCCCCTCTAGGGGTTGGCTCAGGAGTGGCTTGGTGCTTAGGTAGGCTTTGAGCTCTCTGAAAGCAGCGCAGCACTCTTCGATCCGTTCTAACTTCTTTTTAGGGTCTTTGGTCCCCCTGAGGATCTTGAAGAAGGGGAGCCTCCTCTCAGCTGACTTGGAGAGGAAGCATCCCAGGGTTGCTATCTTGCCATTGAGCTTCTGGATGTTCTTCATGGTGCGCTGCTTTGAGAGTCGCTCGATGGTCTCTATCTTCTCGGGGTTGATCTCAATACCCCGCTGTGTAATCATAAATCCCAGAAACTTTCCCGGCTGGACTCCAAAAGTGCACTTTGTCGGGTTAAGCTTCATGCGTAACGCCGGATGGTGGAAAAGGTCTCCTCGAGGTCAGCAATGTGGGCAAACACCAACCTCAACTTCACCAAAATGTCGTCCACATAGGCTTCCACGTTGCAACCGAGCTAAGGTTTGAAGATCTTGTTGACCAGCCTCTGGTAGGTCACTCCGGTGTTTTTGAGACTAAAGGGCTTGACCTTGTAGCAAAAGGTACCCTGGTCAGTGATGAAGGACGTCTTCTCCTGATCATACTCAGCCATGCGGATCTGATTGTAGCCTGAAAATGTGTCCAAGAAGCTCAGCAGTTGATGGCCTGCACTCTCATCCACCAGTTGCTCGATGTGGGGGAGAGGATAGCTGTCCTTGGGGCAAACCTTGTTGAGGTCAGTGAAGTCAACACACGTCCTCCACGTGCCATTACACTTCTTCACCAGGACGACATTGGACAGCCACTCGGGATATTAGACTTTCCAGATGAAGCCGGCCTTCAAGAGCCGTTCGACCTCTTCTGCTGCCACCTTCTGTTGCTCCGATCCCAAGTGCCTCTTCTTTTGCTAGACTAGCTTGTTGTATCGGTCGACAGAGAGCTTGTGGCAGATGCCATCGGGTGAGATGCCTAGCATGTCCTCTGGACCCTAAGCAAACACATCAAGATTAGTCAAAAGAAATAAAACGAGCGCACCTTTCAAGGGCTCGGAAAGGCTAGATCTAATCTTGAGCGTCTTCTTTCCTTCACGGTAGATTGGGATTTCGTGAAGGTCTTCAACAGGGGTCGCTCGCTCTCACTCCATCTTCTTCTCGAGCTGGAGAGATGTTTTGTCGATGGGCATGGCGGTCGCGACTCCCTTCCCTTTGGTGGAGAGTGAATAGCAAGCTCTGGGCCCCTTTTGGTCGCTCCGAACCATCCCGGCTCCTCTCGGGGTGGGGAACTTGATCATCTGGTGGTAGGTGGATGGAATAGCCCGCAGCAATGAAGGGAAGTTTGGTCGAGAATGACATTGTGGGCTGACTTGATGTCCATCACCACAAACTGGACATCGATGGTTGACTGGCGGGGAGGTCATCCCACAGTCAAAGGGAGGGTGATCAGCCCCTCCGGCAACTGAGAGTGCCCCGTGAATCTGATCAAGGGACCCATAGAGGGCCGCAGCTTTGACCTGTCGATCTTCACGCGGTTGAACGCATCGAAGAACATGATGTCGACAAAATTCCCGGTGTCGACCATAATCCTCTTGACTTCTGTTCGTTGGAAAATTTTGAGAAAATATAAAATTGATGTTATTCCTTTTGATTTACTGTAAAGAAAGAATGAGTACAATCTCTCAAATGTAATCTTTTTTTCTAACTGACTTAGATAAAAAGTAATTACAAATTCCTCGATTGGTTGCCCGAATTACAAACGAAGGAAGGATCGATGGAGATCCTCCCTTTTGTTTAAGGTTGGGTTCTTCTTGGTAGCGATGGGAGCTTGATCCTTGTATCCCGTTGACGATCTGACCGTCTTGGTTCATTGGAATGCTGATGAAACTCTTGATTTGAGAGTTATGAAGAACAAGCCAAGAACTTGCTGAGCAAGTTTTGAATTCTGGCCGAGTTGAGAACTCTTTGGAAGAGTTAATTTTAGAAAAGGATTAATAATTTTTTTAGCCAAGAATGGCTAAAAAAAACTTGCTGTGTAAGTTTTAAACTCTGTTGAGGTATAAGAACTCTTTAGAAGAGCTAATTTTTACAAAGGAGGTTTGATCCTTTCATTAAAAAAAGAAGTAGATCTTCCGTAAAATATTCATATCTCCAAATCCAACTGATAGAAATCAATCTCCACCATTCAAAATTAGGAACGACAAGTGTTGAAGCTTCCCTCCAAGTTGCACACTGATCAGACCATGGATGAAGGTCCGATCATCGCGTTGATCACAGTTGCGCAGAAGAAACCGTTCTCTGCGCTCCTGGAACGATTGGCTGTGGTAAAACCTCAATATATTTGAATCTAACCAGTAGAATCTAATCTCCACTGTTCAAAATTGGGAAAGAAGAGTGCTGAAGCCTCCCTCTAAGTTTCAGGCGGATCAGACCATGGATGAGGGTCCGATCGTCGCGCCTATCACAACTGCGGAGAAGAGACTTTTCTTTTCTCTCTCCTTTGTTAGTTTTTGGCCAACCTTTTTAACCCTTCCCTTTTCAATTGGTTTTCTAGTTATTTATAAAGGTTTAAGGGGTGTAACCGACCCCTAAAATCGCTCCTGAATGAGGGTTAATGGCCTTCAGATTGTGCAAAACAATTTTGGAACTATTTAGATCGTGCTTGAACGAGTCAAACGTGAGGTTGGCGTTCTGGGCACAACCTTCACATTTCTGTGCCTGGATGCGGTGGTGAGCTTTGCGTTTCTGAGCCCCGTGTTTCTGAGCTTGGACGCGGTGGTGAGCCCTGCGTTTCTGAGTTTGGACGCGGTGGTGAGCCCCGCGTTTCTGCATTGGAACGCTGGGTATGACCCTCGCGTTTTGCTTTGAAACGCGGGGATGAGCCCTGCATTTTACTTTAAAGAGATCAATAATCGTGATCTCTTTTCCCAAGGATTTTCAATTTGTAATCCTTGTTCTCTAGAGACATTAGATTCTAACTCTCCTTTGTTGTCGTGAAAGTCGTCAGATCTGTAACCTTCATCGACACTGTTTCATAGATATTGGCTGTCTTTAGTAATTTTTTTACAGCCTACAAACGCCATTTTGTTGCAGAGTGCCTCGAATTGACATATGTCTTTTGATGTCATGCTCATTGCAAAAATCCTAAAATTCCTTTGAAGTATATTCTCCCACTTAATACCTTTGTCAGATCTGAGACACTTAATACCTTTGTCTTTTTCATCTTTAACCATAGCCTTGAAAATCTTAAAACATGCAAAAGTGTCAGATTTCCTCTTGAGCATATAAACCCAGACTTTCCTAGAATAATTATCAATAAACGACACAAAGTACGATGCACCACCTAGAGATGTAGCTTTAGCATCCCATGTATCAATATAAATTAATTTAGGAAATCTTTACTTTTATTAGTGGACGAAGGGAAATTAGATCTATGATGCTTCCCAATTACACAATCTTCATAGAAATCTAGATCAACAGATTTCAAACTAGGAAGTAATTGTCGATCATAGAGTACCTTAAGGCCATGCTGGCTCATGTGACCCAAAATTATGTGCCACGTTGCTACAAAATTTGTAACAACATAGGCCACCATAGCATCGCCAACAATAGCCTCTCCAAAGAGCTTGTATAGACCTTGAGATAATTCTCCTTTCGCTACTACCATTGCTCCTTTAACTATCATCATGTGACCTTTCTCTGCACTGTACTTGTAACCATCTTCGTTGAACTTTCCAAGTAAGAGAAGGCTCTTGCATAGACCAGGTACATGACAGACATCATGAATGATTCGGGTGATCCCATCAAACATAATGATTCTGACATCTCCAACTCCCATTATTTCACATGAGATGTTATTTCCCATGTGAACAATGCCTTGATTGCAATGTTGATATGTGTGAAAATAAGCCCTGCATAGAGTCATATGGAAAGATACACCAAAATCTAAAATGCACTCATGCATCGAACTTGAGTTATCATCAATAGATAAAACGTCACCATTTGCTGTAGAAGTCCAGCTTTCCACAAGATTTCCTTGATATTCTGAGGATTTAGCCTTCTGATCTCTCTGCTAATCTGCCTTGGACAATTTATAGTCTTTTCAAAGATGACCAATCTTGTTGCGGTTCCAACACTTTGCTTTGTTTTGCCGTCTCAATTTGGATCTGCTTTTACCCTAGCTTCCATTGCCTCTATCCGTTGATCTACCCCTTGCCATCATCACATCATCTGAAGATCACATACTTGAATTTATTCTAGACTCTTCAGTTACTAATGATGACACCACCGAATCAAAATTGAGAGACGAATTTCAGCTGAGGATCATGATTAAGCTATCCTGTGAGTCTGGCATTGAGCAAAGCAACAAGCTAGCCTTTTCTTCATCGTCTATCTTGACTTTGACGCCCGCGAGCTTGCTAACTAGAGTGTTGAACTCATTCATATGTCACTGTAATGACAATCCTTCTTCATCCTCAAATTGTATACTTGTCGATGTAGAAAAATTTTATTCGGCAAAGATTTGCCCTCGTGTATCTTGTACAACTTCTCCCAAAGCCCGTTTGCTGTAATTTAAGATGAAACATTAAAGAGCACGGAGTCATCCAGTGCCAGTATTGTTCGCGGGGAAAACTAGAGCTGTCGATTTTTCCATTAATATCTGAAACTGTTACACCTTTATGGAATTACAAACAATATTCAAATAAAAATCGCCTTTTTA